>JAJEJO010000583.1:28809-44047 GCA_020662805.1 Glaucomys volans | reverse complement strand
CCTTCCTTCCTTCCTTCCTTCCTTCCTTCCTTCCTTCCTTCCTTCCTCCCATCTGCAGCTTGGACCTGGGCCAGCTTTTGCGCTTGCAAAACCCAGGCTGGACCCAAGCCTTGGATGCAGGGTGGGCCAGGAGGGTGGGATTCTTAAGTGCACTAGAGAATTCAGGTTGTGAGGTGCAGGTTCAATGCACCAGGGCTCAGAGAGGATGTAGTTCAAAGTAAATTTCTGGATGAAGTGAACTTCTGCTCCCCCGGGGGCGGAAGTCCCTGCCTGGTGGACTTGGAGGGCCTTACAGGGAGAGGGGTGGGGTGGGGCTTGGTCAGCTGGGAACATGTCTCTGGAGGGGGCTTCATGGACTGTCCATCTTTCTCCCCGGAAGACCCTCAAGCTGGCCTGTTTTTCCAGAAGGTCTGTCGGCCTGTCACGACTGTGTCCCCAGCCCCGGCTGTGAGACCGTCCCTCCTGGAAGTGTTGCTGATCTGCATTTTCCCAGGAGAGCTCAGGAAGCTGGGGCTGCTCAGGAGGGGCAGGTGGCCAATGCAGTCCTCTCCTGGCCCCCGGAGGCTCCCCGTGGCTCCAGCCCTGGCTCTGTTTTGGTCATTCTCGCCCTGGCCGCCTCTGATTTATTAGCTGTGGGACTGTCGGATGGTGAAGCGGAGGCTCCAGAGTGGCCAGGAGGTTGTAGGAATTCATTTCACACTTGACTATTTTTTCTAACACCTACTAATGTCCTCCATGTTGGGCCTGAAGTTCCTGGCCTCTCCCTTCTTGCAAACCGCTCAGGGCTGGGGCCAGTGTGGGGAGGAACTTCCCGCAGTAGCTGGGAGCCTGCGAGGGGAGTCAGGCTGCGGGGAAGCGTGTGGGGAGGTCAGGCTTGGGGTTTCCCTGAAGACAGCCCTGGGCTGGAAGACAGGGACGGTGGCTTCTTTCTGCCATCATGGCTGTCCCCTGAGATGGCTCTGCCACCGGTAAAACAGACATGATTAGCCACCCCTCGGGGTTGTGGGGAGGACAGAATGAATCACAGTGTGGGTGCTAATGCCTGGGACCGTGGCGCGTCCCAACAGGGCTGGATGTGAGCGGCCGAATCTGTCTTTAATCCCCCTGCGGAAACTGGACCAGAAAGCGGCTTTCCGGGCCAAGGTCTCTGCCCACTTGGCCGGCCTTTCCTTTCCCTTGTCCTTCTGTTGAAATTTTACAGTTTGTGAGGATTTCCACCGCCTGGCTCCTCAGGAAGCAGGCCCCGCTGCCTCTTTCCCCTGCTGTCCCTCCTTCATCTCTGTTGCCGGGGGCACAGGACAAGGACCACGGGGGTTTGGAGACCACTGGAGTCTGTCCAGTAGCTTCCCCTGGTCATGGCTTGCCTCCAGTTACAGATCCCGCAAAAGTAGACCTTGACCTCCCTGGGAGAGGGGAGGCAGGGGTCAGCTGGGGGCCAGGGGAGTGTTCCCAGAGGCCCTTCCTGCTCTGCTCTTGCCCCCTGCAAGCTGGAAGTCCCACTGCTGGCCCTGTGACCAAGTGAAGAGCCTCCACTCCACTCCCTGGCAGGAGGTGACTGCCCTCAGTAGCCATGGGGGGTGGTGACATGAAAGCCGTGCTTGCGTTTGCCTCATCCTGGATGAGTGACCCTGTGGGGTGACGTGAGGTCACATCTTCCCTCTTCATGTACTTGATCAATAGACCCACGAAGGACAGATGTCAGGCCTTGGAGCAGCGAAGTGACGAAGTGACGGGGGCTGAAGTGACGAAGTGACGGGGGCTGCTCAGGTGCAGCTGCTCGTCCTGGGCGCAGGGGCAAGGGTGCATTTGGAGAGCCAATTGAACAACAGGAATGAAGCCACTCACGGCCAGCCTGCCTTTCCCTCCATGCTGATGCTAAGTGATGTGTGTGATGAACTGCGGCTCCACCTCTGCTGGGTCCTGGGGGGAGAGGCTTGTGGGCAGCTGGCAAGTCACCTTCACCATGTGATTGATGAGGCCCTGCCGGCAGGTGAAAATGAACTTGGAGGGGTCAAGGGCCAAAAGACGTCCAAGCATCAGTCCACCAGGGCGAAGCCCCTCTGCGTGGAACCCTCCAGGGTCTTCCTTCCAACTGTGCTTGGGGGACAGGGGCGGGGACCAGGCCTGCGAGGCCTTGCAGACAGGGCAGGAGTTTGGCTTTTATTATCATCACAGTGGGAAGCTCACTCTTGGTTACGGCAGAGGAGGGCCACGACCTGATTTAGGTTTGGGGAAAATGCAGAGTTTGAGAAGCAAAGAGGAGGAATGGGCTCTGCTGAGACTCTAGACGGTGCTCTCCCAATGTGTCCATGAGGGCTTTTGGAATGTCCTCCATGGGCCAGGCTCGGGGCTGGCTGAGGGGGATGTCAGTGTGAGACACAGGTAGGCCCCTGTCCTCTGCCACCCTGGGCCTAAAGAAGGGATGGACATGAACTCAGCAATCATGACATCGCTGATGCACTGACCAGAGCCAACAGAGCGACCTAGAGTCCCGGGTCACAAGTGTCCCATAGGGGAGACCATTCCTTCAAGAACGAGTTTCAGCAAATGAATGTGTGAATGAATCATTGCCAGGAAAGTAGGAGGAGAAGGTTCCAGAGGCTCAGAGGTGAGCGGGGACAGGGGGCCTTCCAGGACCTGAAACCAGTGGGTCAGCGGTGGGGGGAAGCATGGTGGCCATGAGCTCTGAGACCGTAGGTGGGGCTGGGCTCCCAAGCCACATCGAGCAGTCCAGAGCTCCATCTCTCTCCAGAGGGCACTGCAGGGCTGAAAGGGGCCCTGGTGGAAGTGGGTTTTAAAGCGCAAGGTAAACCCAAACAAGAGAGCCAGAGGCAGAGGCTCCAGGAGGGGCCTGGTGAAACCAGTCCCGGACAGGCCGGTGGGGACCAGACGCCACGGCTCCCAAGGGCTGTGGGAAGGTACGGCCCGGGGCCCGAGGTTGGTCGGGCAGTTACTCCTGCAGGGCCCAGGAGCTCAGCCCCAGTGGGCACCAGGGCGCGGCCGGCTGTGGCGTGGAGGCGCCAGGAGCTGCGAGCTGCATCTCCCGCGCACAGCGACTGCAGCCTTTGGTCTTGATAAGTAGATTGGGTTGACTCATGGTGTTGGACTTCAGGTCTGGAAACCACAGTCTGGCTCAGGACAGTTCCCGGGGGAGCAGGGAGCGGCTTGGAAGGCGGCAGCCGGTGCCGAGTTTGCCTGGCCTGGGAGAGCGCTGCGCTTCCGCTTGTCTCCAGCTGCGTGCACCAGGCAGCTGGGGGGAACCCAGGAGGGCTGGGGGGGGGGGGGGGCTGTGCAGTCTCAGAGAGGAGTGCTCATGTTTGGTTGGTTGGTTTTTGAGGTGCTGGGAGGGAACCCAGGTCCTGGAGCAGGCCAGGCAAGCTCTGGACCCGGGAGTGACATCCCCAGCCCTGTTTTCCAACCTCTATTTATTTATTTATTAAATATTTTCATCAGTTGTTGATGAACCTTAATTTAATTTATTTATTTATATGCGGTGCCTAGGATGGAACCCAGGGCCCCACGCCTGCTAGGCAAGTGCTCTCCCACTGAGCCCGGCCCCAGCCCTGTCGCTCTGCTTTTAAATAACTGCGTATTGAGATAGCACGCACTCATCCCGTGATTCATCTCTTTCCAGTGTCCGGTTGGATGGCTTTCAGTGCCCTCGGAATCACACGCCTACACCACCGTCAATGTCGGGACACTTCTGTGATCCCCAAGGAACGCCCAGGTCCTTTGTTGGCGTCTCCCCGATCTTGTCCTCACCCCAGCCACGACGCCCACTGATTCACTTTGCCTCCGTGGGTCCGTCTGTGCTGGACCATCCATACGCATGGACTCGTGCAGTAAGGGGTCCCTTGGGACCGACTTGTCAGGAACGGCAGGGTTCCACGTTTCCATCCGTGTTGTGGCAGGACCGGGGCTTTATTTCTTCCTGTTGCCAAATGGCATTGGATGGCGTGGGTGCACCCGTCTGGTTTATTCCTTGGTCACTCGATGGGCACTGGGTCCTTCCCACTTGCACAACGTCGCTTGATCGTTCACACACAAGTTCTCACGTGGGCGTGTTTCCACGCCTCCTGGGTGTGCAATAGGAGCAGGAATTCTGGGTCACCTGATAATTCCAGGATTAACCTTTTCAGGAAAAGCTACACCATCTTCCAATGGCTGGGCCATTTTAGCACTCTCACCAGCAGCTCATGAAGGTTCCCCATTCCGGTCTTTACTACCATATTTATTATTATTATTATTATTATTATTATTATTATTATTATTATTTTGGTACCAGGGATTGAACTCAGGGGCACTCAAGCACTAAGCCACATCCCCAGCCCTGTTTTCTATTTTATTGAGAAACAGGGTCTCACTGAGTTGCTTATCCCCTTGCTTTTGCTGAGGCTGGCTTTGACCTCGAGATCCTCCTGCCTCAGCCTCCTGAGCCGCTGAGATTACAGGCGTGTGCCACTGCACTCAGCTACTACCATTTTAAATGGAAATTCCTTTATCTCTATGCTAGGCAAGTGCTCTACCACGCACCTACACCCCAGCCCCAGCACTCCTGAGAATTATCTTATTCAGATCCTTTGCTATTTTTTAAGAGGTGAGTTTGTCCTATCATTATTGAGTTGTGAGAGGTCTTTGTATATTCCTGATACAAGTTTGGGTCCCTGGAGATCATCTGGTTGGGTGGATTCCTTGTCTTTTCTTGTGGTGTTAATTCCTCACTGTATTGAATATAGAAAACGTGATGAATTTGGCAAATATCACAATGATCTTTGTTTGAGGCTAAGTGCCATTGATATATGTTAAACATGTAGGTTAAGTGTCAATAATACATGTTGACCATCAATAAGAGATTGTTTAATATCAATAATAGATGTTAAAATTGGTGGGCAAAAAGTATACCAGAAATAGAATGTTTACATAGTAAGAAACTATTTCCCCCACAGGATACTTATTATTTTTTTGGTAGGGGGTACTGGGGATTGAACTTGGGGACACTTGACCACTGAGCCACATACCCAGCCCTATTTTGTATTTTATTTAGAGACAGGGTCCTACCAGTTTACTTAGCACCTTGCTTTTGCTGAAGTTGACTTTGAACTCATGATCCTCCTGACTCAGCCTCCCAAGCTGTTGGGATTACAGGCGGGTGCCACAGTGTCCAACAGGATACTTATTATTAACAAAGGGGAAAATAGTAACTTTATGCTGGAGAAAGATGGCAAAGATTTTTTTTTTCAGCACTGGGGATAGAGCCCAGGACCTTGGGCACACTCGGCAAGTGCTCTACCCACTGAGCTACGTCCCCATCCCTGCAGAGAGCACCTTAATCCAATAGTCACAATTAACATCACCCATATTGGAAGAAATTGACCTCTTGTACCTCTTGATAAGAGGTACTGGAGAAAGACACAGCTTTGCTTTTGTGATATTCTTACCAAAAATGTAGAATTGGAATTTAATGGTGAGGAAACATTAGTCAAAGCTACATGGAGGGTCATTCCAGAAAAGAACTGGCCAGTTCTGTTCAAAAGTGTCAAGACCAAAGGCAGAGGACCTGCTTCAGATTAAAGGAGATTAAGGACCCTTAACAACTACAAGCAAGGTGATTCTAGATTGCATCCGGGGCAGAAAAATACACAGCAGGACAACTGCAGAAATTCACATGAGGTGTGTGGATTGAGTAATGAACAGTGCTCCTTACTTTTGAATCATTGCCCTGGTGAAGAAGCTAAAATTTGGAGAATCCACATAAAGGGTCTACTTTGTACTGTTTAGGACTACTTTGTACCATTTTTACAATTTTCAGAAAGTCCGAAATTATCTCAAACCACCATTTCCATCACCAACAAGAAAATCTTGCTTTCCCATTGCCCAAGGGAGGAAACCCAATCTCCTCAGCCAGCTGGTCACCAACCTTCACTGAGAGCACTGCAACCCTGTGGGAGCAGGTCGGCAAAATGTTTGGAAGGGGAATCAGTAGGACTTGGTGATGGACTGTGGGTGAAGAACAGATGGGGTTGTGAGGGTGCCTTTAATGTGACTGCCACTGGGTTACTGGGATGGAGAGAGTGGATGTTGTTTGAGTGGTTACCCAACATTCAGGGGCTTTCAAATTTGTCCCTCTAGCCAGGTGTGGTGGTGCACACCTGTAATCCAAGCTGTTTGGGAGGCTGAGGCAAGGAGGATCGTGAGTTCAAAGCCAGCCTCAGCAACTTAGTGAGGCCCTAAGCAACTCAGTGAGACCCTGTCTCTAAATTAAAAAAAAAAAATTGTCCCTCTAGGTGTGTTCTCCACACTCCTCTACATGCTCTGGCCCTGGAAGGCTGACCTCTGTGGATTACCTCTTCCAGGCTGTCTATGGCTTCCAGTTATATTCAGTCCAGGGGAGACCAGCAGGAGGTTAGAAGACAGGCTGAAAGGGAGGTTGGAGAATGTCTCAGTCCATTTTCTGCTGCTGTAATAAAATACCTGAGACTGAGTAACTTATAAGGGAAAGAAGTTGATTTAGTTCACAGTTCTGGAGTTTGGAAATCAAGGTTGGGTGGCCATGTCTGGTGACGCCATGTTGGATCCCAACATGGTGGGCAAGAAGAAGGGCGAGTGGGTGCATGAAGGAGAGGGAAAAACCTGATAGGTGGCCTCACTTCATAACAATCTGCTCTCCCAATAACTAACCCACTCCCAAGAAAATTCAATGCCTGCAAGAAAGGCATTAGCCCCTCTTAATGACCTAATCACTTCTTAAAGCCCCACCTCCCCACACTGCTACAATGGTGATCAAATTTCACATAAGTTTTGAAGGGGACAATCCATACTGAAACCATGCAGAGTATCAATTCCCCCCAGTGACTACTCTTCCAAATTTGGCAGTGACTGTGTCCATCTGAGACCTTTCTTAGTTTAGCAGCCCTCATGCCCTTCATGCCTGGGAGGAGGGGTGCTGTGGTTAATCTCTGGGTGCTTCACCTTCCTTTGTGATTCTCTTAACTCTCACCTTTGCGAATAGTTTCCTTAAATTTACTCGATCCTCCCTTCAAGTGTCATATCTTTTTTCCCCTGTGGTGCTGGGGATTGAACCCAGGGCCTTTGCATGTGAGGCTAGCACTCTACCTAGTGAGCTATATCCCCAGCCCAATATATCTATTTCTTGTTAGGTCCTTACCTAATACACCTGGCTAATAACAACAATGCCCATGACCCCACACCTGTGCTACCTGATCCCACACCTGGCCACAGTGAAGAGGTGTCCAGTGGGCACTTGACAAGGCTAATCACAGTCCTTCCCTAGGCTATTTCATCATGGAGAGATGGGGTTCTTGGTGATATCAGTGAGCCTTGGAGCCCAGTACCCCTGCGCCCACCTGCACCCCAAAGTTACAGAAGATACCCCAGATCCTTCCACTGCTGAAGTTGGCTGCCCATCACTGACAGCCTAAAGCACCCGGCAAATGCAACTGCTCACCACGGTGGAGGCCCCGTTCACCGAGATCCAGCCAACAGGCACCTGCGTGGGGGGTGGGTAATGAGCTCCGTGCCGCAGGCATCTGTTCCTTTGGGCCTGAGTATACCATGGTCCCTTTGATTTTTGGAGCCTGAACCCTTTCTAGGCTGGGCATTGAGCTTTAGGAGTCCTCGGCTGCAGTGAGGAGTTGAAGCCCCTGTGCTGGGTGAGACCTGAGTGGGAGGGAACTGAGCACCAGGAGCCAGCTTTCCGGGCATTCGATTCACGGGAACTTGTCCTCAGCCCCCACTCTACGGGAAGTTTATCAGTACTGGGGATTGAACCTGGGGCACTTAACCACTGAGCCATGTCCTCAGCCCTTTTAAATAATTTATTTAGAAACATGGCCTCCCTAAGTTGCCGAGGCTGACTTTGAATGCGTGATCCTCCTGCCTCAGCCTCCTGAGCGGCTGGGATTACAGGCGTGCATCACCAGGCCTGGCTGTGAATTTTATTAAAATCCTGATGCCTGGGCTCCTGCTCATCCAGTTAAATCAACATTGTCGGCATGGGGCCTCAGTATTTTTTTTTTTTTTTTTGGATCCAGGGTGAACTCGGGCTCTCAGCCACTGAGCTGCACCCCCAGCCCTATTTTGTATTTTATTTAGAGACAGGGTCTCACTGAGTTGCTTAAGGCCTCGCTAAGTTGGTGAGGCTGGCTTTGAACTCGCGATCCTCCTTCCTCGGCCTCCTGAGTTGCTGGGATTACAGGCGTGCACCACCACGCCCGGCTCGGGCCTCAGTATTTAATGAAGGTTCCCGGATGATTCCAAGGTGCGGTCCGTGTGAGCAGGGACCAGTTCGTTGTGATGGACGCTGTGCACAGAGAAGATGCAGAAGGGCCGTTGTCTGCGCCAGGACCGGTGCAGGTGAGCAGCCTCACAGCCTGAAACAGTAATTAGAGAACAATGCGAGGCAGCGTGTAATTAATTGGTGCACTGCAGGCTGCCAGCTCTCGCTGATTGGCAAGTCCTGGGGGGCGGGAGATGGACGGGCAGAAAACCCCTGACTGATAATAACCCACGCATCGCTCTGTGCCTGGCAGCCAGCCGCTCCCGGTCCTGCGGGGCCGAGGTGGAGGGTGAGCCTCACACTTCGCTCTGAGCACGTGGGGTTGGACACGGTCCTCCCCAGAGCCTGGGGCTCACCATGGGATCCTTGGTGGGTCCCAAATGTTTGGTCTCAAAGTCCTTTCCCAGGACCCACTGCCCAGGCCTGCTCGCTTCTGGCTTGAAGACCTCATTCTGCTAACCCGTGCAGTCCGGGTTGCCAGCCTCCTGTCTCAGCCTCTGGTCTCTGCTGCAGGATGGCAGTGGGATCCTGTGACTTCCAGCACTTGGGGACCTTGTTGCTGCAGATTCTACCCTCTTCCTCCTCCTCCTCTTCCTCCTCGTTGTCGTCGTCCTCCTCCTCCTGGGGCTTGCCAATGACTGGACTTGACCCCACTCTTCACCTTCCAGGGGCTCCGTCTGCTGGCGGAGGCAGATCCTGACCCAGCCACGATGGCCTCACCTGAGTGGTGCCTCACAGAGGGGAATGGCTGCCAGCCCTGACCCAGTTCCCTTCTCCCCTCTCAAAACCCCCTCTTCCCATCCCCTCATGGCCAGCCCCTCAGCCGCCCCACCCAGTGCTGTGCTGTTCACCTCTCATCCCTGTCTGGCTCTGGTCTTCTTAGCAGACCCACCACTTGCTCTGAGGCCTGAATCTGTTCCGCTCAGGTCTGGGTCCTTGGGATGCAAGAGGCACGAAGATCTGTGCTGGGAAGGTGACCCTGTACCTGCCGTTTGCAGAACTGGCACCCAATTCTGGGGAAGTGAACGCTCCTTGTTTGGGAAGATGGATGGGGGGAGGGAGGCCTCGGGCCGAGCAGCTCTGATCCAACAGTTGGCAGGATTGGAGGGGCAGGAGGAGGAAGAGCTGGGTGCACCTGGGCAGAGATGGCGGAGGCATCGGGGAGGGGGAGGCTGATGGGTCCCTGTAATTGCTCTCTCTCTCCAAACCTCCTTCCCACACAAACGCCTGGTGAGAGTGGGTTTGGGGATGGAAGAGAAGGAAAGGAATTTCCACATCTGGTGGCTGTGCTGGAGGAAAAGCTGAGACTGTCCCCAAACCGAAATCTGGTGGAAGCAGATCTCCAGGTCCCAGGCCACTGTGAGATGTGGCCATTTACACCCCCATAACAAAAGGTCTTGAGTGGGGAGTTCACGGTCTCCCACCATCTGCAGCCTGGGGTGGAGGGTCAGCATGGCCCTGTGGCCCCGTTTGCAGCCCCAGGCTGTGGCACAAAGGGGCAGCAGCCTTTTGGACTTGGCCTCTGTGCTGACCACAGCAGCTGGGTTGGTGGAACGGAGTTGCCAGATTCCTTCCAGGGGGCCCCTTGGAACTGCCCTCTGCCTGTCCGTGGGATTCCGGAGGAAGAGTGATTCCAAAGGGGTGTGCGTGACTTTTTCTCCAGATTGCTCAGAAAATATCTATTGCAACCTCGTTCCTTGATGTGCGCCGGGCGAGCGTTCCCGGCAAATGGATGGAGAGGTTCAAGTCTCCTAGATAGGAACCCATAGAGGGATAAGGTGGGGATTTGCAGCAAGTGAGCAGCTCCAGATTTATGTCCTGGGAATTGTGTGCCCTTTGGATTGGCTAACAACCCCCTGCTGCTGAGCAGCGGGCACTGACCAGCCCCATATGCAACTTGACCACCACACTAGCTGAGCCTGGGGGATTCAAGGAGGAGCCACCGCTGCCCACGGGGCCACAGGGCCACCTGGCATCTGCTCTCTCCTCCTGGCTCCCTTGGAATTGAGACCTCTGGCTCCTTCCTCGAAGGAGTATCCTCTTTCATTCAGTCACTCGGCATCTCCTTCCTGTGCCACTGCATCCCATTGCAAGTCTGGAAGGTCTGTTGATTGATGGGTGGCCCTGTTCATGTGACTGACCACTAGCTGCAAGGGACTCTGGGAGGGTGGATGGAGTCTACCAGGAGGGGACCTCCCCAGACATGGAGGAGGCTTCAGAGGCCTTAGAGAAGGAAGAAGGAAGGAGCCCTGCCCCACTGGGTGGGAGGAGCAAGAGGCAGGCCCGAATTCTAATGCTTGTGTGAGTCGCAGCATGAGGACGATTCTGTGTTGGCTTAAAAATTCAAGCCGAGGCATCGGGGTTGGAGCCATCGCAGGATCTGGGTGGGCCGGGAGTGGGGTCTGATCTGGTTCCACAAGGACCCCTGCTTTCCGCGGGGCTGCATGGTAGCCACAGGGACCAGGGGCAGGGTCTGGAGGGAGCTGTCACCATGGGCATGGAGTGGAGGGTGATGTGCCTGTGGAGGTGTGGCCGGGCCCTGTGGACCTTGGCACCCAGCATCGTGGGTCACGGGTCTCCAGCCTGTGTGGAAACATGGGGGGACAGCAGGAACTGGCCATCAGCAATGTCCATGGAGCTGGGGGGGGGCCTGGTTCAAGCTGTCCCCTTGACAAGTGGCTATGGAGAATCATGGCTGGGGTGATATGGGGGACAGGAGCCCTGGGACCACGTGGCCACATTTCCTTCTCTACGTGCTGCAGGAGACACCCACCAGTGGCCCTGGTGCCAACTTGGTGACAGGGGCAGTGTCATCTCCCTGCCACATTTCCCTCCTGAGGCCCACAGGACGACGCCCTGTCCCTCCCTTCCTGGGGGAGCGTGAGCTTGGGGCTTCCTCTCGTGCTGTCCAGGGCACCTCCATTTTGGGAAGCAGACATCAGTCTGCCCGAGGAGTGAGGCCACTGGTACTGTGTCCCTCCATCGAGGGTCCAAAGGTTCCCCTGTGGTTTCTCATGTGGTGTGACAAGGCAGAAGGAGAGGACCCCCGAGGCCCGGAGGCCAGCAGCATGAGGATCCGTGTGGACGACTGTCCTCTACAACAGGTGGCCCAGGCTCCATCACTGCTCTCCCTTAGGGGCCCAGGGACACCGGGTGCTGTGGACTGTGACTCCCAGAGGGGGCCTGGGGAAGCCTGTCCCTGGCCTGTGTCCTGGCCTCCTCTTTGTGAACTTTCTGTCTCTTGTAATCACATCCTCATTGCCATCCCCAGCACAGACCCCCTGAGTGGCCCTGTCCCTGCTCCCTCTGTGGTCCCCCTCGTGGAGCTGGGGACTCAGGCCCGGGAGAGCATCCTATGGCCACTCCAGCAGGGTTCCTCCTCTGTCAGATCTCCTCTCCTCTCTCCTGTCCTCTCTCTGCTCCTTTGTTGTCATGGTGACAGCCGTGGACCCGCCTTGGTGGTCCAGGTAAGGCAGGGGCACCAGAAACGGCAGATTCTGTGAAGCAGAGCCAGGGGCCGGGGCTGGTGGGAAGGCATCCCCAGGGGCCCCACGGAGGCGCTCGGCAGCCACCTCTGTGTCCTCCAGCCGGCGGACCTGCTCTGTGCCTGGAGATGTGGATGCTTGTGGCCTGTGGCTTTTTCTCAGAGGGACAACTCGACTGGCTTCCTCCCTCCCTTGGGAGCGTTGGGCTTCTCACTGGACACCGGCAGCTTCCTTCTGGGGGTGCCCGAGTCCTTCAACTTGACAGCCTCCCAGGACTAGATCATGAGTCTGCCATGGCTCCCACCGACTCCTTCTCCATGAGATGTAGTGGCTTCCATTGGAGGGCGTCATCGGGGAGAAAGATTGAGGTCTGGAGTGAGGTCCCAGGTTACCAGGCAGGGACCGTGTGCCCAGGCAGCTTGGTGACTGGGCACCTCAGTCTCTCATCTGTGAAGTGGGTGCGTCTTGCCTGGCAGGCGGTCGGGGAGAGGAGGGTCTGGGAGATGGGCTAGGTGGGTTGGGGTTGTCCCTAGTCACCGGCTCAGGAGGGACCCTGCTTCTGCCCCCGAGTCAGTGTCACCTGCCTGTGTCGGGCTTTGGCTCACACTCAGGTCCTTTCCCTGGAGCCTTTAGGTGGGGGAGTCGTGCAGCACCTGGGGGCCCCTGACCCCTGCACTGGTGGGAGCGCTGCGGCCCCGTCCCCAGGGGCTGGGGATGCTGCGTGGCTCTTCTCGGTTCCCCAAGAGAGCAGCAGCCAGTCCGCCTGCGAGTCGGAGGAGTCGAGAGAAGACGTGGAACCAAAATAGCTCTTTTCCATAAACAAAGCTGCTTTTCGCTGGGGGAATGTAAACAGGCAGATGCTGGAGGAGACGGTGCCATCCGGCTGCGCGGCGGGGGAGGCGGCGGCGGGAGGCCCAGCCCGCACCCCGCATCTGGGCTTCCCCTGGCTGAGCGGGAGGCCGGGACTCCTGGGGAGCCGGGTCGCCGATGCCCTCCTGGGGCTCCCGCGGCTCAGGAAGCTGGCCTGTGGGCCTGTTCTGAGGGGCTCTGGGCTGAGGGTGCCCAGAGTGTGGCCGGGCGCCTGAGGGCCACTGCCCATCCTGTGGGCCACCGTGGCAGCTCTCACTGTGTGGTGGCCTTCTCACTCCCGGCTGCCCATTCTGAGTCCCTAGAGCATCCTCCTTGCTGGGTGTGAGGCAGCCTTGAGGCCCTTCTGTGTGTCTGACACAGGGGTGGGCTCAAGGGCAGAGAAGGACTCTGGGTGGACATTCATGGAGCAGAGTGGCGGGAGGGGATGACCAGGAGGGTGAGTGAGAGATGAGCTGGCCTCTGCAGGCCGGCCCGTCCCAGGCCCAGCTCAGCGGCTCCCAGTGCCCCGACGAGAGTTGCCACCCAGCCTCAGGCTGTCGAGGCTTGCCTTGCCTCTGGTGGGCCTCTGGGGGCTTCTGGGAAATGGGCTCACTTGTGAGTTCACAGCTTGGCTTTGCTGAGCCCATAGACCTGTTTTGGGCAACAGATGGTCAGTCCAGCCTCACGGCTGCTGAGCTGTCAAGGGAATATGGATGGTTCTGGAACAAGATGGGAATGAAGCACCCAGTGTCCACATTGCGCCTGTGCTGGGCTGTGTCGGATCCTTTTGTGCCCCTCTTGCTGGTGAGCACCTGAGGCCAAGGAAGGAGAGGGTGTCACACCAAGAGGCAGCCCTGTAACCCCGTCCAGGGCCCACCATGCCATGATGTCCGCCCTTGACCAGAGAAATGGAGGCCCTAGCCTCCTTTAGTGGAGGCAGTGATGGTAGAGCTGATGGAGTAGGGGCTGGGGCTGTGTCTGCCCACTCCCAGGGCCTGTCCCCTCAAAGCTGCTTCACTGTGGAGCCCTGAATGGGCCCGAGGGTATTTCCAGGTGGTGGAGTGGAGGCAGGTGCTGGGAGGAAGGCACACGGGAGTTGGTGTAGGGTGGGTCCCGTCTGCCTGCCAGGTGGCTCACGGGCGCCTGCCCGGGTGCAAAGAGGACCCTTCCTGTCCCTCGCAGGCATGCGGCAGCGGCTGAGCAGCGCCAGGTTTCACGGAGGTGAGCAGCATTATCTTCTCACCTGGGCCGGTGGAACATCAAGGTAGACCCAGGCTTGAGTCAGAGAACTGTCCCCCTGCCCAGTCCTTGGGCATCTGAGGACAGCTGGCCAGGCCTTCCCTTGTCTGGAGGTGGTGATAGGCTTCTATTAAGATGGCACATGGAAAACAGCCCCTGGCAGAGGGAAGTGTTGGCCCTGCAGACAGATGGGCACTTCCTGTGGGTGAGCAGGGTGGGGTTGAGCGGTGGGGCCTGTAGGGAGGGGACGTGGCTGCACCCCTGGTGGGAAGTGGCCTGGCCGGGGGCCAACCCCAGGAAGAACAGGGGAGGGCGGGCCAGCAGCGGGGGCCAGGAGGCTGGGAGGACTGTCGTGTGACCCTGAGGGGACCTTGAAAGAAGCCTGGAAGAGGTCAGAGGAGGGGGGCCTGGAGGAGGAGGAGAACCCCCAGGAGCGGGTGCAGATGAGGGGAGCTCATGGGGAGTCTGAGTCCTGGCGGAGGAAGCAAGACCCACAGGGAGCCACGATGCTGGCTGGCCCGGCCCTGGGGGAAGGTCTCAGTGACTGCAAAGGGTCTGATCCCAGCAAAGGGCCACTGTCCCTGTGGCCCATGGGCGTGGAGACCAGCCCGGCCTGTGGGGTCAATTTCCACGAAGACCCTAAAGTCCCAGGTGAGCCCCTCCCTGTGTGTCCTCCTTCCCGTCTGTGGACCCCTTCTGTCCCCATTCTGGCCTGCGATCCTGTCTACTCTAATGTCCTCCGACCCCTCCCCCCACCCTCCCACTCAGGGCGTGGTCCCTGCTGTGGCTGTGCTTGCTCAGCCTGGGGGTCCTGCCTGTGCCTCCTGCTCCCACCACTCCCCAGAGAACTCACTGCTGCTTCTGCTAGCCTGGGCCCGAGCCTGGCCCTAAGCTTGGTGCTCTACTCTAACTCCTGGGATCCAAGACCCGCCATGGCTCACTAGTGTCTGCTGGGGGGATGCTTGCTCTTGGGCCTCTGATCTGGCTGGTGTCTGAGCATCACCCAGGGGCCTGCAGGGGGTTCCCATGCGTGCCCCGCCCTGGTCCACCCAGCTCCTTGCTTCTCACTGGACCTGTCACCCAGGACAGTCCAGCCCCTCATCTTCAGGGACGGGAATTCTTTGCTCCCTTGGATCCTGTCCTCGTGAATGGTGACCTGTCCACTTGGGTCCAAGGGTCTCTGATCTGCCATCCCTCAGGTCTTCCCTGGGGCTCTTGGCCTGAGTCCCAGTCCCCATCCCAGTAGCCCTGGAGGCTGTGTGGCCATGCCGTGCCTGTCTCCCCAGTGGTGGGGTTACCGGGGCCTGGACTCCCTGTTCTTCCAGCGCCATCCACTTCTGGCCTTGCCAGCTGGGCACAGTGATGCCCA
>JAJEJO010000583.1:0-28409 GCA_020662805.1 Glaucomys volans | reverse complement strand
TCCTCTTTGAGACTGAGGCTGAGGATGAGAGGACACCTGGGCCCTGGCAGGGAGGGGACGCAGTGCCTCCAGTGCCTCCCGGGACATGGGACAGTGGGATGGCGGTGGCCTTCAGGGGACCATGCCCAACCAAAGGGGGCGCTTCCATCACCTGCCAGAGGTCCTAGGAATCTGGCCTGGCCTGGGTTTACACCCAGCTGCCCTCTCCCCTGGGTGACCCAAGCCTCGGATTTCTCGTCTGTGAGCGGAACCGTAGCGCTGCCCGCCCCCATTTCCAACCCAGCGCCAGGTGGCCCAGCTGCAGAGGGCCTTCCCAGTGGCCTAGAAGCCGTGGGCTCCCTCGATAAACACCAAACCTTGTCACCGGAGGCGTCCAAGCCAGGAGGACAGCCATTTGTTGTGGAGGGGACTCCAGCATTCGGTGGGGTTTGGACCAGAAGCGAATTCTTACATCTGTTGCTGATTTGGGGAATTAAGTGGAGAAGTTTGCAGTTAATAAATGAGCCCCACGGGGCTCCTGCTGCCAAGAGGGTGTGACTCGGAGGGGCAGCGTTTTTCTTTTAGTACCTTCTGCTCTCTCTATTGCTTCTGGAGGCCAGTGTCCCCGGCTATCAGTCACTCACACCTTAGTGAGAATGGCTTTCCTGGGAATCTGGCCTAGAATGTCCAGGAACATGGGGCCTGGACTGGGCCTTGGAGTCACATCTCTGGGCTGAGTCATCAGGCGTGCTGGAGTGACCTTGGTCCCACCTCAGGCTGCACAGGCCCAGCGTGGTGTGGCTGTCACCCACGTGCCCCTTTGCCCAGAGTGCAAGGGTCCCTTTTTACCAACACTGCCCCTCACCCTCCTGGCTCAGAGGAAGGGGTGGGCCCCAACTGGGGACCAGCCTGGGGCAGTGGGACAGTCCACCCTGGATCCCACTTACTCTGTGACGCTGGATGACTGTCTTCTTCAATCTGAGTTTCAGTTTCCCCATCAGTACTGGGGGCTTCGAGAGCATGGCTTTGGGGTTCACAAGGTGTGTGGGTGCCTCTGCAGGAGGGGACCTGTGGCCCTGTTCATGCCGGGCCGGGTGCTGGCTCATGGCAGGGGCTGGCTAGTAGGTGCCTGCTGAATCTGAAAGGATCGCTTGGCCTGCTGCCCAGAGGAGGCTCTGGCCAGGAGAGCTGAGCAGTTGGGGGCCACGCTCCCCAAACTGCTTGGCACAGAGGCCAGAGTCAATGGCTCAGCATCTCGCCTCCCTGGTCCAGGCCACGTCCTGGAAACCACCTAATGGATCCCCTAAGGCTCCTTCTTCACAGGCAACCAGAGTGACTCTTTTGCTTTCTAAAATAATCTTTTTTAAAATCCTAAATCACCTCAGAGAACGTCTTCCCCACTCCACACTTCTTAATGAATTCCTGAAATCTTTCCATTGCACCTGATTAAAATCCAGACTCCTTCCCTGTGGCTCCCACCCTGCTTGAATCCAGGGCTGCCCCAGGACCTTGGCACTTGCTATTCTCCTTACATGGAGTGCACCCTCACTTCCAGCTCTTTGTATGCTCCTATCATTCTCATCCTAGGTTAAATGTCAGCTAAAATGTCACCTCCTCAGGGTTGTCCTCCTGAACTATTCCATCAAACAGAGTGCCCCTCCCTGGAGTCACTCCCCATACCCATTTATGTCCTCTAAAGGTGCTAAGACATGAGTGACAATCCCACTTATTTAGCTGTTACTGCCCCACTTGGACGTCAGGACCTTGTCTTTCATGCCCTCTGTTGTATTCTGCTGGCTTGAGGCACTTGGCCCGTTCCAGGTGCTCACTGGATTGTTGAATGCAGGAAGGGATCGATCGATGAACCAATGCATGCGTTGAGGACCTACTGTGGACCGTGTAATTCACCTGTAGTTCAGTCTTTGACTGAACTTAGGCTTTCATTAGCATAAAGGGGGCGGGATTTAACTACTCCGCTTGGTCCCTCCTCTAGGACTTGGAGCCAATAGATGCCCAGAGGGCCTTGGACAGGGCTCTCCAGGCGGGGGCTGGGGTGGAGCCCCGTGGTAGAGCCCCTGCCCTGGGCTCCCCGCCACTGGGCGAAACCAAATCCCAAACCCCCAACAAACCCAGATTGTCTTGGTGATCAGATGTGTCTCCAAAGTTATGAACAACTATTATGATTTTGAAAAAACGTTTTATTTTAAGGCGATTTTCAGCTTCCTGGGAAGCTGCAGAGAGAGGGCGTGTCTGTCTCCGCCACCCCCAGCTTCCCCGCCGGTTAACACGGGGACCACAGCTCCCATGTCAAAAGCAAGAAAGTCACACAGGCTCAGCTCTACTGAGCAAACTGTGGACCCCCTTGAATGGGGCTGGGTTTTCCGCTCCGGCCCTTTTTTCTGTCCCAGGACCCCTTCCAGGATCCCAAGGTGCCCGGATCTGTCCCCCTGTCCTCCTTCGGGCTCATCCAGTTGGGACCAGCTCCTCCGTCTTCATTCATTCTTCACGACTTGATGCTTCTTTTTTTAAATTATCAATGGACGTTTATTTATTTTTATTTCTATGTGGGGCTGAGGATCGAACCCAGTGCCTCCCGCGTGCTAGGCAAGCGCCCTGCCCCTGAGCCCCAGCCCAGCCCAACTCCATGCTTGGGAGCACTGACCCGGCCATCGGCCAGCAGTCCCTCGCTCTGGGTGTGTCCACAGTTCCCTTGTGATTGGACTGCAGTCTCACCTTTTGGGTGAGAATCCCAAGACTCTGTGGCTTGCACTTCTTGGTGCACCAGGTGGCTCTGTCCCATTTGGTGACAATGGCACCAGCCAGGTTTTTCCCTGGAAAGCTGGAGTCATCTTTCCCCCGCTAGTTAATGAGCGTCTTGAGGGCGCTGGTTTGAGGCCAGCATGTCCTGTTTCTCCTTGACCTCTCCTCCGCTGCCCTCTCTCCTCTCCTCCCTCAGGGCTCCCTCTCCCTTTTTCTCTCTTCTTTTTGACGGGGCCTCACGGTGCTGCCCCAGCCTGGTCTCAGACTCCTGGTCTCCAGCCATCCTCCCTGCTCAGCCTCCCAGTTAACACAGGCGCCCCAGCACGCCCAGCTTGTCCGCTACCCTCGGCAGCCGCCGATGCTGAAATCCAGTACACAGTTGTCACCGGCTGTTTGCGTAGCGGTGATGTTTCCATTTCTTTCTCTGTGGCATTTTATTGTGTAGAACGGCCGTCCTTGCTCTTCCGTTTATTTATTTATCTAATTATTTTTTCCCCGCCCAGCATGGCCCCTCTCGAATCCCTGGAGAATCTCGCAAGCTGGGCATCCAGACGTCCTGGTGGCGATTTGCGAAGCAGGACAGGTTGCTGGGAGCAGAGACTCCCGTGCCTCTGGCCTCACGGCTGGGTTGGAGGGGGATGCAGGTGACCCTGGGTTCAGGCCCTTCCACCCTTGGACCTGGGCCCTTGCTGTAGCCCTTTAGGCGTTTCTCTGCCTCAGCCCTGGGCTTCGTAATCCCCGGGTCCCCAGAGCACCAGGGCGCTTTAGATCCCCCAGGTCTCCTCCTGCCTCTGGACGAGGCTCAGACTTGGACCTGGTGCACAGCCTCTTTAGGCCTCGCTGTTGGCCTGGTCCCTCTCTGCCCCGCCCCCTCCAGCCCCTCCAGCTGAGTCTCAGCTCAGGCCTTCCTTGCACGCTGGGTTCTGCCAGGGATACCAGCTCTCCTCCCCTTTCCTGGGGCCCAGAGTCGGGGAGGCTGCATCCAAGGGCCTGACTGGGGCCTGCCGGGGAGGACACACCCCTTGACTTCTGGTGCTGGTCATTTGTGATGTCACTGCCCTGGTCTCCCTCCCTGGCCAGGGCTGTGAGCCCCTGGGGGGCAGGAAGCGGGCGCCCCACCCCTGGTGCACTGTAGGTTCATATTTATGGAAGGGATGACAAGTGAGTTCCAAAGTCCACATCTGTCTGCTGGGCTGTGCACCTACTGTGCACGTGGCCGCGTGCCAGGGATGGGAGGAGGGGCTGCTGGGAGGAAGGACAGCCTGAGCAGGTACTCCCCACCGGATCTCCAGAGACAAGGACATGGAGGCCCAGAGAGCGCAGGGGACTCGTCCAGGGTTACATGGCTGGTTCCCACAGGAGCCCCTGGGACCCAGGGCGGGGGATGCCGGAGCCTGCACTAACCACTGCCCCACCCAGCCTCCCCACACCCGGCAGGAGCCGGATCCTGTCCAGACACAGCTTCCTCTGGACACCAGACCTGGTGGCTTGGCGTGACTTTTCCCTATGTCATTAATTGTCCTCAGACCCAGCCTCCCTGGGTGTTTCTGTTACAGCTAAAAGAGCAATAAAAGGCAGCATAATCGGAAGACAAAGGCGGCTGCCCGGCCAGCCCGCCCCAAGGTGCGGAGTGCCGGTAACTTGGGTGTGATCCTACCTGTGATTCACGCAGCCAAATTACAGCCTTCCGCGTGCAGGTGTGTACACGCCGCGGGCCCAGGCGAGCCAACGCCGCAGTTAATGCGGGCAGTAAAAGCCAGGCCTGCGGTGGGCAGCCGGGCAGACCAGGCCCCCCCGCAGCTCGCACCGCTCCTGCGCTGCCCCCGGGTGCAGGGACGACGGCCCCGGAGGCCCAGGGCTCTGTGCCCCAGATGAGGCCTCTGCAGAGCCCGGCACTGGGGACACATGGTGCTGTGTGGCCAGATCCTCGGGGCTGGCCCTGGACTGAGGCCGGGGAGAAGGTGGCAGGGGGCTGAGGCCCAGGAGAGGGCCCCGGGGGTGTCCCGCCATCCCGATGGCCCCAGAAAGGCCCCAGAGTGACCCCTCAGACCCCACCTGTCCCGGGTCTAGAGGGACACTCACTTGTCCCCACTGAGCACCAAGGGGCTTCTCAGTCACCTGCTGGGGTGTCCGTGAAGGGACCCGGGCTGGGACTTGGGAGCCCCACTGCTGGGCTTGGTCGAGCCCTCCGGGGTAGCCCCTTGCCCCATGTCCATCTCCTTAGGCAGAAGCAGGAGTTTGTGGGGAGCGTGTGGGGCTTGGGTCCCCAAAGAGCTTCCACCCTGATCCAGAACTGTCCCCAAGGCTGTGACCACAGGTCCCCTGGCCCTGCTGATGTCCGCTGGCCCCAGGCGGGCTGTGGGCTTTCTTGGGTTTGCAGGCACCTCCCCTGCCTGGGATCCTTCCGCAGTGGCGGGATATGGGCGAGATCCCTTGGAGCCAGGACTTGGTACCTAG
This sequence comes from Glaucomys volans, assembly GCA_020662805.1. NCBI lineage: Eukaryota > Metazoa > Chordata > Mammalia > Rodentia > Sciuridae > Glaucomys > Glaucomys volans. The sequence goes on along the minus strand of JAJEJO010000583.1, from coordinate 23,213 downwards.
GGATCAACAGTCCTCCGGGCAGGGGCCTCTCAAGCATCCACGCTCTGACCCGGCAAGTCAGCCTTGGCATCCTGCTCGAGAAGTTTGGCTGTGTGACATGTTGACATGGTTTGAATCCAAACTGCTACACAAAAGCGTCCACCCGAAGCCGCATTTCTGCGTGTCCCGCTGTCCCATCCCCCGCCTCCCCAGAGAAGCACCTAATTAGTTTCTCCAGTCGCCTTCTAGGGCTTCCTTATGCAAATGCGCAGCCAGGCTGGGTCTGCACGGGACGCTGCTCAGCCCCTCCTGTTCCTGGGAGAGCATCCCCCTCAGTATCTGGAGACCTTTCTCTTCCTGCTCCTCCTCCCCCCACCCCTCCGTCCCTCTCCCCCTGACAGCTGCGTAGTATTCCGCCCCGTGATTTCTTTCGCTGGTTCTTGTACGCAGACACTTGTAAAAGAACTGGGTCGTTGCCAGGATTTTTGCCATTACACGCAGCGGCGATGAATAAGCGTGTACATACATCACTTCTCACATGCCCGAGATGTGTCTGCAGAGCGAATTCCCAGCAGTGGGGCTGCGAGGTCACGGGCAAACCCATCTGTAACTCCGATCAGAATCACTAAGCCGTTTTTCATCAGGGTTTGTTGTATCACTTTGCATCCCCACCAGCGGCGCGGGGGTGTCTACTTCCCCACACGACACCTTCCTGACAGGCTGTGGAGTCATGCTTTGGGAGCGTTGCCAATCTGATAGGTATGCTGGTGTGCTGGTGAATGGTTATTTTTTTTTGGGTACCAGGGATTGAATCCAGGGGTGCTTAACCACTGAGCCACATCCCCAGTCTGTTGATTTGTTTTAAATTTGGAGACAGGGTCTTGCTAAGTTGCTGAGTCTGGCCTCAAACTGGTGATCCTCCTGCCTCAGCCTCTGGAGTTGCTGGGATTACAGGCATGTGCCTCTGGGCTGGGCCCTGGTGTAGTTTTTTTTTTTGGGGGTACTGGGGATTGAACCCAGGGGCACTGAGCCACTGAGCCACATCCCCAGCCCTATTTTGTATTTTATTTAGAGACAGGGTCTCACTGAGTTGCTTAGGGCCTTGCTTAGCTGCTGAGGCTGGCTTTGAACTCTCGATCCTCCTGCCTCAGCCTCCCAAGTCGCTGGGATTACAGGCGTGCGCCACCACACCCAGCTCCTGGTGTAGTTTGCATTCACATTTCTCTTAATATGAATGAGGTTGAACATTTTCACGTTTAAGGTCCACTTACTTGCATTTCTTTTCCTTTGAATGCTCTGGTTAAATATTTTGCCCATTTTTATTTATTTTTTTGTGACTGGGGTGCCATTTCCTCCTTTCCTGGGGACGCTCCCCCTCTGGAGATCAGCCCCTTGGTTGAGTTGAGCCGTGAACTTCCTGTGCTTTGACTTTGCCTCTGGCGCCCTTGCCCCATGGAGGGTTTGCGGTGGTTCTTTGGGGGAGGATTAACCCAGCCGCTCCTCTTCTCTGGCCTTTGAATCTCGGGTTCTCGCTGGAGACCCCCCACTGCACAGCCATCGAGGGCTTCGCGCACGTGCCCCCTGGTTGTCTTACGGTTCTCATTTTGGCCTCTGAACCTTGGATCCACTGGGCACTTGTCCTGGTGTTCTGGCGAGGAGCAGATCCAGCCTTGTCTGCTTCCAGATGGTTCCCTGGCAAGGCCCCTTGCCGTGCTGATAGGAGGCTGCCTCTCCCACACTTGGAATTCCTTTCTGCTCCGTGGGTCTGTCCATACCTGTGTTGGGGAAGCCATTAGGACACTTCCTCTTAGACGCAGACTGAGGTGATACTGGGGATCAGACCAGATCCATGGCACCAGCTGGCCAATGTGGACAGTGTTTTCCAGGTAGAACCCAAAGCTTCTAAGAGAGTCTGAGCTTGCCTCGGGGTCCCGCTCAACAGGACGCCCTCAGCCTCTGACCTGCTCTGCCATCAGGAGCCACCTGGCCAAGTGCCCTGGTGGTTATAAGCTGGCTTGTCCCCTCCTCCAGGCTTCGGGGACCGGTCCCTGCCCCTAGGCAGGCCTGTCGCTGGCTCAGGCAGGCAGCGCCCACGAGCGTCCCTCGAGCACCCGTTCGTGTCTGGCGACGGCGTCATCTCCGGTTGACTCGTCCTGCTCGTGAATCAGTCAGCAGGCTCCTCTCCCGTTTATAGGGCAATAACCTGGCTGCAGCCGGCAGGGCCACGTGCAGGGTGTTTGGTTCTTGTAAAGTGTCAATCAATCCACAGACGTTTCCTGAGTTCCCTCTGGGGCTCGGCTGGGGATTGCTCGTCTCTTCTCCAAGCCCTCAGCCCCTGGCCTTGCGGACCCCCAGCCCACGAGGCCTCACCCTTGGGGAGAGGGCTTGGCTGTGGAACCGAGGGCTGGACTCCCAGGACTTGGGGGTTTGCTCCTGGCCTGCTCCGGGGCTGCCTTTGGGCTCTCCTGGACCCTGGCCATGCGTGCCTAGAGATGACCTTCCCAGCATCCCATGGGCACAATGGACACAGGGCTTCCCCAGGCCCTGGAGCTTCACGGGCAACACGTGGCAAAGCAACCTGTCTGGCTACCGCCATGTGGAGGAGGCAGCGAAGTCTCACCTGGCTGGAGAAGCCCTGCTTCATCTCTCAGAGGAGGAGGCTGTGGGCTGAGTCGGGGATGGGGCCTCTGGTTTTCGGGCCGGGCAGGCACGCAGGGTCTTGCATTGGCCCCCTCCCCAGCCTCCTTGGGCAACCTTGACTTCCCAGCTGGGCCCCGGGCCCCCAGAGACTGTGTCCAGGGGTCTGCACGGTCAGAACCAGACTCCGAGCTGGAGCTGCTTCTGAGCAGGTGACCTGCCACTGGGGAGGAACAGGGGGCCAGGAATTGGGCATGCGGCCTGGGCAGAGGGCACCACCATCTCAAGAGGCCTGGATGTCCGCATCTGAGAAACAGGGCCAGCACCCAGACCTGCCCTTCCCATCCCACAGCCCCGGGTGCTGGGCAGGCAGGGACACAGCCGTGCTCTGGCAGAGGTAAGCAGGCGCTGGCATTTGCTGGGGCTCTCGAATCTCTGGAGCTCCACGGGGATCACAAGAGGCCCAGAGAGCATGGCAGAGCCACAGGGTGCTGATTCCAGTGCACCTGCCACCAGAGGTGTGTGGAGAGGGACTGAGTGACCACAGGTGATGGACTCCTGTCCCTGGCAGAGTGAACAGGGCTGGAGCTGCCCTTAACAGAGACCCTCAGATACAGATCCCTCCTTTCCAGCCCTGCAAGACTCTGATGTTGGCTTTTAAGACTTATTTCCCTTACCCCACCCTTCGGCTGTGTCCTGCCTCCGGGTACATGAGGCTCTCTCTTTTCCAGTCCTCCAGAGAGTTTATGTCTCTGGTTCTTCTAGGGCTGCAGGTGTCTGCCATGTGTTTATAAAGATCCTCCAGGCAGGTGACCTGGTGCAGGAAGCCAACTGAGCACCTTGGTCTATTTTGTGTTGCTATAACCAAGTGCCCGAGGCTGGACAACTTTATAAAGAAAAGAGGTTTATTGAGCTCACAGTTTTGGAGGTTCAAGGGTGTGGGACAGGTATCAGCTTGGCTCTGGTGAGGGCCTCATGGTGGCTGGTATCACCAGGGCAGTATTGTGCGCAGAAGCCCATGATCACACGTCAAGACAGGAAGCCAAAGATGTCGGGGAAGGCTTGTGATTTATAACAACCCTCACGAGAAAAGCAATTCAGGGTCTTATGAAAACTAGTTCATCCCTTTAAAGGGTGGGGGCCTCCCATGACCTCTTAATGGTCCCTCCACCTGCACCCCGCCACCCTGAGAACCCAGCGCCAGCACACCCTCGGGAACACACTCAAACCACATCCCAGTGGTACAGCGGGGTCCCCACCCATGGAGCTCCAGGGCTCCAATCCCAGGCTGTCCCCTCTCCCGCTTGGGAGATGTGACTTGGACGCGGATCCTCAGGAGGGAATCCCTCCATGCAGATGAAATGTTTTGTGTGATCTTAATCATCCACCAAGAGCTGGAACAGAGAGGGTGACCAACCAGCTCCAGGTCCCCGCAGGTGTATAATGCGTCACTAACACTGCAGGCTCTGGAGCCCTGGGGACCTAGGTTTGCCTCCTGGTTCTGCTGTGTAAATAAGCTTTGTGACGTTGGGTGAGTTACTCAGCCTCTCTGAGTCCCAGCCCCTCTGCCACCTCCCTCCCCAGGTTGTCACTGAGCTTACGTGAGATACTTGGCTCTGGGTCTGGCATGCAGTAGCTGCTCAATAAACAGAAATGCTGTTGTCACCAAGATCTGACACCCCGGCTGCCCACCGTGGTGTCCCCCTCCCACACAGATCCCCTTTTCTAACTCCAGGCCATTCCCGTCTCCCTGTGCCCTCCACCCCCACCCATTAGAACCAGATCATAAAACCTTGCGGGGAGGGAGGCTGGTGACATCTTTAGTGACGACATTTGGGTGAAAAATTCATGACGATCCCTTACTCGCAGAAGAGGGTGAAAAAATGAGCCGTTTCCGCCGCTCCAGAGCGTGGCTCTGCCCGGCTGCGAGTCCACAAATCTATTTTATGTGACCAGATCTACAGCCTAATGGAAGGAGCTTATCACAGACTTAAGAAAAAGTGCCCAATAACCGCTCCCCTCCCCCAGGCCCGAAGGCCTCCTTCTGTAAAATGAGGACCACGGCACCTCCAGGAGTTCAGGGGCCACCAGGGTCCCCCTGGGTGACAACCAGAGTGGCCCAGGGTGAGGCCCAGGTGCCCCCACCCTGCCTTCTGGAGGCAGGGGTCAGTCCAGGGGACCTTGGGGAACTGCCACCCTGTTCCACTGAAGCTTCTGCCTGGCCTGAGCGTCCTCCCTGCCCACAAGTCTGTCTGTCTGTCGGCCGCTCGGCAAGAGAGAGGAGTGAAGTTTCGCCCCTGCCTGCATCTTACCCAGGGAAGGAGGGCCCTGCTGAGCCAGGAGAAGCAGAGAGCGAGGAGGGCGAGACCCAAGGGCCCTGGGGCTAGGTCCCTGGAGGACGGGGGCCTTTTCGCAGAGGAGGGGGCTCTGTGCCCAGTGAGGTGATGACCATCCCTTTGGGACCCTTTGCCGTGAGGCTTGGGGAGTTGACGCTCTCTCTGCAGGTGAGACCTGGGGTCCACCTGGCAGGAGCCACAGATTACAGACAACAGGCCGGGCCAGGGCTCTGGGACCCACCTGGAGTCAACGTCAGCTTCCCAGGCCCTGCAGGGCACAGAGACCCACTCCCCGGGGAGGGGAGAACGTCACCTGTCAATCAACCAGAGAGACCCGGCTCTCACCAGCGCTCGCTGGGACGGGGCACCCAGCAGGCACCTCAGGCCGGATGGTGGCAACTTGGGGCAGGAGGCCTGGGCACCGGGGTCAGGTGGGCAGGGCTGCCCAGGGTGGTATGCATGAGAAGCCCGGAGCTGCCTGAGACTAAGGGCGTTCGTCTGGTCCAGAGAAGGACTCTGTGGGGCGGACAGACACACAATCAGGTGAAGGACAGACAAGGAAGGCGGTGACGTGGAGGGGGGTCTAGAGGCAGAAGACGAGGTCTGCTGGCCTCCCCGCTGCCTGCTGCTCCTGACCTCCGGTGGTGACCACGGTCTCTGGGCCTCGTCCCCTCATCTCTAAGGTGGGGCAGCCTAGAACCCACGGAGCTAATGCGGCAGCAACCTGGAAGCGGGCGGTATGGCGAGGGGTGCGGCCCCCCAGGTACCATTCACCTCCAGTGCTCGACAGCCATCAACCTGGCGAGTCATGGTCACCACGTGGCCACTTGCTGGGCCTGAAAATTGGATTCCGAAGGTCTTGGTAGGTCAAGCAAAGAGGGAGCCTTGGTCAGTTACCATGGCCAGGGCCACAGGGGACGGAGCAGCTGCCAGGGAGGGGACATATCCACAGGTGGCAGTGGCAGGCGGAGGGCAGTCATCTGAGGGCACAGTGGCCAGTGCAGGCAGGTGGAAGTCACCGGGTGAGGGCCAGACTTCCAGCCCAGGCCTGCCCTCCCTGGGCCCATGGCACTTGGACTCTGGGAGCTGTGGCGCCCGCTCCTCGGGGGCAAGCAGACTGGGCCTGTGGCTGGTGGTGCCCGGACACCAGGGAGGCTCAGGGTCCCGGCCCGGAGAGGCAGCAGAGACTCCGGGCTGGGAACAGCCAGGCCGAGCCCAGCTCCTGTCCTCAAGGCACAGCTGTGTCAGGGTAGCCTCAGCTTCTCTCAGCACTGGGCGGGGGCCTGCCCAGGCTGGTTCTGGATGAAGCCCACTGCCGCCCTGCCCCGGGCCACCTGCCCAAGCCCCTGCAGGCCCCTCTCCAGCTTCACCAACCTGGCCTTGGCTTTGCCCTGAGCCACACCAAACTCCAACTCCCTCCTTCCCCAGGGTTCTGCCAACCTCCGTGCTCGTGGCTGCCCCTGGGCCTTTGCACTGTCCCCCTCCGGAGGATCCTTTTACTGGTGCCCTTTTCTGGCAAACTCTCCAGGAATCAGCTCAGAGGCCACTTCCTCCAGGAAGCCTCTCCTGACCCCAGGTTGAGCCAGACTCTTCCCAGGTGCCATCTATGTCCCTGCCAGTCCCCCTCTCACGCTGCATGTGGGCGGCAGCTTTGTCTGGCTCAGGCCCCACGGTGTCTCTGATGCCCAGTGCAAGGCCATCCCACAAGTGTTACTGATCGAACGACCATGTCACTTGGGTGTTTGCTTCGATGGCTCCTCAGCCCAGTCTGGTGTCCCAGGGTCTGGCCGGGGCAGTGGCGGGTGCGGGTCTTGGCAGGCCTCAGTTTCCCAGCTGCTGGTTTATAACCGGAGACGCCATGGCCAGGGCCATCTGGACCAGCCAGGGGAGAGGGCCGCCCTCGGGTGGGAAATTCGACAAATTATTCTTTCTGGGGACCCCAGGAGGAGCTGGGGACCCTGGTGGAGCCCTGGAAGTTGTGCTGTGGCTGCTACTGGGACCGTTGGTGCGGTTCTCTTTTATATTCCCAGGCTGAGCAAGCGGCTTCTCCACCTGGGGTCAGGGGAGGCCCAGGCCGCGGCCGGAACCAGTCTGTAGGTGAATGGTCCAGGGGCGGGGCAGGGAGGTCCAGGGGAGAGGGACAGCGGGGCAGGACCCGGCCAGGCCTGGGACTCCCAGAGAGCTGCGGTCCTCACCTGCTTCACCCACCCCTGATTTCACTTGCAAAGAGCCAGACTGCAAAATAATGACTGGCCACAGACCCCACCCCCCTTTTGGTGTGTGTGTTTTTGGTGCCAGAAATTGATCCCAAGATAATTAACCACTGCCCTTTCTAAAAATATATTTTTTATTTATAGACGGGGTCTCAGTTGCTTAGGGCCTTGCTAAGTTGCTGAATCTGGCTTTGAACTTGCGACCCTCCTGCCTCGGCCTCCTGAGCCTCTGGGATTACAGACAGGTGTGCGCCACCGCGCCCAGCTGAGTAATGTCCTTCTAAAGGCTTCCTTGTAAATTGGGTGTTTGGGATCCAGGCACGGTGGTGGTGTGTTCTCAGGGGAACCCTCAGCTACGTCTGAGCCAGAGACCAAAGGGTCTCTGAGGCCAGAGTTTCCCGAGGCCGGGGACCCCTGCCTCGGAGGGTCCCGATGAAGGCTCCACTTAGGGATTAATCCTGGAAGGCTTCCCAGGGGAGGTGATGCTGGACCCGGAGGACAAGCAGGGAGACAGTTCTCCTGCAGAGGCCCAAGGAGTCTGTAGGACAGTGGCAGCCACCTGCCCCAGGGTTTGGCCTCAGGGAGGGAGGAAGCAGAGGGGCTCAGGCAGTGGAAGTAGAGCACTGGCAGGTGTCATGCTGGGGTCACCCAGACCTGTGGCATGCCCCTGCCCTGGTGACCTCAGCCCCTCTGAGCCCAGCTTCCTCCTGGGTGAGCACTTAGGGAGTTAATGCAGAGATAAATGAAGGCAGCCCTTCCCACAGGCCCGGAACAGGAGGGCCTTTGCCCCTTGGTTTTGGGGAGGTGGCACCCTGGGTCTTCCCCTCCCTGGGCAGGTCGTGAAACCACCACCCCAAACCCACAGGGGCAAAAGCAGAGGCAGAGCCCTGCCCTGGAGGGCTGTCAAGGGCAGCAAGGCGCGGCCACCTACCCAGCGCTAAGTCGGGGTGGGCCCCTGCCAGGGGTCTCATTCGCCGGTGGACCAACGCGCAGGGAGGGTAAAGGACCCACTGGTGGGAGGCCGGGCCCAGCCTCCCGGCTCTTCGCCCACTTCTCCCCTTTGCCAGCAGGACAGAGGAGGGCAAGGCACCCGGGGTGGGGTCCACACGGCCGCCCGCACCTGGGTCCGAGGCCTGCTTGCGCAGGGTCCGATCCTGCTAGGGTTGGGGAAGGGGCCCCCACAGTGTGCGCCCTGAGCCCCGAGCGAGCTCAGGGTTTGCAGGGGAGCCCAGGCTGGTGAGGGGGCGCTGGGACCTGGGGACATGGGGACCAGGGTGGGGCCGCTGCGGGGGAGGCGGCGGCTCTAGGCCGGGCTGCGCGTCCGCCCCGTCCATCCCCATCCTCGTTAGCGCGGCGCCACCTAGCGGCGCTCCGGGGAAGCGGCGGCGGACCTCGCGGAGTCCTCCAGCCTGGGGTCCTCAAGGACAGGGGCAGGGCGGGGAGTGGACCTCCGCCTGAGCTGTGGTTCCTGACACCTCGGGTCTGACTTCCGGGGGCGGGGGGAGGCTGCAGCAGGAGGCTGGAGGGAGGCAGGCAGGGTTGGGCTGGGCCCTGGCCCTGGCCCTGACCTTGACCCTAATCCCCTAGTTGGCTCTCCTCAGCCTCCGTCTCCCGGGGCAGAAGCCTCCGCCAAGTCCAGCCATCAGGGAGGAGGAGGCAGGAAAACAGAGGACGTGCAGATGGGGAGGAAGATGCGACAGACAGCGGGGCCAAGCCTGGGCTCGGGGCGGGTTGGCAGGAGGACCCCGGCCACAGGGCAGGCTGCGGGGTGGGACCTGAGGCCAAGGGTCTGGGAAGTGGGAGGGTCAGGGAGCAGGGTCTGGAGGGGCTCCTGCCGCCCGTCAGGACCCCAGCGCCCACCAGGTAGAGCTACTGGGGCCACGGTCCCCTCCCTCCCCGCCACCCCCTGATGCTGAAGGGCCCCGGGAGGAGTGCCACGTGTCAGTCAAATAAAGTGACAGGTCTTTACTGACCCCAGGGTGGGGGCCACAGTCTGAGGGATGCTGTGCATTGGGCGCCATGTCCCTGCGCGCGGCCTACAGGGGGTCACTCGGTGCTGGCCTGGTGGGACCCCTTTCCTCCCCAGAAGTCGACCCCGGGGCCTCCCAGGAGGGAGGTGGCCTTGTGGAGGACCTCGAGGACCTCCGGAGGAACCCGAGCCTTTACGCCCAGGGCCCTCAGGCACCTGGGCGGGGGCGAGGCCCCACCCCTGCTTTGGGGGTGTGGAAGGCGTCTCTGTGCGCGTGCGTGTGACCTGTCAGTGCACCTGGTGCACAGGTGCGCGTGTGGCCGCGCAGTGCATGTTGGGAACCCCTGCCCTGGGTGCCCTGCGCCCCTCCACTGCTCGGCTGCCTCGCCAAATGCGTCTGCCCCCGGGAGGACGCGGGCCTCCGCTTTACCATCTGGGTCTAGAGGGCTGGGGGTGCAGGGCCGGGCACCTGCTTGACAGGCAGGGCTGAGGTCGCCTGTGCTCCCCCTGGGGGCGGGGGCGGGGCTGCCCAGACCTCAGCAGGAGACCCGCTGCCCCGCACCAGGCAGTTCTCTGGCCTGAAGGCTTTGTGGCCACACTGGAGTCTCCTCCCAGGAGCAGCCGGCCCCAGATGGCCACGGCGGAGGGGATGGGCCCGGGCTGTGGGCGCCGCACCGCTGGCCTCTGCTGCCCATGCAGGCATCTCCTTCCGAGGGCAGGGGCCGTCCCCAGGACTTGGGGACACCTCGTGCCTGGGTCCCTCCCTGTGTAAGTGCTGGAGAAGGGATCTGAAACCGGTTCAGCCTCCTCCCAGGGTTGTGGGGGGCCCTGGCCAGTACCAGGGGCCAGGTCGGGCCTGGGGGTGACTGACCACCCCAAAATTGGCTGTTGTTCCCAGCCTTGGATATCATGGGTGGACAGTCGCTCATGGGATGACCTCGGGCCCCAGTCTAGGCTGGCACTGGGCGGGTCTGGCTCCTCTGAGCACTGCTGCCCGGGGGCATCCCACAGAGGACATTTTCTCTGGCTTATCCTGCAGCAGGAATTTCTGTCCCTCATCCTTTTTTCTTCTGTGATGCTGAGGACGGAACCCAGGGCCTCACACGCCGTAGGCCAGCGCCCTATTGCTGAGCCACATGCCCAGCCCTGTCCATTCTGGGCAACCATCTTGGGTTTCTCGAAGGAGCAAGAAGCCTCGTGGGACGCTGGCAAAGCTCCTCCTCCTGTCCTGCCAGCAGCTCACTGTCTCTGGGCTCCCTTCCTGCCTGCACCCCCAGTGCAGGGCTACCCAAGGGCCTGGCTCTCCTTCCTCTAAGAGCCAGGCCAGCTCTCCCACCAGGCCCGGGAGACCCACAGAGCCTGACTTGCTGGAGGGATCCCAGGGTGCACTGGGGGCCTGGAGGTCACACAGAGCCCTGGACTGTGCCCCCACTGGGGGTGAACTTTGCCTCCATTTGTTTTCTTATCTGGAAACAAAGGTGGAGGGCTGCTGGCCTCCTGCTCTCTTCCCTCTTCCTCTCGGGCAAGAGGGGTGAGCAGGAAGGCAGCCCTGCTGCCTGCTGTGGGTTCTCTCTGGGTCCAATATGGCTGCCTCAGCTCCTGCCATCATTTCTACACTCCAGTCAGTGGCAAGGGCAAAAGAGGAACAGGTTACATCTTTCCTTATTCTTTTTACAGCATTTAAAAATGGTGGTAAAATATAGATACCTTAAAACTCACCATCTTGGCCAGGTTAAGTACATTGTTCAGTGATCTTAAGAACTTTCTAGCTGTTGTACCACCAGGCGCTGAAGAAATGGAGGCTCAGCGAGGTGACGGGTCTTGCCGCAGTTCACACAGCATGCCTGTGAACACACCACTGGGTCTCACTCCAGGACCCCACTCGAGGGCTTCTTTCTGAGCCACCTTGCTGCTTTCATGAGAAGCGGTGGCCATGCAGGGAGTGTTGGGCGCGGGTCCCCGTGCTCCATTCACCCTAAGGAGGCAGGAAGCCCACCTGGGACTTCCACCCGTGGACCTGGGCCAGGAATCCCTCCGACAGCCCATCCGGGTTCACAGGAGCACCTGCCAATCCCCCGCCCTTCCAGGAGCTGTAGGACACAGGGGGCGTGGTTTCCACTAATTGGATCCCCTGAGTTCTGTGCCGTCACTGGTGGCGCATGATTTGCTGTGATGCACGCGGGCGCGAGTGCGTGTGTGCGCGTGCCCTCGTGTGCCCGGCGGGGCCTGCCCTGAGGCGCACAGGACCCGTGTGCGCCCCCGTGTGCTTCCCGGTGTGCGCCCCGGTGTGCTCTCCGGTGTGCGCCCCGGTGTGCGTCCCCACGCGCGATTGCGCTGGCCTCTCCGCCCCCCGGGAGCGGCTGCCCTGCGGCCCCGCTGCCGGAGGAGGGAATCTGGGGCCCGCGGGGCGCGGAGGGGGCGGCTGCCAGCTGGGCGGAGGAGCCGTCTGGATGGCGTGTGTTGTAACTGGCAGCCTGGTACGTGAGTCACCCCCAAATTAACTCAAGTTTCCTTTGGGGAAAAATGTAATCAGTTACTGCGTTCTGCTCTGCTTGAGCAAATTAACTTGTCCAGTTTTTAAATTTTTTTAATGGGGGGGGCTGCAGATGGAGAGGTTGGTGGCGGCCTAGCTGGGCGGGGCTGCTGCAGAGACCCCGAGGATGGATGGCGGAGGATGGGCTGGAGAGAAGGTGGGTCTGGGCTGAGTGCAGGACAGGCGTGGGGGGCGGGGGTCCTGGAGGCCCACATGACCTTGGGACCCGCTGGGGCCTGGCCTGGAAACACCCATTGGAGGGAGCACCTCACTGTCCCCAAAGCTGGGGGTTGCTCTGCACCGCTGTCCCCACCCACCAGGAGGGCAGGTGAGGGGTCTCCTGGGCCGTGTGATCGTTCTCTTCCCCCCAGGAGGCACCAGCCTGAAGGTGGGGCCAGGCTGGCTGCCTCAGGGTCCCACTGTGTCTCCTGTGCCCGAGGGGCTGGTGTGCCCACTGGCTCCTGCAGCCCCCTCCCTGGGCCCTGAGGTGGGGCCACACGCCCCCTTCACCCTCCACACAGGAACCTCTGAGTCCACCAGTGACCCCGGGCCAGCTCCCTTCCCCTCCTTCCAGGGCGGGAGGCCAAGGAGGGGGGCGTGGCCTGGGTTTCAGACCCGCTCTTACTGGGGTCTCCAGGGCCTCGCTGCCTCTGGACCTTCTGGGCACAGTGTTCCCATCAGGCCCAGCAGCTCCAAGAAGCTTCCAGACACCTGGCCTGTGGCCCTCACCTGCCCTCCAGGACCTCTGTGCCGTGACTGTGGCGGGTCTGTGTCCTGAGAGGATGCGAGGTGTCCCAGCATGCAGGGACACTGGAGTGCAGTGGCCACCCGCCTGGAGTCACTGGCCTGAGCAGGGTGTCCTTGGGATGGGGACAGGGAGGAGATCAGGCTGCAGTCACTCTGAAAAAAGTCCCGCCAGGAAGCCTCCGCTGAGCCGGGTCCTTCCCCAGCCTGCCCCCTGGTGCCACGCAGCCCAGCCCACGCAGCTGGGCTAAGCCTTGCGGCCTGGGGTTTCCCTGGTTCTCTGGAGCCTTCCCCTCCCCCTCCCCCTCCTCCCCTTCCTCCCCCTCCTCCCCTTCCTCCCTCTCCTCTCCTCCGTGCTGTGGTTGGAGCCCAGGTCCTCACATATGCCAGGCAAGCCCACTGCCACCAGCCCCGGTCTCCCGTGCTTCCTGAGCCCTCTTGTGTCTGCCCAGCTGGTGACTCTGGTCTCCCCACCATGCCAAGCTCCCTGGTCGGGCTGTCCCCAGCCTGGGGCTGGGACTCCCACAGGGAATAATTCAAACAAGTTAAATGCACGGAGGGGGGGTCCCCGTGGGCACACGCAGCCCACACACGCATGTTCACGTGCGGTCTTGGCGCCCCGAGTTAACAGGCGCGAGCTACCGCTGGGCCCCGAGTGGGGGGTGACTCGCTTTGTCTTCGGGTTCCTCGGCACCTTCTAAATGTTCTGCAAGGAGCATATGATGGAAAGATTGAAAGCGAAAGCAGGCGGCCGTGGCCTCAGGCAGGTGACAGGGACCCTCTCTCTGGCGTACACCATGCCCCCTGGGGACCCTGGCAAGGGTCCTGTCTGGCCTCTGTCTTTTTTTTTTTTTTTTTTTTTTTCGGTGGTGGGGGTTGAACCCCCGCGCTTTTTGTGCTTACAAGGCAAGCGCTCTACCAACTGAGCTAGATCCTCAGCCCTTGGCCTCTGTCATTATTTGGCCGGGGTGCGGGGAGCAGGGTTTTGGCCAGGAGTGTCCACCACTTCTGACAATCACACCCTTGAGCGCGGCAGAACACGACCAGGTGACAGCTGCATTTGGGAATGCCGCCTTGGTGGCATGTCTGTGCCCAGGGCCCAGTTAAATGGCCTCACATGCTCTCTGGACACACCCAGGTGTCCACATTAAAACCTGGCTTCCTTATCAACCACTTCCCTTCGGGCGCCTTCAGAGTACCGGCGAGAGCAAGGCTACATTAATTTTTTTCCTGAGACCGGGTTTCTCACTATGTGGCCTAGGCTGGCCTTGAACTCCTGGCCTCGAGTGGTCCTCCTGCCTCAGCCTCCCAAGGAGCCAGGGCTGTAGGCACACATCCTGCACCCGGCTTTATGTTGAACTGAAAATCGAGTGTGTGGACAGGCCTGGGGATCCAGGAGCTTTATTTCTGGAGAGAAAAGGGAGACATTGCAGACTATTTGTTATAGGCTGGTGACCCTGGGTCTGACAGGAGGGCCACCATCCCTCCATTTCCCAGATGGGAGCATCAGTCCAGAGGGCAGGGCCAGGGCTCTCTGCCCCCTGGGGCCTCTGGGCAGCTCTGCTAGCCTCCTCTCTCAGGACAAGCCCACCCCGTTAGCAAACTGGGTTTTATTATTATTTTCCTAACTGCCCGGGGAGCTTTTGTTGGTAATTTAATGGTGATTTCCTGAGAAGCCAGCGAGGCCCTGGGTTGTGTGAACCTGGAGGTCTGCGACCTCTCCCAGCTGTCCCGCCTTGTCCTTCCAGGCCAGGCTGGACCCAGGGCTGGGGCCAGGTGACCTCCTGTGACCGGGGTGGCGCAGACCCTGCCTGCCTTTCTCCTGGGATTTTCCAGTGGCTGCGGGTCTGGGGGAGACTGGCTTCGTTTGATGGCTACCTTTCAACTCAAGTTATGGTTTTATAAATAATATATACGGCGAGTCGGGCAGGAAGGACGCTCATTCCTCTCTGAAATATTTATGGCCTGGGGTGTCTGCTTACTTTCCTTCAGAGTCGTTTTTTAGAACAGCGTGCCGGAGAGCGCGACAGCCCCAGGCATCTTGGAGGCGGCACGGAGAGAGGGCCCCGCTCCACCACCGCCTGGTGTATCCATCCTGCGGCCGTCGGGGAGCCGGCGGCTCTGTGTGGGGACCGCTCCCAGGCCCAGGCCTCTAAATTATCTCAGGGAAGGCACTGCTAGGTGACAAGAATCAGCGCCACAGCCGGTGGCTGTTTCCAGCATGTGACTTGAACAGTAAGGGACAGGGCACCAGGCTTTCCCAGCAGGACCTGCCGACCTCGACCTCTCCTGGGAGGTGGGCCGTACAACCTGCTTTTACAGATGGGGAGTCTGAGGTTCAGAGAGGTTAAGGAATTTCTTCAGGTCACACTGTAATCGAGTCACAAAGTCTGAATTTTTTTTTATATTTTAATTTTTAAAAAAATTGGTTCTGAAAACTGGATTTTTGCAGCAAGGCCTGGCTGACCCTCGTCTCTTTCCTGCTATGTCATGCTGCATCTCACCCTGGCCCACCACTCAACGGCAGCTGGGGGCCCAAGGATGGATTCTGGATGAGTAGGCTCGGTGGTGGCATCTGCCGGTTTGCCAGGATTTGCATTTCTGGAGGCTGAGTCTGCGGAATCAAAATCCCCAAGGAGCACCTGGACTTGACTCCTGGTGCCACCTGCTGTGGTGTGACGGGTTTGTCCCCTCTGAAACTCCCAGTGGAATTTGATTGCCGTTGGCAGTGTTGGGAGACGGAGCTATCAGAGGGGATGAGGTCATGGAGAGGGGCTAATGCCTTTCTCCTGGGACTGTGTTCATTCTCCCTGCAGTGGGTGTGTTCTCGAAAGAGCTATTGATATGAACAAAAGCCTCCTCTGGTGTTCGGCCTCTTCTGCATGCCCTGCTTGCCCCTCTGCTTCCCTCTGTTACACACAAGACCCTCACCAGAAGCTGAGTGGATGTAGATGCTGTGCTGTTGGGCTTCCTGGCCTCCAGAACCGTGAGCCAAAATAAACCTTTATTCTAACCAAGTAACCCAGTCTCAGGTATGCTGTTATAGCAACCAAAAATAGACTAAGATACAAGGGCAATGGAGGCATCCTGGATGTGCCCAAGTGGGTCCAGATGGGATCCAAATTGAAGAATGACAGTTCTGGAAGCACCTGTGGAGTTATCTTGTCTGACACCCAGAGCTGGAGGTGTGAGACTGAGATCCCCGTGGGGTAGAGCCTTGCTCAGGGTGGTGGAGGCAGTCAGAGTGCAGTCACCTGGCCAACCTCCTCTCCCTCTCCATCCTCCTCCTTTCCTATTGGAGAAGACCGAGCCCTGGGAGAGGAAGATGTTGCTCAGAGGCACAGGGTGGATGGAGGCAGAGCACTGCCCTTCCTTGGTCTGCCTGGAAACCCCTCTGGAGGCTGTGCTGGAGGACCTTCTGGACCAGCTGGGCCGTGGAGTGGGCTGTGGTTAATACGGTGCAGGTATCCAAGCAATGACCTGGGTGGGTAGGTGACAGGAGCAGCTGAGCCTGCAGGGCCACGTCCTGCAGGAAAGAAGACTTGTGTTCCAGCTGGTGACTCTGGGTAGCCTGAGGGCAAGGCCTGGTCACCCCGTGGCAGAGAATCACTGTGAAATCAATGACAGTATTCCTAAGGGAGCCCTTCCCGTCCTGAGCCAGGGGAACGGTCAGGCTGTCCTGCCCTGAGTGCCTGTGGCCTTGTGCCCTCATCTTGCCCCTGCCAAAGGAAGCACCCATGTGGCAGATGTCACCAGAGATGGCCCCACAGTGGACCATGCCACCTGGTCTCCATGCTCTTGAATCCCCGCTCCCCTCGAGCATGGGCTGGCCCTGTGAGCACCTGAGGAATACTGTGAATGGGACTGTGCACCAGCCGCGGCTGAGTCGGAAGAAGCCTGGCCACTGCCATCTGGCTCTCTGGTGATGATGGCCCTAGGGGAAGCCAGCCGCCATGTGAGAGGCCTGACTTCTCTGAGACCACCGCTGTATTTATCCATTTCCTGTGGCTATCACAAAACACCCGAGGTTGGGTTATTTCATAAAGAAAATGGGTTTATTTAGCTCACGGTTGGGGAGACAGAAAGTCCAAGTGGCACAGTGCTGACTCTGGTGACCCCCGGCCCTGCGTTACATCATGGTGGATAGTGTCCTGGTGGATAGCGTCTCTGTGTTTGAGTGCGTGCGAGGGGGCAGGATACACATGGCCGGAAGGAAGCCAGGGCAAGGGGAGGGGCTTTTGATTTTTCGTTTTGGTGCCTGGGATTGAACCCAGGGGCACTCCACCACTGAGCCACATCCCCAGCCCTTTTTCCATTTTATTTAGAGACAGGGTCTCACTGAGTTGCTTAGGTTCTTGCTGAATTGTGTGGGGCCTCACTAAGTTGCTGAGGCTGGCTTTGGACTCACAGTCCTCCCTCCTCAGCCTCCCGAGCTGCTGGGATTACAGGCGTGCGCCTCTGTGCCCCACCAGAGGGGCTCTTTTTATGAGACTGGCTTGAGAACTAACTCAGGGTCCCAGGAGAGCTGCCTTAACCCCTTCCTAGGCCACGCCCCCAATGACCTAAGGACCTCCCATCAGGCCACGCCTCTTAAAGGTCCCCCCACCTCGCACATGACCACTCTGGGAACCAAGCCTCCAACACCAGAACCCTTGGGGGCCAACCACAGCCAAATCCCGGCCGCCATGCTGTGAGGAAGCCCAAGCTGGCCACATGCCTGCAGGGGAGAGGAGAGGCACCAGCCCGGGCTCCTCCGGCTGCCCAGTCGACACACTGGCGTGAATGAAGACACCATCCTGGACTTCAGGCCACTGAGTCCTCGGATGACTCCAGCCCCTGCTGTCACCTAATTGTAACCACAGAGTGACCCAGCCAGTCTGTCCGACCCGGGGGGCGGTATCACAGTCTGTCCAGCCGTGCCGGCTGGTGGCTTGCCTGGAGCAGCAGGTGACTGCCTCCGACTCCTTGCTGTGGTGCCTTCCCAGGGACCAGGCTCCTGGTGACGTCAGGATGGATCATGTTCAGAAGGACCGTGTTGTCTACAGCTGGTGATGGAAGCAGAGTTTGAGCCTGCCTCATTCCTTTTTGTGTCCTCCTCTGGAAAGAGCCAACCTGGGGTCAGACATGGCCTTAGAAAGTGCAGAGTGGCTGGATCTCAGTCCCCACGCTCATATTCCCTCACACCCCAGCTGGGAGCATTCGTGCAGTGCACAGACCACACAACTGTACATGGCTGCTACAAGTGGAGGCTTGCCCCTGCCCTATTAAAGCAGCCTAAACATTTCCTGCCTTCCTGAAGCTAGACCTTCATGGGCTCAGAACTTGCCTCACAGAAGAATTTTGATCTCTCTTAAAGACTTTGTCTTTTTGTATGATAAACTGGTGACATTAAACTCTGAGAATGAATGGCTTGAATTTCACTCAGATGCACACGACCTTGAGTGTATAGCAGCTTCACTTAGGCCTGGGTCTTTGAAACATTCAAGGAAGAGTCAAGAGAGCTCAGTGGACCCCAAGCACTAGCACTTCCAGAGGCCAGGAGCCAGCTGGCTCTGGCTGGCTTGGAATCGGCCCCCCAGCCCGTAGCACCTGGGGTGATCTGGGGAATTGCCAGGTCTGGGGCGGGCCTCCTCATCCGCTTGAGTTCGGCCTTGGAGGTCTGGTTGCTCCAGGGTTGATTGAGACCTGGCTGGTGTCCGAGGCTAGCCCACCTCCCAGGAGGGGTCCCCTGGGCACCTCACTGCCTGCCTGCTGCAGTCCAGGGCTGGGCTCGGGGTGGCCAGAAGGACCTGCCCGTGGCTCCCTTATGGCCTTTGATACCTTTGGTGGGAGAATCACTTTCCAATCCAATTCTTTCTCAGATCATTCGGTATAAAGCCCTACAGAGAGCAAAGAGCAAGTGTCACTTTCCTGTTTGGGGCGGTTATCACGGAAACCCAACTTAATTCCAAAACTGCTCAATAAGGAAAGTGGGGTGTCGGTAAGAACCCCTCCTTCCCCGGCACAGACGCCTGCGAGCTGATCCCTGGGGACCGTGATCGACAATAACAGCCAGGGACTACGGAAATGGTAGGTGCAGGGCTGGGGACCAGGCCCCCGGGACAGGGCCTGGCTGGTGTGTATGTGCGAGGTCCTGGGTTCGAGCCCATCACTGCAAAAAAAAAAAAAAAAAAAAAAAAAAAAAAAAGTAGGTGGAATTTAAATTGCCGACGGCCGTCTGCCCCGTCTGCGTGATCTTGATGTATCGTGGGTCCTTCGGAGGTCACAGTTAGAGGGTGGCAGCTGCCACATCCTGGCTTTGGAAAGGTAAGGCCGTCATGGAAGGCGGTCTGTGGAAGGAGCATAGAGTAAGAAAAGGACTCTTCCCTGGGGTCTGCAGGAAGGCCGGCACCCTGATTTCAGCACAGTGAGCCCCATTTCAGGCCTGCGACTCCAGAGCCGTAAGGTCACAAATCTGTGTTGTTTTAAGCTGCTAAGTTCGTGGTTTCCCTTGTTATAGGGAAAAATGGGGTTCAGAGAGGCTGTGTGACTTGCCCAGGTAGCACAGCATCGAGATGCAATGGCGGGTGGATCTGTTCCAGGGCTCCCCGCTCCCTCTGCGCGGCACCGCCCCCTGCTGGCGCCCGTGTTGGGGGCGGGAGAGGGCGAGCGCTGGGGCACCAACCGGGGGACTCCCTGCTGGCCGCGTGGGCCTCCCCTCCCGCCCAAAGCTCCCGAGGAAACACTTCCCCAAATCTTGGGGACTCATCCCTGAGGGGTCACCACCCACGGTCGCCCCTGCCCTGGGGTTTGGCACCTCGAGAGATGGCGAGATGCCACCTGGAGAGGGCGCATAACTTCCTCCGGCCTCGGCCTCCTGGTGGGCAGCCGGCGTGGGGGTCCCAGGACCGGGAGGTCCTGAGCTCGAGCCGCCCGGCCGGTCGCCCGCCCTCCCGAGGGCCTTCCAGGCACCGGCGGCGCCTCCGCGGGAAGCGCCGATCCTCCCGGGCTGCAGACCCTCCGGCCCGGCAGGTTCCCGGGTTCGCCTCCGCTGCCGCCTCGCTGACCCGCCCTCTCCTTCCTGCGCACAGGAGCCGAGGAACCCGATGCTCTGTCCCCAGCCGGGAGAGGGTGGCGTCTCCTGAACCCCAGACAGGACAGCCCCTCCGCGCAGGTCCCCTGAAGGCCTCGTGGCTCCGGCCTGGTCACTGTGCGGCCTGGCAGAGAGACTGGCCACTGCATCTGCCCCTGGTGCCAACTCTGGCCGGTTCCTGGGACCCGCTGCCAGGACGATCGTGGACCCCTCGCAGGGGTGGGGACCTGGCCGAAGTCCGTGGCTGGGCCGCTGCAACCTGTGGTAAGTGCACCCCTTATTCTGGATCTCGGGGTGCCCCTCCAACAGAGCGATCTTCACCTGGAGCCTGCAGGCCTGTGGTAGCGGGAGGCAGCGGGTGAGGCGAGGCCACCCAGGGCCTCTTCCGTTCTTTCCTCTTGACTCGCTGTGGGCATCCGAAGGGCACCAGGGCCTCCCCTGGCAAGACTGGCTGTCATGGTCAGGTTTCCGTCACTGTGACGAAAGGCCCGGGGACAATCACCTTACAGAAGGAAAGGGCTCGGGCTTGCCATTCCTGAGGCCCCAGCGCACGGTCTTGTGGCGAGGCAGAGGGTCTGCAGGGAGCACGTGGTGGAAGAGGCCGCACCCCTCGCAAGGCCAGGAAGCAGAGTCGGGAAGGGGCTGGGGTCCCAACACCCCCTTCAAGGACACACCCCCAATGACCTGACTTCCCCCCCAGGCCCTGCCTCTTAAAGCTCCACCACCTCCTGGTGGTGCCAGGCTGGGGACCAAGCCTCTTGGGGACATTCCAGATCCAAAGGGAAAGAAGCCGAGGCTGGACTCAGGGAGAGCAGGGCTGGGGAGGAAGAGAAGGACACGGAGGCTGAGGGCAGGGAGATGCAACAGGTGGGACGGTCAACGAAAACTGTTATTTGATATAATTAAAGGCACTAATTACGATAATAAAAAGATCAACTAAAAAAAGTTGGAGTGGGCAGTGGGCAGGAAGGACCGTGGGTCTGCACTCCGTGCCTCTTGGCTCTGCTGCCAGCTGCTGTGTGGTCTTGGGAAATTTACCTCCCTCTCTGATCCTTGGCTTTTTCACCCACACTACAGGGGCTCAGGGTTGGGGGAGCGTCAAGGGAGATGCGCATGTGAAAGGTGGCTGGAGGCCTCTGTGGGTCTTCAGGGCTGTCATGGGCCCCCGGTGATGGGGGCGAGGTATCTCCCAAGTCGTGTGGACTGGGTTGTACCGAGGAGTTTGCCTCCTTCCTCAGCCTCCCTCCTAGGGGCATGGCCAGGGAATGTCAGGGTGGCCCCAGAGTGGGGGACCCTGGTCCCTGGTCCCCATCACTCCACTTCTGAGGCTCCTGGGGACGAATCTTGGCTGAGGGAAAGCAGGTGGCCATGTCACCCAGAACTGTGTCAAGGCTGAGCCAAGGAAACGCAGCCCAGGTCCCCCCAAGGCCCGCCCAGCCAACCCGGGGAGTCGCAAGCAGCAATTATGAGCCGTGTCATTGAAGTCTGCAGGATTTAATTAGCAATGGAGCTGCCTGGTGGTGGGACCCAGGAGGGAGGGGGTAATGATGGATTGCCGGAGGGCAGTCAGGGGTGGGGGCACTGGGGTGCTAATGAGGAGTCTGCAGAGAGCTGGGGGCTCGTGCTCCCGGGGCACCCTCCGCCAGGCGTGGACAGGACCTGGGGAGCCCCTGGAACCCGGGCACCCCTGCCCCAGGGCCAGTAGGAAGGGGGCTGCTCCAGGTTGGACCTGGAATGTCCCCAGGGGCTCATGTGTCCCCAGTGCAGAAAGGCCCAGAGGCAGGACTTTGAGGACGTGACTGGGTCACTGACCTCATCAGTGGACTCAATGGGCTGTCGGAAAATGCTAGAAACTTGGCCTCGTTGAAGGGAGTAGGTCCTTGAGGGGGTCCCTTGGGGACCCTTGTCCCCGGCCCCTCCTCTCTCCTGCTTCCTGAGTTGATGGCCTTCCTCTGCCACGCCCTTCTACCCGCTGTGTCGCTCTGCTTCACCTCGGGCCCAGGGCAATGGCGCTGGCTGACCACGGACTAGAAGCTTTGGAACTGAGCCCAAATGAATCTTTCCTACCTGCGTTGATTTTCTGGGGTGTTTTGTCACAGTGACGAGAAACTGACACAGAGGCTGTGATCCCTGCCAGGGCCTCCATTCTGAGGCCTCGTGGGTAGACAGTGGATTTCGGGGCCCCAGAAGCAGGTCCGTGGCACCCTGGAGAACCCGACCGTGTTCTAATTCCAGATGCGTGAATTTCAGGCCACTGGCTTTCACACCTCTGCCCGGATTCAGAGGACACCTTTCCAGGAAGAGGAGCCCCCCAACGTGAGTGCTCCCTGGGGGCCACATGGGGTCCCCAACCCTGCCCGCTGGTCCCTCTCAAGGTAGCAGGCAGCCTCGGAGGTGGGACACTGTAGCTTCATCCCAGCCTCCGTCACCTCCTCCTTCTCCACCCAGTGCCCCAGTGGTTCTGGTGGCCCGAGGCCTCAGGATGGGATCAGGCAAGATGGGCACTGAGTTCCTGAGGTTTAAGAAGGTTTAGATCGAGGAAGGGCAGACTGAAGCAAGGTTTCTAGGCCTCACAGGCCTCCGTGTCCTCAGCTGTGAAAGGGGTGGGTGGCAGGACTCTGAGGCTCCCCTCAAAGGGGATATCAACACCTCTCCCAGCCTGTCACCTAGAGGAATGTTCTGGAACTTGTTTGAGGAGAGAGTCTACGTGGGCCAAGCCCTTAGATCCGTGCCTATGGTGCAGAGAGAGGCCAGGAAAGTTCCCAGAGAATGCCAGGAGGTTGGATGGCCTCCGAGGACAGACCAGCTGGGTGTCATGTGACAGATCAAGTGTGACTCAGCCTCTGGGAGTTCAGATTCCACCTGTGGCACTTTCCTGCTGTGTGGCCTTCGGTCAACCATTACCTCTCTGAACCCACCTCTGTGGAATGCACAGAGATGACATGTGGGTCACATCCAGTGTGACATTCCTGACATCACAGCAACATTGAGGTTGCCCTCTGGCCTCCTGGCCTTGCTGACCCCATGCCCTCCTCCTCTTCCCTCCAGGCGCTACACCCCAGCAGCTCCCGAGTGGTCAGTATGGACAGATGGCTCCCTGGGCTTCTCCTGAATGGTCCCTTAGGGTCTCGTGTGGCCTGGGCAGATGGACGGCTCCTTCAGCCCCTCCAGGGGAGCCTGGGTATGGGTCATTCTTTGTTTCTCAACATAGGACAGCTCTTTCCTTTGAGGTCAGATTGAGGTCTCCTCAGCTCAGCTCCAAGCTGCACCACTGAGCAGCCTCTTGGGGTTGGACCCATAACTGATGTTTAATTTAAAAATAAAAATGTTTAATAAAATCAACTTTTATTAGGTGACGAACAAGTAAAGTGTCATGGGGTTGGTTAGCTCCTCAGACGCGTGCTGGCTGCACCAACTTCAATTCCGTGAGGAGGACTGGAAATTGTGATTGGAACTGGGGTCTCACTGCGATTGCATCACAAGGACACATGGAGTTGACACTTTCACTGTTGGCTGAGCCTTTCACGTGTTTCTTGCTTGCAGAACGCCTTTCCATTCTTCCTCCGGGTTCTCAGAACTGATGTTCTTACTTCACAGATGAGGGTCTGAGTCCCACAGGCACACACCATTCTTCCCCTGGACTTCCACCCACACCCCACCTCCCACCCCCACTCCTTGGAGGTTGCATAAAGCACTGGACAAACATTATCACACAGATATTCATGGCAGA
>JAJEJO010000582.1:302295-313899 GCA_020662805.1 Glaucomys volans | reverse complement strand
AGTCTTGGGTTGGAGGCTTGCTTCTGTGCTTTTGGGGTTGTCAAATCCTGATCACTTCCAGCCCACCATGCTCGGGGCCAAGTCCTCAAGCAGATACTAGCAGTGGGCACACACTGAAGTGGTAGAACACCAGGTGCTCCAGGTCACCTCAGAGGATGTCCGTAAGAAATTAATTAATGCATATAAAGAGTTTAGAGTAATGCCTGAGACAGAGTAAGGATTTGAGATTAGTTGAATTGTTCTGATAACATTTGCTTTTTTCGTTTTTTGTTTTTTTGTTTTTATTTTTTTTTTTTGGTACCAGGGATTGAACCTAGCGGTGCTTAACCACTGAGCCACTGAGCCACATCCCCAGCCCTTTTTAGTCTTTATTTTGAGACTGGGTCTCGGTGAGTTGCTTAGGGCCTCGCTAAATTACTAAGGCTGGCCCTGAACTTGTGATCCTCCTGCCTCAGCCTCCTGAGCCTCTGGGATTTCAGGCGCCGGGCATTCCTTCTTAATTAGTGTATTATAAACCATCCTTTCTTATTGTTCAAGGACTTTTCTTTCTGTGCATGCGCCTTGGGTACTGGTGTTTCTCTTTACTTCCTACTCTACACCTTCTTCCAGGGCCATCTGATTATCTCATCCAATGGCCACTTTTCTCCCTAGTACTCCTTTCCAGACCAGGCCACCACTCTGCTCTGGACTCCACTGCCCCTCTGAGAGCGCTGCTGCAGGCTACACAGCGCTTCAGACTCACCTGCCCTCTCAGACCTCGTGCCAAAGGAATCTCTTCCACTTCCATTGTGGTTCCATGGACAAAGCCCCCTCCTTCCTGGTCTTAGACCATGGCCCTTGGGCTTAAGCTCTATCATGGCCCACATCCAGCCAAGCCCTCAGGCAACTCTGCCCCCGCCACCCCCAGTAAGATGGGATGGGACCTATTCCAGGATCAGGCCTTACAGGATCTGGAAGGCCTGTTCTGGTTCTGAGTTTTGGGTTCTGGAGTGAGGAGGATCAGGAAGGCTGGGCACACTGTAGGGAAGCTCTTTCAGGAAATGTCCAGATGAAAGGTGGAGAAATTGGGGGACAGTGACCTCTAATTCCCTTGCTCTCCTGGGTGCTTAGGAACCCTTCTGTTGCAATCCTTTGTTGAAGGGAAGCTGGCCCCAAGAGTCCCAGCCCCCTTGGAGAGAGAATGGAAGAGCCCTTGGCCTGATTGTCAGAGGAAGGCTGTGAACAGGGCCTTTTGTGTTTTTCCTGGCCTGAAATAAGACGACAACAACAACAACAACAAAAATTCACACCTGAGGCTGGGGTTGTGGCTCAGTGGCAGAGCGCTCGCCTACCACCGGGTGAGGCACTGGATTCCATCCTCAGCACCACATAAAAATAAATAAATAAAAAATAAAGGTTAAATTCTTAAACAAAAAAAAATCACAGCCACATTTTCTCCATCCTTAGGACTCTGAATGGACTCGGGGAAAAAACAAAAAAACTCAAACCATCAAAAACTAAAATGAGCAAACAACAGTGGACCTGGTAGCACTAGATACACAGGGGAGGATCACTAGGAAAGCAATCTTTCACCGATGAGAAAGATGGCTCCTTTAGGGAATTGTCTCCCTCTCTAGAGCTCAAAGGGGCAGACAAATTTCGATGCAAAAGGAGAAGAGAATGAAGGATATGGATAATAGGCCCCAGGGAACTTCCCTTACTGTTCCCCTAACTGCCCTCCTCCATGCCCTGAAAGAGCTGGCCACCAAAAATCTTCCTATGACCTGGCCCTGCTAAACCCTATAAAACCCAGACCCTCCTGGTGGCCTTCCGCCATTTTCCCCTGAAAAATGTGCCCCTCTGGTGCATGGCTGGTCCATTGAGGTCTGCCTCCATTTTCTTTTTCTTTTTGTATCCTCTTTGATGTGCTTTCAGAGAACAATATATATTTAATCACAAATTGCTCTCCTCTGGCAGGGGACTCCATGTGGTGGGTATTTTATTTTTTTTTTAGATGCCAGGTAATTCTCATGTAGCCTGGCCTAGACCAACATATGGGGAACACTAGCCCAGAATAAGGGGCCAACCCTCTGGACAACATTCAGAGTTCTCTAGCTTCTATCCCCTGCCCACCTCTTTGGCTTCCTCTCCTGACCCTCTCTGCCAGAAAACATCAGCTCCAGCAGCACAACCATCTGGACTGTCCTTTCACCCATCCCTCTGCCCAGACTATATTACCTCACTGATTCTTATTCACTCTTTTTCAATGATGCTTCCATTTTAGCTCCAAGATGGGTCAGCTACAGTTTCTCTGGAACCCGCTGGTGCCTTGTACATACCTCATTGCACTTATACTGTGTTTTGTTTTCTTTTGTTTGGTACCAGGGATTGAACTCAGGGGCACTGGACTGCGGAGCCACATCCCCAGCCCTATTTTGTATTTTATTTAGAGACAGGGTCTCACTGAGTTGTTTAGCGCCTTGCCCTTGCTGAGGCTGGCTTTGAACTCGCGATCCTCCTGCCTCAGCCTCCCAGGTGCTGGGATTACAGGCGTGGGCCACCGCACCTGTATTATACTGTGTTTTAATTATCTATTTAGGTCTCTTTCAGTAGACTGTGAGAACCTTGAGAATTGAGACCCATAGTATTCCTCTCTGTGCCTCCAGTGTGGCTGGCACAGGGTACAGAAAGAGCACAGGACAGAAAGAGCAAGAGAGGGAGGGAGGAAGAAAGGGGTCTTCAGAGAAGAAGACACAAAGAGGCAAGAAAACTTGCAAGGAATTTATTAAAGAAAACATCTATGAGAGAAAATGTGGGGGCAGATGGAGAAGACTGATGCAGGTCTGTCCTGCGAAGGAGAAGGAAAAAGAAGGACGTTCAGGTGGAAGCAGTTCAGTCTGAAAGAGGTATGGCAAGACCAAGGGAAGACCTTGAGCGCGGATGGAGGTGCACGGACCTTCGGGTCTCTCAGGAATGGCCTCCCTCGGCATCTCCACTGAACTCAATCGCTGGTGGGGAGTAGGCCAGGGGAAGTCTGGCTTCAGCATGATGTAGTGATGGATGGGCTGCAGCGGGGGTTAAAGGTCAAGTGCAGTTCCAACAGTTAGATATCTCAGAGGCGAATTGTCATGACTATGGAAGGAAGGAAGGGAGAGAAAGAAGGAGAAGGTGCTCCAGAGAAAGGGAAGGAGAAGAAACTTATTAACATACTGATACATACTCTATGGTTTGTATAGAACAGGCCACAGGAAATCTGGCTTCTAGGACTTAGACGTAGAGAACTGCCAAAAGCACAGGAGTGGGAAAGGAGCCCCTGAGTTGGTGTCTGAGCTTCATGAATGACCAGCTGTGTGACGGTGGTCAACTTCATCACTCCAGATCCTGCTTCCCAGTCTTCAAGTGGAGCATATTAATACTTGCCCCCCTTCTCCCAGGATTGATGTCCCAACTGAGGGGTCTTAACTTCAACCCATTCACCACCAAACATAGACATTCAGCTTTGAGGACCCTCTAATATCACTCCAGGGTTATCCAGGATTGTACCTTGACTTATTAGAGTTCTAGGTCCTTTTGGGGAGATGCTCACAGAGTGGGCACAGGGGGATCCTGCAATGTGCCCTGGTCCAGCTGGCATCTCTTCTGCCTGACTTTCAGTAGGTGAGTGATATGTTTTGGATGCGAGGTGTCCTCCAAAAGCTCATGTGTGAGACTATGCAAGAAGGCTTGGAGGAGAAATGATTGGGGTATAAGAGCCTGAACCCAATCAGTGAGTTAATCCCTGATGGGATCAACTGAGTGGTAACTGAAGGCGAGGAAGGTGTGGTTGGAGGAGGTGGGCATTGGGGAGAGGCTCTGGGGTATATATTTGTATCTGCAGAGTGGAGACCTTTCTGCTTCCTGATCACCATGTGAGCTGCTTCTCTCCACCACCCTCTTCCCCCATGATGTTCAGCCTCACCTTGAGCCCCGAGGAATGGAGCCTCCTGTCTATGGACTGAGACCTCTGAAACCATGAGCCCCCAGATAAACTTTTCCTCCGCTATAGTTGTGCTGGTCAGGTCTTTTAGTCACAGCAGCAAAAAAGCTGACTACAACAGTGAGCTTCAGGTATGCAGCTCATTCATGAAGTGTGCTGCCAAGCAAAGCCCATATTGGCAGCAGACTTTGGGTCAAACTGGAGTGGCCCTGAGTGCAGGTGATAGAGGATTCCACTGGAGAGACAGCTGGGCGGGCAGGTGATGGGCCAGGACTCAGACCCAACAACGCCTCGGAGCTCCAAAACAATACCCCTCACAGTAGCCTTCTCCTGAGTCCTTCGCCAGGGATTTTCAAGTGATACCCATTCTTCCCTGGCCTCCAGGGTCACCATGCATTTCCTACTGTATATGATAAAAGCTGCTTATTACATACTGGGGTAGACTCGAGATAACACCCAAATCCTAAGCCCCCCTCCTCTGGTTCTTAACCAAAGGTGTGTGTCAAAATCACTTGTGATGCTTTTCAAAATTAGAAATTTCCAGCCTGACCCCTGACCTACTGAATCAGAAACTCCAGGGAAGGGACCTAGGGACTTTATTTTTAAAAGGTCCCAGATGATTCTAAAGTATCAACATGCAGCAGGAAATAATCACAGCCTCTTGAGAGCTGATCTTACTAACCCAGACCTAAAATGCACCAACAAACCATTCCAGCTGGTCATGACCGTGCTGAACCCCACACTTGTGATTTACTTGTAGTTTTCTCATGTCACTCTTCAGTGTCTACATTAGGAAGTGAATTCAGAAGAGATCCTCAAATAGAAAACTCATCTGACCCCCAAACTCTGTCTTTACATCTGGGTATTAGAAAACTGTGCTTGATAAGCTAGGAGCAACTCAACTGACCTCCTTCAAAGCACGATTTGTAATCTCATTGTTCTAATCACGTCTATATTTACAATGGCACAGTTCTCTGCTGGCTTCTTAGGACCACCCAAGATGTAGGATGACAGTTTCAGAAACCAGTTAGAGCCAAGATTATTTAATTCATTTAATGCACAGTAAAACAGTCCCTAGTGCAGACATTTTAATTGTACCAGTTCTTGTGAATTCCTAAGCTCTCCAAGAATAGAGATTGGTATTTGTTGACCTTTGTGTTTCCAGTCTTGCTTAGTCCTTGACACACAGTAAGTATTTAGTATGTGTCTGTTAGTAAAGTTTATGCTTTGGATCTTTTTTTGTACCAGAGATTGAACCCAGGGGCACTCAACCACTGAGCCACATCCCCAACCCTTTTTTATATTTTATTTTGAGACAGGGTCTTGCTAAGTTGCTTAGGGCCTCGTTTAATTGCTGAGGCTGGCTTTGAACTCCTGATCCTCCTGCCTCAGCCTCCCGAGCCGTTGGGATTACAGGTGTATGTCACTATGCCGGGCTATGCTTTGGCTCTTAAATGTTCCCCAAAGTCCCATTTGTTGAAGGTTTGGTCCTCAGCCTGTGGTGTTACTGGGAGGTGGTGGAACATTTAGGAGGCGGGGCCTAGTGGAAGGAGTTTAGGTCATTGGGGGTGTGGTCTTAAAGGAGATATTGGGAGTTGGCTCCTGTCTCTCCCTTGCTTCCTGCCTGCCATGAACTGAGCAGCTTCACTACACCACTCACTTCCTGCCACAATGTTCTGCCTCACCACAGGCCCAAAGCAACAGGGTCAAGTGACCATGGACTGAAACCTCTGAAACCAGGAGCCAATCCTTTTGTCTTTTAAATTCTCTGAAGTACTTTTTTCAGTGACAGAAAGTTGACTAACACAATAAATGAACATTTAGGTTCTGTGACCCAATTCTGTGTACCTGCCATGATACAGCAACATGAATCACATGGATTGTGAGCTTTGTTTTGTGTTTCTTTTGTTTTGATTTAGTTGCAAAGGTACTTCATGCACCTGGTAACCAGTTAAACAAGGAAGAGGGCATTTTGAAAATGCTTTACCTCCCCACTCCAATCCCACCCCCTGAGGTCACCAGTGTCAAGTTGATTCATTCTTCTTCCACACCACTTTTTATGTTCAAACAAAAATATACAAAGACGTGTATTAGTCAGGGTTCTCTAGAGAAATAGACTAATAGGTGTGTGGGTACGAAGAGAAAGAGAGACAGAGAAACAAACAAAGAAGTGGTTTTGTTTTGTTTTGTTTTGTTTTGTTTTGTTTTGTTTTGGAACCAGGGATTAAAATACCCAGGGACGCTTAATTACTGTGCCACATCCCCAGCCCTATTTTGTATTTATTTAGAGACAGGGTCTCACTGAGTTGCTTAGGGCCTTGCTAATTTGCTGAGGCTGGCTTTGAACTCGCGATCCTCCTGACTCAACTTCCAGAGCTGCTGGGATTATAGGTGTGCAAAGTGTTCTTTTTTAAAAAAAAAAAAAAAAGATTTTATTTTTTAGAGCAGTTTTAGGTTCACAATAATATTGAGCAGAGGTATAGAGATTTCCCATATATCCCCTGCCCCAACATATGCATAACTTATCCAGTTATCAATTTATTTAGAGTGGTATATTTGTTACAAGTGATGAACCTGTGTTTGACACATCATCACCACTGTTTATATTGGTCCCCAGTTTACTTTAGGGTTTATTTGATATGCATTCTGTGAATTTGGGTAAATGTATAGTGACACATATCCACCATGATTGTATCATACACAGAAGTTTAACTGCCCTGAAAATCCTATGTTCTGTCCATTCATCCCTTCTTTCCCAACCCCTGGTAATCACTGCTCTTTTTACTTGTTCATTGCTGCTATATAGAAAAGCAATTGACTTTTATATGTCAATTTTGCATCCTTCAACCTTGCTATGATCATTTATTAGTTCAAAGAATTTTTGTGTTGATTCTTTTTTTTTGTTTTGTTTTGTTTTGTTTTGTACTAGGGATTGAACCCAGGGGCACTCCACCACTGAGGTGGCTCTATTCCCAGCCCTATTTTGTTTTTTTTTTTTTTTTTTTTTTTTTTGCGGTGCTGGGGATTGAACCCAGGGCCTTGTGCTTGTGAGGCAGGCACTCTACCAACTGAGCTATAGCCCCAGCCCCCCAGCCCTATTTTGTATTTTATTTAGAGACAGGGTCTCACTGAGTTGCTTAGGACCTTGCTATGTTGCTGAGGCTGACCTTGAACTCACAATCCTCCTGCCTCAGCCTCCCAAGTCACTGGGATTATAGATGTGGGCCACCGCACCCAGCATGTGTTGATTCTTTTGAATTATCTATATAGATGATCATATCTTCTCTGAAGAAAGAGCTTTATTTTTCTTTCCCAATCTCTATGCCTTTTTCTTTTCTTGTCTTATTGCATTAGCTAAGACTTCTCTCTGATGTTGAAAAGCAGTAGTGAGAGGATATATCCTTCCCTTGTTCCTGGTCTTAATAGGAAAGCTTTGAGTTTCTCACCAGAAGTGAGACTGTGGGAGCTGGCAAGTCCAAAATCTGAATTCAAGTAAGAGTTGATATTGCAATCTTGAGTCAAAATTCCCCAGGACAGGCTGGTGAAAGTATAAACTCAGGTAGGGTTTCTGGGTTGCAGTGTTGAGATAGATTCCTTCCACCTCAGAGAACCTCAGTCACTGCTTTTAAGACCTTCATCTGATTGGATAAGTACTACCCACATCATGGAGGTTAGTCTACTTTATTCAAAATCTACAGGTATGTATTTAGTCACATCTAAAACAAAAATATTTACAGCAATATCTAGACCAATGTTTGAGCAAACAACCTGGCACAATAGTCTAGACAAATTGCTAGATAAAATTAGCCATCACAGTGTATAAACATAGGGATTTTTAAGTTTGCTTTTTACACAAGTGGAATTACGTATATACTTTTCTGTACAACTTGCTTAATATAATATATCATATTGTTGTTAAAAATGTCTCACACTTAGCTCTTCAGGCCAATCCTTATAGATCTTCTATAAGGAAATTCAAGTCTCCCCGTAAAACTCCTAACATAACTAGGGAAATGTATGTAGTCCCACTCCCACTGAAGTGAGGGCTACCTCTGAGCAGAAATTTAGAATCTGTCTTCAGTGGCATTGGCCTGTCTCTCTTTGTCATTTCCTTTGTGATATATGTCTGTAATTTGCACTATGATACTATTATCCATACCATTCAAAGACAATGGCTATAAGTAGCTCCAATTGTTTTTTAAAAGTAATGCATGAACTTGATTAAAAACAAAACAATACGTATCAGTAAAAATGAAATAAAAGGGAAGTCTCTCATTCTCCCAGCCCCGTCCTCCTGTCTCCTTTTAACTTCTCTCATGCATTATATGATGAGAATGTTCCAGTAAAGCAGCTACAGGAATCTGGTATTCTTTGATTTCTGACTGTAAATTATCCTTGTTTTAGTCAGCTCTTTCGCTGCTGTGACTAAAAGATCCAACCAGAACAATTGTAGAGGAGGAAGAGTTTATTTGGGGGCTCATGGTTTCAGAGGTTTCAGTCCATGGACAGTAACATTGGCCTATCTCTCTTTGTCATTGTTCTTGTGATATATATCTGTAATTTGCACTATGGGCTTGAGGTGAGACAGAACATCATGGTGGAAGAGTGTGGCGGACTGAAGCAGCTCACATGGTGATCAGAAGGCAGAGAGACTCCACTCGCCAGATACAAAGTATATACCACCTCCTCCAGCCATAACCTACCCGCCTTCAATTACCACTCAGTTAATCCCATCAGGAGGTTAACTCACTGGTTGGGTTAGGCTCTCACAACCCAATCATTTCACCTCTAAACCTTCCTGCATTGTCTCACACGTGAACTTTTGGGGGACACCTCACATCTAAACCATAACAATCATCTTGGTTTATTAAATTGCAAATTAGTTGAATTTTGTTTGAAAAGGAGGAGCATTATACACCCCATAGATCCCACATGGCAGGCTAGGAATAAAGAGGAAGTGAGCTGGCCAAAGGGAGAGGGGGCAGAGACTAGCTGGAACATGCATGTGGAGTGAGCACAAGTAGGGACCCCAGAAAGGACCACAGTCCAAGTGACATCCTCCTAAACAAAAAGAAGTACATTCTGACTTCTGGTAGCCATAGGGAGCTTGAAGGAACCAGGTCATGTGTGTGTGATCCTGTGGGTTGGCTGTGACAGGGGTGTCTGGTAGCCCACTTGTGGAACTTGCTAGCAGTTGGGGCCTGGCAGCGGAACAGAAGCAGAGCTGGCAGAATGGACGCAGGAAGCTTCCTAGAGACTGGCACCCAAAGCAGGCATGCTTTTTCATGGACAACACTGCCTTTTGTCAACACTTGGGACGATCAGAGAGAAAAGGGTCCCAACCCCAAATGGAAGAGGATCAGGTAGGCTGCCCTATGTCCCACTGGAAATACACAAGGTGAAGGCCACCCTAACCCCCTCCACCCTTGTCCACCAGTTCCATGCCCCTAGAGGTGGGCCTCGATGAACTCCATCAAAGGGCTCCTGTGCCCTCTGCCTTCCAGTCACCTTTGGCCAACAGGAAGAGATGGGAAGCTGTGAGGGGAGAGTATTTATTCCCCCCAAGGACCTCCTTAAGGGCTGGCTGGCTGTATCTCTGGACCAAAAGCCACAGCTCCTGTCAGGAGGCCCTTTTCACAGAATTTTCTCTCTCAAGTTTCCAGTAATTGCTTCCTCCTTCTGCTCCTTCTGGCCTGTGGTTTCCCTACACCCTGCTATGCCTTTGTAAATTGTCTCTTTATTAAACTCGTCTCAATTTACCCAATCTGAGGGTGCCATCTGTTTCCTTCCAGGACTTGGAATGATACAGATGGCTTGTCTGACAGGACCTATTGATGGAGAGTCCAAGTATCCATTATTGTTCTAGGCAGAGATGGGATAGCTACAGATAACTGGAAGTTACTCCAGGTACCTGGAATGAAGCCAGCTAGGAGTCTTTTAGGGGTGGGACTGTGGCTTATTGGCTTTGCCAGCACCGTGACAGGGCTGATCTTTAAGTAGGGGGCCCTTTAAGAACCGGTTCCTGTCTTTCTTCAGTTCAGGAACACTGTTTTATCTTAAAGGGGCTCCTTCTCAGATAGTGATGTTCCTGGGAGGTTGTACTCAGAATGATTTTCTTAAGATCAAAACCATCATCCAGGCCATGAGGGAAAGAAAGGGCCCAGGAAGCAGCAGAGCTTGAGGAGGATTTGGAACATCACTGAAGAAAGAATATGGATCTAAAAGAGAAAAGGCCAAGGCTCCAGGGGCGTCCACTCATCCCAACACTTTAAGACTGAAGTTCTCACAGCCGGGTGCAGTGGCGCAGGCCTGTAATCCCAGCACTTGGGAGGCTGAGGCAGGAGGATCACGAGTTCAAAGCCAGACTCAGCAACTTAGCGAGGCCCTAAGCAACTCAGTGAGACCCTGTCTCTAAATAACATACAAAATAGGGCTGGGGATGTGGCTCAGTGGTGGAGTGCCCCTGGGTTCAATCCCCAGCACCAAAAAAAAAAAAAAACAACTGAATTTCTTGGCCAGGAAGAGCTGCTTATCCAGCTAAAAACAAGAGAAGCAAGAGCCCACGCCACTGTGCAAGCAAGCATCTCCCTCTCCCCAGGTGGCACATACAGGCCAGTTACCGACAAATTCTACATTATGGAAATGTGCTCCTAGAAGAGTAGGTAGATATGGCTTTTTTTTTTTTTTGCCATTTTTTTCAAGGCTGAAAAGCACTATGATCATAACTATGTCCAACTATAAACTTGACAAAGACTGGAAGACACGTGAAAAGATTGTATTGGGATACTGAGGTTAGAGAAAAATTTTCATGCAATTGTTAATCACATGAAATTTTCCTTATGATAAATATAAATGAAGGGGGAAACATAAAGTAAGTATGTATATGAAATTGGACAAGATACTTTATCAGCCCCTTTTCTCTATATATAATAAGGGAATAAATGGTCACTTCTATTCCAGCCTATTCTAGGTTTTAAAAAATGTGATTCTAAACTGTTAAAGTGAGTTATATAAATGTGGATAAAGAGAAGAGAGAAAGGGACAGAGTTTTGGATTATTTTAACATTTCTATACAACTCAAGACAGGATTGGTTTTGTCCCTACTGAGGATTGTTGCAACTCAAGTTTTCTGTCTAGTATGCTTTCCCATTCCTTCCTCTGAGTCCTTTGAAGAACTCTCCCTCAATGTCACATGATGCTGATGGAAAGGTCAATCATAGTGCCCTCCCCTCTCCTTGGTAATGATTTGGTGGTCAATGATCAAAGCAGAATCAACCAGAACCTTCTCTAAGATTGGTACATGGGTATATATACACACACACACTTTTTTTGCAGTGCTGGGAATTGAACCCAGAGCCTTGTGCTTGCGAGGCAGGCAGTCTACCAACTGAGCTATATCCCCAGCCCTGGTTTGTAGATATAGACTGTTCTTTTCTTCTGGGGCTGCTAAATCTTTCTGCCTAGTGCCTGGGTGACCTTAGACATATCATTTAACTTCTTTAAGCCTCAGTTTTCTCATCCTAAATGATGGTAATAATACCATCCATCTCATAGGACTGTGTGAAGATTAAATAATATAATGCATGAGAAAGCTTGTTATAAACTGTGAAGCCTCTTATAATATCATTAATGAACTGATCTTTATTACA
>JAJEJO010000582.1:271156-302195 GCA_020662805.1 Glaucomys volans | reverse complement strand
GTATTTTATTTAGAGACAGGGTCTCACTGAGTTGCTTAGGACCTTGCAAAGATGCTGAGGCTGGCTTTGAAGTCGAGATCCTCCTGCCTCAGCCTCCCAAGTGCTGGAATTACAGGTGTGCGCCACCATGCCCAGCTGGTTAATGACATTTTAAGATAGTAAATCTCCCAGAGAATTTACTTTTTTTGGTTTTTGGTAACAGGGATTGAATCCAGGGGCACTCAATCACTGAGCCACATCCCCAGGCCTTTTTTTGTAATTTATTTAGAGACAGGGTCTCACTGAGTTGCTTAGCACCGTGCTAAATTGCTGAGGCTGGCTTTGAACTTGCAATACTCCTGCCTTAGCCTCCTGAGTCATTGGGATTACAGGGTACAGTACACCACCATGCCCAGTGAATTTACATGTTTTAAAGGGACTCATTATATAAAATAAAAAGTTAGCACTAAACCATACTCTGAGAAATTAGAAGAGTGTTAACTTTGCAGTTGGGGATATAATTTAATAACAAGTTTTTTAAACCTGGAGACTTCTGTTTCCAAGAAGATGGAACAGATGTACTTTTCTTTACTCCTCCTGCTAAGAACAACTATAAATCTTTGGATATTTTTTATGAAACAAACAAAAGAAGACTTTGAAAAGGGAGAGAAGTAAGGTCCTACTAAGGTCTCAGTACCCAAGAAACAATATGGCGGTGAATTCTCAAGATTTTCTTTTTGACTCATATATCCCAGATTTGTAGCTAAAGAAGGGATCAGAAAAGGAATAGCATAGGAAAAGAGAAAATATTTAGTCAACAGCTGCTCAGCAGCTCTAATTAAACACCAAAGAAAAAGTGTGGCCCCACCCGCTACTCATGCCAGCAAAGGTCTAGTGGGGATCCTAGAATTCTACCCTTGCCCACATGTGATGTGGTACACCAATCCACCCACTGGGGCAGCATCAGAGAAGGCCAAGGATGGAACCAGCACTTGTATCTCTGCTAGGTGATAATGAGGAAATCATATGGGATACCTGTGCTTTAACCCGGCACCCTTCCTGCTTGAGTGGTATCAGAGGAAGCCTAGTTGAGAGTCAGGAATTTGATCAATGCTTAGTGACATTGAGGGCCCCCTCTCCCTGGGGTGTCAGTGGAAGCCTAGTAGAGAGACTGAATTCCCCACACGGCAGCAATACAGAATCCTCCAAAGTGTCCATAGAGGTTGAGTGGATGTCTATACTGACCTGATGGTAATGGGACACCCTGTGCCCCTCCCTTGCTGGAGCAGTTGTCAAAACAAGCAAGCAAACAAACTCCATCAAAAAACAGAAGGTTCAAATAAGATATAGAATCATAACATAATACTCAAAATATACAAGTTTCAATGAAAAATTATTCATCACCAAAGAACTTAAAGTCAGCATTCTATAGTGATGCAGCCACATCAATGTTTATATCAGCTCAATTCCCAATAGCTAAGCTATGGAACCAACTAGGAGCCCTTCAACAGATGAATGGATAAAGAAAATGTGGTATATACACACAATGGAACATTATTCAGTCATAAAGAAGAATAATATTACGGCATTTTGTCAGTAAGTAGATGGAACTGGATACTATGGTGCTAAGTGAAAGAATCAATGAACTGGATAACAACAATGGAAATCAACCAACCTGAACAACAGGGTGAAGGTAAACTGAAAAACTAAATAAATGGAACCTCAGGGACATGTAGGACTTTAATAATAGATCTAGCATTGATATAACTGGAATCCCAAAAGGAGAAGAAAAAGGAAGTAGGTCTAAGAAAATATTTAAAGAAATAATGGCTGAGCTGGGTATGGTGGTGCATACCTGTAATCCCAGCAACTCAGGAGGCTGAGGTGGGAGGATTGCGAGTTTGAGGTCAGCCTCAGCAACTTAGCAAGACCCCTGTCTCAAAAAAAAAAAAAAAA
The DNA here is from genome assembly GCA_020662805.1 of Glaucomys volans. NCBI lineage: Eukaryota > Metazoa > Chordata > Mammalia > Rodentia > Sciuridae > Glaucomys > Glaucomys volans. The sequence continues at coordinate 300,260 of JAJEJO010000582.1, read as the reverse complement.
AAGAAAAAGAAAAAAATGACAAAAAGACAAAAGAAAAAAACAAATAGTGGCTGAAAATGTCCTAAATATGGGCTATAGATTTAAGAGGCTAAATGAACCCAAAAAGGCTAAGCCCAAAGAGATTCAAACTAAGACACGTACAATCAAACTTCTGAAAACTAAAGACAAAGAACAAAATCTTGAAAGCAGTAGGAGAAAAATGCCGCCTTACCATAGGCTCAAAACATCTGAATTTCTCAGCAGGAAACAGGCTAGCAGGAAGTGACACAGTATCGTTCAAGAACTAAAAGAAAAGAAGAGTCAACCCAGATTCCTGTATCCAGTGAAAATATCCTTCGGGAGTCAAAAGGAAATCAAGACATTCTCAGATGTAGGAAAATCAAGAGAATTCGTTTTCAATGGATCCACCCTAAATAATGACTCAAGGAAGTTCACCGAACAGAAAGGAGAGGGTAAAAGAAGGAACCTGGAAACAATCGTAGGAAGGGAGAACATGGGAAGGAAACAATATGAGTGAATAGGATCGACTTTTCTTTTCCTCTTGGGATTTGTAAAGTATGCTTGACGGTTGAAGCAAAAATTATAACACTGTCTGATATGGTTTAAAATGCCTCTAGAGGAAATATTCAAGACAATTATGTTATAAATGGAGGATGGCAAGTAGACATAAATAGAGGCATGATTTCTGCACTTCACTCAAACTAGTAGAGATGACACAGGTAGACTAGGGTAGTTATGTATATATGAGTCCTAGAGAAGCCAATAAGGAAACAGTACAAACAGCTGGGTGTGGTGGAGCACACCTGGAATCCCAGCAGCTCAGGAGGCTGAGGCAGGAGGATCGCGAGTTCAAAATCAGCCTCAGCAACTGAGTGAGGCCCTAAGCAACTCAGTGAGACCCTGTCTCTAAATAAAATACAAAATAGGGCTGGGGATGTGGCTTCAAAGCTTAGTGCCACTGGGTTTCATCCCTGGTACTCCCCCTAACCCCAAATGGTCAAAATGGTAAATGTTCTATATATTTAAACACAATAAAAATGGGCCAAAACATATATACAGTTTATATGGTGAAAACTCCAAAATCAATTATATAGAGAAAATAAGTCCATTTCCAACAAACGGTGCTGAGGCAATGGGACAGCCTTAGGCAGAAAAAAAGAATCAACCTAATTCTGAGTCATAAAAAATTAACTCAAATAGATACCAACTTACAAAAAGGGAGACGTGAAACTATAAAACTTGAAGAAGAAAAAAAAAAGCCATAGAAGATCTTCGGCATTTAGAAGCAGGCAAAGAGCTCTTAGACTTAACATCAAAATCAAAGCTTAAGGGGGAAATTGATAAATTGAACCTCAACAAAATTAGACACTTTTGCTCTGGGAAAGATTCTGCTAAGATGAAAAGACAACCTGCAGTCATTTGCAGTGATGAACCCCTGTAATCCCAGGGACTAGGGAGGCTGAGGCAGGAGAATTACAAGTTTGAGACTAGCCTCAATAATTTAGCAAGACCCTGTATCAAATTAAAAAATATAAAGGACTGGGGAGCGGGGCTCAGGGGCACACCTCTGTAATACCAGCAGCTTGAGAGGCTGAGGCAGGAGGATTGCCAAGTTGGAGGCCAGCCTCAGCAACTTAGTGAGGCCCTAAGCAAGACTCTGTCTCTAAATACGAAGTAATAAAGGGCTGGAAATGTTGCTCAGTGGTTAAGTTTCCCTGGGTTCAATCCCTGATACAAAAAAAAAAAAAAAAAGACAAGCTGCAAACTAGGAGAAAATATTTGACAAAGGTCAGGAATCTCAAATATATAAAGAATTCTCAAAACTCAATAGTATGCTGGTCATGATGGTGCACAGGTGTAATCCCAGCAGCTCAGGAGGCTGAGGCTAGAGGATCTCAAGTTCAAGCCAGCCTCAGCAACAGTGAGGTCTGAGCAACTCAGTGAGACCCTGTCTGTCAATAAAATACAAAATAGGGCTGGGGATGTGGCTGTGGTCGAGTGACCCTGAGTTCAATCCCTGATACTCATCTGCCACCCCCCAAAAAAACCTCTATAGTTAAAAAAAAATGCAATTAAAAATGGACAAAATAATGAAAGAAACATTTCACTAAAGAGGCTATATAGATATAAATAAGCACATGGAAAAATGTTCAACATTCCTTAGCTTTAGGGAAATGTAAGTTAAAACCACCCATCGGAATGGCTGAAATTAGAAATAGTGACCCCATCTACGTACAATGAATCAAAATAAATAAATAAATAAATAAATAAAATATTTTAAAAAGAGGAAAAAAACCAGTGACAACATTTTGATGAGGATGCAGAGAAACTGGATCACTCATACCTTCCTGATGAGAATGTAAAATGATACAGTCACCCTGGAAAATGGTTGGCAGTTTCTTTAAATACTAAATATATACTTGCCATATGACCTCGCACTTGAACTCCTGGGCATTTATACAAATGAAAACTAATGTCCACACAAAAACCTGTACTACACACGTTGATAGCAGCTTTGCTCATAATAGTTCCCAGCTGAAAACAACCCGAATGAGTGTACTTTCACACTGTGAAATATCCAGTGATAAAAAGGAATGAGGGCTGGGATGTGGCCCAGTGGTAGAGCACTTGCCTAGCATGTGTGAGGCCCTGCGTTCAATCCCCAGCACCAAAAACAGAAAAGAAAGAAACAAGTTTTTTGTTTTTGTTCTGTACCAGGGCTTGAACCCAGGGGTGCTGAACCACTGAGCCACATTCCCAGCCTTTTAAGATATTTTATTTAGAAATAGGGTTTTGCTAAGTTGCTCAGGGTCTTGCTAAATTACTGAGGCTGGCTTTGAATTTGAGATCCTCCTGCCTCAGCCTCCAGAGCCGCTGGGATTTCAGGTGCGCCACCGCTAGGAATGAGCTATTGATGCATGCAACCGTCTGCATGACTCCAGAGAATTATGTGGAGTGAATAAAACTCATCTCAAAAGACGATGAGGGCATTTCTATAACTTTTTTGAAAAACATAGGAATGAAGTGGTTGCCAGGGATCAAGGAGTGGTGAGACGGAAGTGGGTGTGGCCACAAAAGGTCAATGTTAGGGACCCTCATGATGATGGAAACGTTCTGTTAGTGTCAATATCCTGCTTATGATAATGTACTGAAGTTGTATAAGATGTTACCACTGGGGAAAGGACACATTGGAAACTATCATTTTTCTTGTTTTTTTTTTTCTTGTTTTTTTTTTGCAGTGCTCGGGAATCAAACCCAGGGCCTCATGCATGCGAGGAAAGCACTCTACCAACTAAGCTATGTCCCCGCCCTCCATCATTTTTCTTACAACTGCTTGTGAATCTAGAGTTATCTTCTTCTTCTTTTTTTTTTTTTTTTTTGGTACTGGGGATTGAACCCAGGGGCACTAAACCACTGAGCCACATCCCCAGACCTTTTTTACATTTTATTTTGAGACAGGATTTCATTGTAAATTTTTGAAAAATCTTAATTTTCATAGTGAGAAAACACCCATGGTCTCTGATGTGGTTACAGAATAATGGTCTCCTGATGACTCAGAAAATATTTCTTTGGGGGTAAAAATAAAATCTCTAGCATTACATGTAGGTTTGCAAAAAGACTAAAAAGGTGAGCTTTGTCAAGTCAAAATGTTTTTGTTTTGTTTTGTTTTGTTTCTGGGCAGGTTTATGGAGGGCTAGTAAGGTCGACATGGACAGCAGACAAACATTTTGAAGCCTATATCCCTCTTTGATAACCCTATAAAATTTAGGAAATAATTTTTGTGTGTGTGTGTGTGTGTGTGTGTGCGAGTGTATGAGTGTGTGTGTGTGTGTGTGTGTGTGTTGCTGGGGATGGAACCCAGGTCCTCGTGCATGCTAGGCTGGTACTGTACCACTGAGCTACACCCCCAGTCCAGAAAATATATGTTAAGATGGGAAGGAATTGTACTAATAATTTGGTCATCCCGATTCTAAAAGAGGAATGGGTGAGAAAGAAAAGATCCAGGGGAAATAGGTTTTGAAGACATGACCATGGAGGACTGACGTTAATGACTCCTTGTGGACCCCGGTAAGATGGAATCCTCAGAAGCAGACAAGAGAGAGGAGGTGCCAGGAGGTGAATGATGTGGTTGGTGGCCATGGGCTTACCGTTTGGCCTTTGTCATCTGCAGGTTCTGAGCCCTACCCCAGAAGGGCAGACCAGCCTTGAAGGGTTGGCTGAGGACGGGATACCTAATGCCTGGATTAGGCTGCTTAAAGCCACCTGGTAAAATGATTTGGTCTTTAGAAGAGTGTAGCCACTCTCAGACATTGCCAGGTAGAGTATAAACTGGCACAACCTCCACAGAAATCAATTTAGCAATATCTATCAAAATTTTAAAAGCATATGATCTTTGAGTCAGTAATTGCACTTCTAGGAATTTATCCCATAGATATATTAGCAGACGTAAGAAATAAAATCAACTATACAACATTATCCACTTGGTCATTCACCTACTCATTCATTGATTCAGTACATGTGTATAGTTACTAATAAAGATTGGAGCCAGGTGTAATCGGTGATGCACCACCCCCATCCCAGCAAATCAGAAGGCTGAGGCAGGAGGATCACAAATTTGAGGCCAGCCTTCACAACTGAGTGAGACATAGTCTCCAAATAAAAAATAAAAAGGACTGGGAGGGCTGGGGATATAGCTCAGTTGGTAGAGTGCTGGCTTCGCATGCACAAGGCCCTGGGTTCAATCCCCAGCACCGCAAAAAAAGAAAAGGACTGGGAATGTAGGTCAGTGGTAAAGTGTCCCTGGGTTTAATTCTCAGCACCACAAAAAAAGAAAGATTGGAAGTGACCTACATGTCGCTTAAATAAATTACTGTACAGTGGAATCAAATACAGTCAGAACAAAGCAGCTCTATATGTATCAATTTGGGAAGATCTCTAATAAATTTTAAGGGGAAAAATCATGCCAAAAGAGCATAAACTACGTTAAAAGGAGGAGATTGGGGATGTCTATTCATATTTGTTCCTACCTGCTTTTAAAAAATACCGGAAAGGTTAAGGTGGCCGCCTATCTGGGGAGGACAAGGGCTGTGGGGTCAGCATTAGAGGGAGACCTTTCACTATAGGTACAGACAGGTGATACTTTTTATTTATACATTTTTATGTATTGTATTTATACTGGTTATACTTTTTATTTCTGCGTCATTTTGAACTCTCAGCCAGGTATAATGTCAGCTGAATGCACTTTGTAATTAAAACATTTTAAAAGAGCCTTTAGCCCAATAGATTTAAGAAACTTTGTAGCACAACCTTCGCACTGTCCTTTGCTGCATGAGGCCTAGAAGGCCTAAGAAGGAGTCCCTTTCTCCTCCACCCCTCTCCTGTTTGGATTCTGCAGTTCAAGCACTGTCCTCTAACGGAGCCACCAATGACCTTCCCCACTCCAGCTCCCCCAGGGAGGACCTAAGGGCTGCTTTCCCAGAAGCCACCAAGGATCTCCAGTTGCACCCCCAGAGCCACTGCTGGCAGCAGAGCGTCCCCACTCCCCCGGAGGTGAGAATCTGAGGATCTTGCTAACCACCAGGCCCCAACCATCTGGGCAAACTGGAGCTCAGATAACCCGGCCAGTCCTGTCCCGCAGGTCTAAATCCCTCCAAGCAAGGCTGAGATGAGCGGCTGTATCAGCGCTAGTTGTTTACACATGGGGCCATTCTGCCCGTCGCCTGTCCTCTACCAGTTGCTGAATACTTTGGTTATCACCTCTGTCCTCTCACTTCAATCTCTCCTTCTCCCTCTTTGCCTGGGCTTTCTCCCCTGATTAGGCCTGCTTGTTGCAGATGGCCTTCCGGTGTCAGACAGGAGCCCAGCAAAGAACAGATGGCATACTCCAACTGGGTAATTCGAGAAGAGTCTAATAAAGGACTACTCATGAAAGTATGGGCTGGGTCTAGGGAAACCACCGGGGACAGGTTGTGCCCAGGGGCCAGGGGAGGGTCCAACCAAAGAGAGGGCTGGGGGCGTGCAAAGGCACTGAGACTTGTGATTGGTTACTGGAGGCAGACAGTTCACTGTGACTCATCAGTGAGAGAACTTAGGAAATTAAAAAGTCCAACCTCATTCAACTTTACCCTTCCGCCCCAATTTCCAAACCCAACACAGGACACAGGAACTCAATGATCCTATCCAGAGAGGTCAGCCTCCCGGGCGCAGAGCATGATGGTAGGGACCGTGGATCCAGAGGAGCAAATGGAATCCATCTAACACCCATCCCATAACATTTCTCTTTATCCTGGAAAGTTTTCAAACATAAAAATGCAGACAGACTGGTATAGTGAACTTCAAACACCTGCCAGACAGCTCCAACAATTATCAGCTTATAGCCAATCTCATTTTAGCTGTAGCCCCACTCACCCCTCCTTTAATATTTTGCAGCAAATGCCAGGCATGATACCGTTTCATCTGTCAATAATTCATATGCATCTCTAAAAGATGTACAGAAAAAACAAAGAAGAATATCACCATTTTTCTAGCCCTAATAAAGTAATGGATCTCAGCGATGATCACCAATGGCAACGAAAGTCATTAGGTAAAAACTTGAAGGAAACTTTATAACAGATGAATCAGGCTGAAACCACCTGATCTCACAAATCAATTTTAGCGTCTTCCCAGCTCAGACAACACATTATCTACCTCTTGATGTGTCGTGGTGGAAAGTAGACAGCACTGCCTATTCAATATCTTTACCTATAAAAACTTTAGCCAGGAGCGGTGGTGCACACCTATAATCCAAGTGACTTGGGAGGCTGAGTCAGGAGGATCGCGAGTTCAAAGTCAGCCTCAGCAACTTAGCGAGGCCCTAAGCAACTCAGTGAGACCCTGTCTCTAAATAAAATACAAAATAGGGCTGGGGATGTGGCTCAGTGGTTAAGAGCCCCTGGGTTCAATCGCCAGTATCAAAAAAAAAAAGAAAGAAAAGACAAATGGACAGCAAATATGCACTCGAAAGATGCTCAACATTATTAGCTATTTGGGAAATGCAAAACAAAATCCCTGTGATTCCAGATGCTGTCAAGGATAGAGCAACTGGAATTCTCACACATTGTTGCTAAGAATGCAAGATGGTCAAGATGTTCTGGAAAACCGTGGCGGTTTCTTACAAAGTTAAGCTTATGTTGTAATAATTCCACTTCTAGGTATTTACCCTAGAGCAGGGGCCCTCAAACTAAGATAAACAGGCCCACAGAAGTCAATTATCCACTTTTGTAGGACCTGCAGGCCAAGAATGTTTTTGACATTTTCAAAGAATTGTTTAAAAAAAAAGAACATGTGACAGAGAGTGTACATGACCCACAAAGCCTAAGTGTTTACTATCTGACCCTTTACCTCTGCCCTAGAGAAATGGAACCTTAAGTTCATGCAAAAACCTGTATGTGAATTTTTAAATTCTATTGCCTTTGCCCCAATCTGGAAGCAACCCAAATGTCCTTCAATTGGTGAAGGGATAAATAAGCAGGGAATGATATATCAATAATAAAGGGAAATCTCAATTTGAGCTTGCAGTGGTTATAATAGCCAAACAAAGACAAGAATGCTGGGTGCAGTTTAGGCTGGTTGTTAACCTCCGTCATGTTGATATCCATCATGATAGAGATTATCCTATAGAATGTTGCCTATACCCATACAAGGAGATGCTGCAGGGGTTACATGGTGAATGTCATTGATCCAGAGGCAGATGGAGGATCATTAGATGTGCCACAAATAGTGTTCTTCTATAATATCAATGCCTCTAGAATGACATTGCTAATTAAGTCATTTTGAGCTTCAATGAGAATTTGGCATAGGTTAGATGAGAGGATGCAAATCAATCCCAGAGAGGATAAATAATATTTTCAGTTTTCATAACCAACGCCTAAAGTGTCACTGCACCACAATGAGGAGACTCAGCCTTTGTGGGCAGGTGCCACAGGGGGTTGGGTTTCTCTTGGGTAAGCCTATGGCAGGCTTCACAAGCTCAGGTACTTATGTTAATGGAGCCCTGTGGGAATGACACTCTAGTATTACCTCCAGATGGTGGTGGTGATGAAGAATACCTCTAATTCCTCTTTGTCCACTTGAAGAGTTCCCAGCCAGGTCTCGCCAACCAACATGATATTGCCTTTCTTTGCCATCTAAGAGCAGATGGCTCCACCTAGTCTCTCAGAGTCCATTTTTATTTTTTAATTTTTAAAAAAAAATTTTATTTGTTCTTTGTAGTTATACATGACAGTAGAATGTATTTTGACAGGTCATACATACATGGAGTATAACATCCCATTCTTGTGGTTGTACATGATATGGAGTTTCACTGGTCAGGTATTCACATAAGAACACAGGAAAGCTATGTCTGATTCATTCTACTCTCTTGCAGAGTCCATTTTTTAAGTTAATTGATGCAAGAACCAAGAAGGGAAATAGCAATCATACATCTCAAAATCTACCATGTACTCTTCCCAACATGCCTGAATCACTATAAGAATCAAGAGAAGAAAATGCAGGTATTTTTTTCTGATAACCACCTAACTGCAAGGGAGGCTGGGAAATATAATCTATGAATGCTCCCAGGAAGAAGAGGTAAGAGGCACAAGCAAATGGGTGGTGATGGAGGTTGAATGGGAGAGAAACCACTTGAACAACTTTCCCCAGAGAGTGTTAATTAAATGATAAATATTATCCTAGGATGAATGAATGTTAAGACAGTTGGGAGGGAAAAGGTTTATTGGTAGGTAATGCATGTGAGAGGTAAAAGGGGGAAAATTGCAAGCTGGGTAGGATCAACCTTAGCCTGCCATGAAGATTTGGTGAAGTCTCAGCCAAAACAATGAGAGTGCTCCAGAGCCAAGATTGCTCATTTGAAGAGTTCCACATTGGGAAGCAATGGCCAGAGCCTCCTTCCCACAACATACCCAGTCATTGTCTGGGGGCTACCAAGGAAGAGCATGGCCTTGGCTCAAAAGCTGAGGCAGAGTGATATCAGCAAGATGGTAGAAACAGGAAGTTCAGACCCTCCTTCCTCTGATGGGCATACCAATTCCACAATATGCATACCAATTCCTTCTCTGAGAAATCCAGAAACAAACGAAGAGACTGAAGCACCCCTGGTGAGTGTGAAACCAGTCACATGGAAGTGAACAGGAAAATTCATGGCACCTTCTCACCCTAGTCCCTCTCCCCAACACACTGCCCCATGATTGTGAGGAAACCCCCAGCTTCTGGCTTCTCCCTGTGGAGAAAAAGAGATGACTGGACAAATGTCAAAAATTCTGACTTTTCTGGGGTCAGGGGCTGCCTGAGGGACTGGCTTGGAACTTGCCTGTATCACAGTGCTGACAGGATTCAGCATGCCTTAGATGCCTGAGGGCTGCTGGAACAAGAAAAAGCTAGACAGCATGCTGTTGTTGCAGAGGACCCCTCCTCCCAACATGGCAGACAAGGGCCAATAAAGCTCTGTGGCCTCTTCCTCAGGGGGAATGAAAAAAGTAGAGGGAGTTCAGCATTATCATTTTTCAGGCGCTGCTTGAGGGACTAATTTCTGTCTTGCCTGTTTCAGAGCATGAACAGGACCCAGCATACTCTAGATGCCTGGGGGCTTCTCAGAACAAAATAGAGCTGGGGTTCCTGAGGGCCGCACACAGGCTGCACGCAAGAAAGATGGGAAAAGATACTCCACGCAAATGGTAGCCAAGAGAAAGGAGGGGCAGCCATATTTATACCAGACAAAATGAACTTTAAGTCAAAAACTGTCACAAGACAAAGAAAGACATTATATAATGATAATAGGGTCAATGCACCAGGAAGATAAAACAATTATAAATATATATGCAGCCAACATCAAAGCTTCTAAATATACAAAGTAAACATTGACGCAACTTGAGGGAGAAATTGATAACAACACAGTAATAGAAAGTGATTTTGATGCCCTGCTTTCAAAAATGCATCGAACATCCAGATAGAAGATTAATAAGGAAACAGAGGACTTGAACAGCACTCTAGACCAAATGGAGCTCACGGATATATACAGAATATTCCACCCAACAGCAAAATAATACACATTTTTCTCAAGCACACACAGAACATTCTCCAGCATGGATCACATGTTTGATCAACAAACTGAATCTTAACAAATTTAAGATTGAATTCATACCAAATGAATGAAATGAAACTAAAAATCAATAGCAGAAAGAAAACTGGAAAATTCACAAATATGTGGGAATTAAATAGCATACTCTTGAACAACTTATGGGTCCAGGACAATATCAAAAGAGAAATCAGAAAATACCTTGAAACGATGAAAATGAAAAGGCCAGGAGCTGGGGGTACGGATCGGTGGTGGAGCACATGGCCCTGTGTTCTATCCCTGGCACTAAAAAGAGAGAGAGGAAGGAAGGAAGGAAGGAACGAACGAATGAACGAAGGAAGGAAGGCAGGAAGGCAGGCAGGCAAGCTCAGGAACAGATGGCTTTGCTGGTGGACACCACCAATTTGAAACAGAATTAACATCAATGCTTCTCAAACTTAAAAAATATTGAGTCAGGAACACTTCCAAATTAATTTTATGAGGCTAGCACTGCCCCAATACTGAAGTCATAAAATGACACAAGAAAATAAAACTACAGGCCAATATCTGTGATGACCACAGATGCAAGATCCTCAAGAAAATATTAGCAAAAGATTCAAATGCACATTCAAATGATCATACACCATGAAAAGTGGGATTTATCCCTGGAATGAAAGGATGATTCAAGACACAAATATCAATATCATACACCACATGGACACAACAAAGAATAAAAATCACACGAATGTCTTAACAGATGCAGAAAAGCATTTGACAAAATTAAATACCCTGTCATGATAGAAACAGTCAGTAGAAGAAAAGTGCCTCATCATAATAAAAGGCATAGATAAAAAACCCACAGCCTATACACCACAGTGAAAAACCGTAATCTTTTCCTCCAAGATCAAACACAAGGCAAAGATGACCACTCTTCACCACTTCTATTCAACATAGTACTAGAAGTCCTAGCCAGAGCATTTAGGCAAGAAAAAGAAATAAAAGGCATACAAATTTAAAAGGGAGAATTAAAATTATCCCTGTTTGCAGATATTATCTTATATATAGAAAACCCTCAAGATTACATATGTACACACACACACCCACACACACACACACATGCATAGTTATAATTTATAAATGAACACAGTAAAATTTCAGGACACAAAATTATGCTTCTATACAATAACAATTAACAATCTTAAAATGTAATTAAGAAAACAATTTATAATAGCATCAAAAAGAATAAAATACTTTGAAATAACCTTAACCATAAAGGTGAAAGACTTGCACACAGAAAACTATAAAACATTGCTGAAGGAAATTAAAGAGACAAAATATGGAAAGATTATCTGTGTTCATGGATTGAAAGATATAATATTGTTAAACTATCCATACTACCCAAAGCAATTTACAGATTCAGTACAATACCTATCAAGGTCCCAGTGGTATTTTTTGCAGAAATAGAAAAAAAACCCTAAAATTCAAAGGTAACCACAAAGGACTTTAAATAGCCAAAACAATATCAAGTAAGAAGAACAAAGTTAGAGGCCTTATACTGCCCTATTTCCAAACATATTAAGAAGCTATAGTCATCAGAACAGTATGGTATTGGCATAAAGACAGACATAGAGATTAGTAGAATGGAAGAGAGCCCAGAAATAAACTAATGCAGTCAACTGATCTTCAACAAGGATGCCAAAATACCTGATGAGGAAAAGACAATTTCTTCTACAAACGGTGCTGGGAAAAGTGGACACTCACATAGAAAAGAATAACTTTGACTTTTATCTTATACTATACACAAAAATAATGAAAAATAGATTAAAGATGTAAACATAAGAACTAAAACTATAACACTCCAGAAGGAAAGAGCAGGGGAAGCTTTGTCACATGGAATTTAGCAATGATTTCTTGGATATTAAACCAAAAGCACAGGAAACAAATATAAACAAGTAGGACTACATCAAACTAAAAAGCTTCTGCTCAAAAAACTGAAATGATCAGCAGAGTCAAAAGGTAACCTAAGGAATGAAAGAAAATGGTTTCAAACTATTTATCTGATAAGCATTTAATTTCTCAAACATTAACAACTCAATAGCAAAAACAAAAACAAAAAAAATCTTTTAAAAAAAGATTTTAAAATGGACAAAGAACTTGATAGATGTTCTTCAAAAGAAGACATACAAATAGCTATAGCTAACAGAGCCCGTGGCACACGCTTGTGGATTGAACCCAGGGCCTTATGCTTGCAAGGCAAACACTCTACCAACTGAACTATGTCCCCAACCCTCTATTTTTAATTTCAACTTACTATATCATCATATTTGGACTGTATTTCTTGTAGACAACATATAGTTGGGTCACTTTTTTTTTTTTAGTTCATTCTGGCATTCTCTGCCTTTTAATAGATATATTTAGACCATTTAAATTTAATACAATAGGGCTGGGGATATAACTCAGTCGGTACAATGCTTGCCTCATAAGCACAAGGCCCTGGGTTCAATCCCCAGCACCGCAAAACATAAATAAATAAATTTAATATAATTATTGATATGTAAAAGCCTAAGTCTGCATTTTATTTTTCATTTTCTGTGTATTCTCTGCTTTCCTTTCTTTTTCCTGCCTTTCTGTGGGTTACTTGAACTCCATTTTGATTTATCTGCAGCATTCTTGAGTGTATATTCTTAAATACTTTTCTTATTGGTTCTTCTAGATAATACATTTGTATACTATATATAGAATGCATCGTAAGTTATATAACTTATCTCTGTGTACTGATGTCATGGTTTCAGCAGTCTCAGTGTATCCCTTTCCCTCCCTAATTTATAATTGCCTTAAGTATTTCCTCTACATACGTTTAGGATCATATAAGACAACACCATAAGTTTTGCTTCAACTATCAAACATAATTGATGAAACTCAAGAGGAGAAGGAAGTGAATACTATTGTATTTACCCATAGTTTGTTTTTTCCTTCATTCTTCCTTCTTGATATTCCAAGAGTTCTTTTATCCCAGGATTTCTTTTGTGTTAGGGAATCTGTTTTAGCCATTCTTTAGGATTGATCTCCTGGTAACAAATGCTCTTGGTTTTCCTTCATCTGAGAATATTTTGTTTTGCCCATTTTTTTTTTAATTTTTTTTTTTTTTTTTTTTGCGGCGCTGGGGATTGAACCCAGGGCCTCATGCTTAAGAGGCAAGCACTCTACCAACTGAGCTATATCTCCAGCCCTTGCCCCTTGATTCTTGAAGTAGACTTGCATTGCTTGTAAAATTCAGGGTTGACAGTTCTTTTCCTTCAGTGCATGAAAGTTATGTACCACTTTCTTCTGGTCTCCATGTTTTCTTTTTTTCCTTATTGTTTCTTTTTCTTTCTTTCTTTCTTTCTTTCTTTCTTTCTTTCTTTCTTTCTTTTTCTTTCTTTCTTTTTCTTCTTTCATTTTCTTTTTTTTTTCTTTTCTTTTTCTTCGTACATGAGTGCTTAAACCACTGAGCCACATCCCCAGCTCTTTTATTTTTTATTTTGAGACAGGGTCTCACCACCAAGTTGCCTCAAACTTGTGATCCTCCTGCCTCAGCCTTCGGAATTGCTGGAATAACTGGCATGCACCACCATGCCCAGTTCTGCATGGTTTCTGATTAAAAAATCTAGTCATTCAAGTTGTTATCCCCTATGGATAATGTATCATTTGTCTCCAGCTGCTTTCAAGAATTTTTCCTTGTTTTTAATTCTCAAAAGTCTAACTGCCATGTGTCTTGGTATGCATTTCTTTAGATTGATTCTATTTCACGTTCACTCAGCTTTTGAACCTACACGTTTATGTCTTGCCAAATTTAGGGACTTCTCAGTCTCACATTTCCCCCCTCCTCTTTTGGGACCCTAATGACTAGATGTTTTATTAGAGCCCTGTATATTGGTAAAGCCCTACTCTTTGCTGGTTTTGTTCAATCTGTTTTCTCTCTATCGTTCAGATTGGTAATTTCTATTTTATATGCCTTGAAAGGTCATTGATTCTCTTGTCTGTCCTCTGCATTCTGCTGTTGGCTCATTCAATGTGTTTTATATTTCAGTTTGTATATTTCAGTTCTAAAGTCTCTATTCAATTATTCTTTGTATCTTGAATTTCTTTGCAAAAATGATTTGACCCCCAAATTGCATAACTCTCAAAGGCCAGTAAAGTCCACGTGACTCAAGTAGGAAATGCTGTTTACAGTGGACTTTGGCATTTTTCTTTCTCACACTATATTATACAAAGTGCTGGAAACAGATGTGCTTCTCCAGAAAATTTTGAAACTATTAACCTAGAATATGAAGCCTTTCAAGTTAGTTTGGATTCTTTCAGAAATTGACTCTGAAACAAGCATATGAACACAATTTTGGGGGACAAGGGGAGAGGCCATTTCAGGAAATACTAGTAGGGGAGTTGGAAAATTATATGAGAAACATAACGAAGTTAGGAAGGGTGAGTTATTGAGCATGTCATGGTCTTGGGCAACTGAGGCGCCACACCACTGGAGGACTCTGGGAGGTAGATTAGAATATGCTTTGGGGTTGACTAGCTGAACACCCCTCCCCTCCCCCTACATACACCGAACACAGGAAGCCAGGGTATTTATCCTAAACCCCCTTCCATCTTTGGCTGAAGGCCTTTCCCCCGATATTCACTCTCTGGCACTTCCTGCCTGTCCTGACCACAGTGGAGGGAAAACGCTCAGGCTGAGTCACAGGGCCTTGCCGCAGAAGCCTTGGTCTTGTGCTGGGAGAGAGTGCCAAGGGAATATGAATGGGTCAATGTTAGGATCTGCCACATCTCTGAATTTTAAGTGTGTTTTTCCTAGTCTCGTCTTGGCTCCAGTATAGTTAAATATACAACCCTGCTAGGAACATATTTTTGAAGATACTGAGAAAAGCTATTGATTTTGATTTTTTTTTTTTTTAAGTCCAAAAAGCCAACAGGGAACAACCAAGTTGGCTGCAATAAGATGGGCCAGGCAAAAGGGAAGGAAGGGAAGGGAGGGGGATGGGAATAGAAACGACAGTAGAATGAATGGGACATCACTCTCCTATGTTCATATATGAATACACGACCAGTGAAACTCCACATCATGTACAACCACAAGAATGGGATCATAATTAGAATATGTTATGTATAATATGTCAAAATACACTCGACTGTCACGTATATCTAAAAAGAACAAATTCAAAAAATTTTTTAAAGAAGTATTGAACAACACCTTCCTTTCCTACAGACAGGTTAATCAGGAAATGGAAAGTCTTCAGACAAATATACTTAGTCTCAAGTTTTAAAAAGCTTTTCCAACCAGGCGCGGTGGCGCACACCTATAATCCCAGCACTTGGGAGGCTGAGGCAGGAGGATTGTGAGATCAAAGCCAGCCTCAGCAACTTAGCGAGGCCCTAAGCAACTCAGTGAGACCCTGTCTCTAAACAAAATACAAAATAGGGCTGGGGTGGTTCAGCCCCCAATGGTGGCTCAGTGGTGGAGTGCCCCTGGGTTCAATTGCCAGGACCAAAATAAATAAATAAATAAATAAAAAGCTTTTCCAGTGAAGCCCCAAAAGTGAAAAACCTTTTTCAAGGGGAATATTTACAACAAAACTGGAATATGACTTTAATTTATTTACTAATACAGATCAATAAAATTGCTAATGTTAAAAAAAAAAGATGGGCCAGGCTGGGAAGGCCTGACACCTCACACTGCATCCCACACACAGAACGACACAGCTGCAGGAACGCAGGGCCACAGATCCAGCTTCTGGGCTGACAGCAGTCCAATATGGCAGACAACCCATGGTAACTGACAGCATTGGTGAAGGGCAGTTGACTACGCAGCATTAGAAGTCAAAGTTAGGCGAACAGGATAGCTATGAAGGTGATCAGAGCATCCGATAGGAATCCAGGCATAAGCAAGACTTGTAGAGCCAAGGGGACAAATGGACAATGGGTGACAGTCATCTGTGTCTAGTAGTTGGAGCCAAAGAATGGGGAAAAGTTTGGGCAGGACTTGGTATTATGGAAGGAACCTGCCAAGACTAAGTCAAGGACCCCCAGTCATAGAGGATGTCAGGAAGCAGACAGGCACCCAAATCAGGACCTTAAGTATAGGAAATTAATCCAAGACCAAGAAAAGTTCCAAAGTAGAACCGGATCTAAGAACATGCCAAGCTGGGGCTGGACGTGGTGGCGCACGCCTGTAATCCCAGCAGCTCTGGAGGCTGAGGCAGGAGGATCACCAGTTTAAAGCTAACCTCAGCAACTTAGTGAGGCCCTAAGCAACTCAGTGAGACCCTGTCTCTAAATAAAATTTAAAAAAAGGGCTGGGGATGCGGCTCAGTGGTTAAGCACCCCTGAGTTCTAATGTCAGTACCAAAATCAATCAATTAATTAAATAATTTTAAAAAAGAACATGCCAAGCTCCATGATCTCCAATTAGGAAGACAAAAAGCCCAAGGTCAAAATAATTTAAGCAGCAGGGAATACCTGTTTCCGAGTCCCAGAATAGGGGACTAGGGTTCCTGACATACTACAGCCAACGTCAGAATTTGTCCTAGAGCTTAGAGAAGACCGCACGACAGATGGACAGCAAGTGGCCCTTGCAATGGAGGGAGAAAGTTCTCTGAGACCAGCAGTCAGGCGAGGCCTGTGTCCTACGGTAATATTTACAGCCAGGTGGTCAGGAGTTGTTTACCAGCTGACCCATCTATCCCAAAGCCTTCTTCTTGGCCTTGCACCTCTCTCTGGCCCTGTGCCCCACTGACACCCCTACACCTTTGGAGCACTTAAAAAACAGTGATCTGGATCCTGCCTAAATTATGTGTGCCAACCATTCCTATGAAAGTTCTCGAATCTTCTGTGCTCTGTAAATGCACAAGGATAGAATTTGCAGGTAATTTCAAGGGCATCTCTTTTTTGTTTGTTTGTTTGCTTGCTTTTTTGTTTTGGTACCAGGGATTGAACCTAAGTCACTAAGTTGCTTAGCGCCTCCCTAAGTTGCTGAGGCTGGTTTTGAACTCACCATCCTCCTGCCTAGCCTCCTGAGCTGCTGGGATTACAGGCGCCCCAGAGCCCACTGGCAGGGCATCTGTTTTTCAACATTTAAAATCCTCTCCCCTTGAATTCCTCTGCCCGCATGCTGTTAATGGCCTCTTCCCCGCTCTCCCTTCAGGTCACACTGCACAAGTCTATTTTGGTCAATTTCCTGTTAAAATTGCTTCCTTTTTCTCTTTCTATACTGGCTCCTTATTCATGGTTCCCCCCTCTTCTTATTTATTTCCTGATTTGGGTTTTGGTTTCAGTTTTTGATTTTTTTCACCCTGAGTTTGACCTTGGCCTGCTGCCCCCTTGCCCCCACCCACAAGATTTAGATCTTTTCATTTCCATTGACCACATCACCAGCTCCTCATTCCTGGTGGCCCTTTCCCTACCCTTATTTCTTTTCTTTTTGTTTTGGTTTTAATCCTTCATTACCCAGCTTTTCCTGGCAATATTTCTCTTGCAGTTCTTTCCTTTCCCTCTCCCTGGCTTCCCGACAGTCTGCCTCAGGGATCCACATTATAATTTTGTTTATTCCAATAACAAATACTTCATTTACTATTTTGAATAAATGGTGCTTTTCAGCTAATGGAGAACTTTTTTATTTTTTGAAAAAATAGCATTAGAAGAATCAGATAAATCCCTCTGATACTTCTCATTGAAATATTTCTACTTTCTCATTGCCGAATTCCAAATATGTGGCATCATGATTATTCGGAGCCAGACTTCTGACAACATACCCTCAATCACCCACAGCCTCTTCATGAGTTTTTTCGTCAAATGCGACTTCAGTTATTAAGATGTCCCAAGTGATTAGACTCACCAGCAGCCTCCTAAATCCTCAGCGATGAAACCTGATCGGGTAGGAAGAGGCCCTTTGGGGGAGATTACTCTGCAATGGTAACAGTCTGAGGCCCGATGTCTGCAGAACTTTGCTCAGTTCTCAAAAGTCTTTTGACTGAGCGGTCAGGGAAGTCACTAGAAATTTCTTTGTCTCTCTCCGACTACAACAGGTAAGGAGACAGCAATACTCCCTTACAGAAGTTCTATGAGAAAAACATTCCAAAACATGAATGAAATGCTTTGAGCTTCTTGTATGTTAAACAACGTTCTGCCTGGCAATCGACCATTGTCCCTCGTCCCACTGAGTCTCCCTGAGATACAGAAGTGTTAGGGGTGGCCAGGCCAGTCAGAGAAGAGCCTTAGGCAGGGTACCAGGCAGGGTACTGCTTCTGTGTTGTTGCTTTTTTGGTTTTGTTCTTTTGGTACTGAGCACTGAAGCACTGAGCCACATCCCCAGCCCTATTTTGTATTTTATTTAGAGACAGGGCCTCACTGAGTTGCTTAGGGCCTTGCTAAGTTGCTGAGGCTGACTTTGAACTCTCGATCCTCCTGACTCAGTCTCCCAAGTCACTTGGATTACAGGCGAGCGCCACCGCGCCCGGCTCCTATTTTGTATTTTATTTAGAGACAGGGTCTCACTGAGCTGCTTAGGGCCTTGCTAAGTTGCCGAGGCTGGCTTTGAACTCCAGATCCTCCTGCCTGAGCCGCTGGGGTTACAGGCATGCGCCCCGTACTGCTGCTGGTGAACCTGTTAGGGCCAAGGGCAGGATTGGGGCTGGTACACAGCGCCCTTGCTCTCAGGCCTGTTCCAGGCATTCAGGCATATTTCCCTAGCTACCCACTATTTTGTTCATCGAAGAGCTTGTTGCTCAAGTGAATAAGGGACAAATGGAACAGTGACAGAGAGGCAGCACACTATGGTGGTTAAGAATATAGATTTGGGAGTCACATACTCTGAGTCTGATGACTTGTTCTGCCGTATGGTAGCTTTGTGACCTTGGGTAAGTTACTTAACGTCTCTGTGCCTCAGTTTCCTCATCTCTAAACTTTAAATAATGTTATGAAGATTAAGCAGGTCAATGTTTTGTGAAGGGCCTGCGTAGAGCAGTGCCTGTCACATAGTGAGTGCTCTAAAGTATTTATTCAGTAAGAACATTGTCCTGGTTCTAAGGTTTTTAATGTTATTAAATCTTTCTTGGGAGTAATTAGGTAAGATATCACAAAGGATTATTTGAAAAGACAGCCTTCTTGTCTCTAGAGCATAAAGGATGTGGTGAGGTGGAAAATAAAATGTAAACATCACAAAAATAAAATTATTTAGGGAGCCACCAGGCAGATTATCAAAATGATCCTGCTGGCAAGACTTCACATTGTGAAACAATAACCCACTGATGGTGTGCTGTTTATAACTGAAAGGAAGGAAGGATGAGGGAGGGAGGGAGGGAGGGAGGGAGGGGGCAACGGAGGAGGGAGGGCAGGGGAAGGGAAAGAAAGCAAAGAGGAAAGTCCTTTGAGATTTTGCTTTCTGTTTGGAAAGTACAGATCCAAGATAGTTAGTGAGTTCCTGGAGAAATTTGGGAAGTTGGCCAGATGGTGTTTTTCCAATATGGCTGCATCAATATGTGTTTCCCCTCCTGCATGCTCTTCTTTCAATGTGACACTGACATCCCTTCACCCAAGATGGGGTCTGTTTTCTCCCCTGGAATCTGGGTAGAGCCTGTACCAATGGAGTAAGGTGCTAAGTGACAGAAAGGATCCCGCTTGCATTGGGCTCTCTCGGGAGGCTTGCTCTTGGAGCCTGTCACTGGGTCATATGAGGAGGCCACAATGAGGCATAAACGTTCTGGCTGACAGCCAGCATCAGCCACCAGGTATGTGGGCGAGTGGGGCTTCAAACGACTCCAGCTCCTGCTCACCCAGTCTTCCCAGCTGAAGCCCAGACAGCAGAGCCAAGCTGTCCCTGTGGGTCCTCAGAATCCCTGACCTACAGAAAGCATTGGAGATGATAAAAGGATTCTTCTTGTTTTAAACCACTGAGTTTTTGAATAGTTGTTTTGTTTGGTTTGGGGTACCAGGAATTGAATCCAGAGGTGCTCAACCACTGAGCCCCAACCCCAGCCTTTTTTATTTTTTTATCTTTTATTTTGAGACAGGGCCTTGCTAAGTTGCTGAGGCTGCCTTCTGAACTTGTGATCCTCCTGCCTCAGCCTCCTGAGCTGCTGGGATTACAGGCATGCGCCACCACACCCAGCTGAATAGTTTTTAAATGCAGCGATAAATAACTAATACAGGCAATCTAGAAGGAAGTGAAGAGTGTGGTTTCCAGGAAAAAAAGGACAAGCCGGGTGTGGTGGTGCAGGCCTGTAAACCCCGTGGCTCCGGAGGCTGAGACAGGAAGTTCGCAAGTTCAAAGTCAGCCTCAGCAACTTAGGGAGGCCCTAAGCAACTCAGTGAGACCCTGTCTCTAAATAAAATACAAAATAGGGCTGGGGATGTGGCTCAGTGGTCGAGTGTCCCTGCGTTCAATCCCTGGTTCCAAAAAAAAGGACAACAGAATTTTCCCTTGGGAAATCCTGTTTGAACCCTTTGGATCCATGCCACTATATATTTAAATGCTTCCCAGAGTTCCTAAATCTTGTCAAATGAACTATGGTTGATCCAAGTCAAATCAGGAATCTCTGAAGTAGCACCGTAGGTGGGAGTATTGAAAGTCCCTCCCAGAGATCCAGGGTTCCCTGATCCAGGCTGCCAGCCAAGGACTGAGCTAAGAAATTCTCAGCTTGAGAGAAATTATGAAGTGACGTGGTGTCTGGAACCCATCAAAAGTACAACTGACAACATTACTTATTGGCTGGTACACTGGCTATAAGTGCATACTAGAAATGTAAGAAAATATAATTTAAAAAACTAAAAGAAAATACCAACCAATCCTCCATTTATTCCTAATTAAATAAGTACTCCATATTTCATTTTAGATATATTGAACAGTAGAAATTTTAAAACAATTTAGATTAGAAATAACTATTCCTAATATCTTTCTTTTGGTAGCAGGGATTGAACCCAGGGGTGCTTAACTACTGAGTCACATTCCCAGACCTTTTTTATATCTTAGAGACAGGGTCTCGCCGAGTTGCTTAGGTCCTTGCTAAGTTGCTGAGACTGGCTTTGAACTCCAGATCCTCCTGCCTCAGCCTCCTGAGCCACTGGGATTACGGCAGTGGCGCTCGCCATTCCTAATATCTTGGTATATATATATATATATATATATTTTTTTTTTTTTTTTGTAGTGGAGATTGAACCCAGGGGCTCTTGACCACTGAGCCACATCCCCAGCCCTATTTTGTATTGTATTTTATTTAG
Source organism: Glaucomys volans (assembly GCA_020662805.1). Lineage (NCBI taxonomy): Eukaryota > Metazoa > Chordata > Mammalia > Rodentia > Sciuridae > Glaucomys > Glaucomys volans. The sequence continues at coordinate 278,917 of JAJEJO010000582.1, read as the reverse complement.
AGACAGGGTCTCACTGAGTTGCTTAGGGCCTCGCTAAGTTGCTGAGGCTGGCTTTGAACTCGCGATCCTCCTGCCTCAGCCTCCCAAGTGCTGGGATTATAGGCATGTGCCACCACGCCCGGCGGTATATATTTTTTATTTGCTTGTTTGTTATTTTATTTTGAATCAAGAAATAATAATTGTATATATTTATGAGGTATAATGTGATGTTATAATACATGTATACATTATGGAATGAGCAAATCAGCCTAATTAACATAATCATCACCCCACATTCTTTTCATTATTCTATTGTCAGAGCACTTAAACTGTTCTCTTTTAGCAATTTTGAAATGTGAGTTATTATTATGGATTATCACCTTGCTGGGAAATGGGTCAGCAGAATTTATTCCTTCTATTTAACTTAATTAATCAATTAATTAATTAATCTTTGCCAAGATCTCCCCTTTTTCTTTCCATTCCCTCTCTCCAGCCTCCGCCCACCACCATGCTGTGAGTTTGAATTTTTTTGTTGTTTTGTTTTTTTGCGGGGCTGGGGATTGAACCCAGGACTTTGTGCTTGCGAGGCAGGCACTCTACCAACTGAGCTATAGCCCCAGCCCGAGTTTGAATTTTTTACATTCCATATAAGTGAGATCATGTAGTATCTCTGTGTATTCTTTGAAGAAATACTATATAGATATTCAGATTTTTAAAAAAATTTTTTTTTATACTGGGGATTGAACCCTGGGGCACTCAACCACTGAGCCACATCCCCAGCCATTTTTATGTTTTTATTTAGAGACAGGGTCTCACTGAGCTGCTTAGCACATGGCTAAGTTGCTGAAGCTCGTTTTCTTTTTTTTCTTCTTTTTTTTTTTGGAACTAGGGATTGAATTTAGGGGCACTTGGGCCACTGAGCCACATCCCCAGCCCTATTTTGTATTTTATTTAGAGACAGGGTCTTGCTGAGTTGTTTAGGGCCTCGCTTAGTTGCTGAGGCTGGCTTTGAACTCCAGATCCTCCTGCCTCAGCCTCCCGAGTCACTGGGATTACAGGCATGCGCCACCATGCCCGGCTCTGAAGCTCGTTTTGAACTCATGATCCTCCTGTCTCAGTCTCCCAATCTGCTGGGATGAAAGGCGTGCACCACCATGCTCAGCTGATTTTATAGGCCTTTGACAAATAGTGCTATACTGCTTGCCCGAAATATTAGGTTGACTTTATGTGCAATCGGCACTATATGACACTCAGTCCTACTATATTTTTACTGGCTAATCTTACAAGCCAAATCTTGTGGATCATTGATGTAATTTGCAACTTTATAGTTCAACGTGTTTTTGTTTCATTTCATTTTTATTATTGGTCATTTGCAGTTCTTCAAGAGTTGCCTGTTCTTGTTTTTTGCTTTTTTAATAATGCATAGATACTTTTTAGTTGATTTGCATAAAGTATTTATGCAGAACAGATATTAGCCTATCATCTATCATAGATACTGCAATTATTTTTCTTAAGTGCCCATTGTATTTTAATATTATTAGTGTTTGGTTTCCTTTTACTCCAAATTTCCTAAATAGAAAATACCAGCCCAGCACAGTGGCACGCGCCTGCAATCCCAGTGCGTCAGGAGGCTGAGGCAGAAAGATTGCAAGTTCAAAGTCAGCCTCAGCACCTTAATGAGGCCCTGAGCAACTTAGTGAGACCCTGTCTATAAATAAAAAATACAAAGGGCTGGGAATGTGGCTCCGTAGTTGAGTGCCCCTGGGTTCAGTCCCTGGTACAAAAAGAAAAAGAAGAAAAAGAAAGAAAGAAAATATGAAAATACCTTCATTTCTAATGATAAAGAACAGCACTGGGGACTGAGAATGTAGCTCAGGGGTAGAGTGCTGGCCCAACATGCATGAAGTCCCAGAGGCCCCAGGGTTCAATCTCCAGCACTGCAAAAAAGAAAAGCATCTGATATTAGCATAGATGCCAAAAGACCTGGGGGTGGGGGTCCAAGAGCCTCAAGGGAACGTGGCCTCAGTGATGATCCTTCCACGTTTCGGTACTTTCCAGATGTACTAAAATGAATGAATAACTTTTATAACCTTAAAAAGTATTCTATATGCCAGGCTCAGTGGCACACACCTGTAATCCCAGCAGCTCAGGAGACTGAGACAGGAGGTTTGAGAGTTCAAAGTCAGTCTCAGCAACTCAGCAAGACCCTGTGTCTAAATAAAATACAAAATAGGGCTGGGGATGTGGCTCAGTGGTCGACAGCCCCTGAGTTCAACTCCTGGTACCAAAAAAAAAATTCTATATAGATTTTGTTTTTCTTTTTGTACGTGAAGAGACATTTGTGTCACCAGAAGCAAGAAAGAGGATAGAAAGGAAATAGGAGGAAAGAAGGTGCAGGGTGAAGTTGAAAAAACAATAGGCAAAACATTACGTGCTACAAAGCTTTTATTAGCCAATAAATAAAAAGAGAATGAGGACCAGACCACCAAAGACTTTGGATTCCATGTTTGGGCTGCAGTCTATAGCTGTAGGCTTTTAGACAGTAAGTGATCTGATAAGATCTGTACTTCAGAAAGAGAACTCTGGTTACAATGGGAGAAATAAATTAGATTTTGGAATTAAGAAGCCATTGGTGATGGTATCAGTTGTTTATTGCTACAGTAATGGTATGTATGAATTATAAAGCCTCAGTGATAAACAGCAGTGTTCGTCACTCATATGTCTGGGGTCAACAAGAGGCCAGCTAGGCAACCCTACTCATCTTGGCTGAACATGGCTGCCTATTGGCTAATCTAGGCAGGAATTGGTTTGTTGTGGGCTATATTTTTAAGGATGCTTGTATAACAAACCAACATGGAAGATATTATCTTCCTCCATAGTAAAGGGCAAGCACACTTACCACCAATTATAAAAGATTCAGGTTCCCTAACTTTAGTGTTTTGCTCTGTAATGTGTACAGATATTTGAGTTTCAAATATTTGAGTTTTAAAAAAATTTTAGTATTGAGCTGGGGTTGTGGCTCAGTGGTAATGTGCTGGGCTAGCACATGTGAGGCACTGGGTTCAATCCTCAGCACCACATAAAAAGAAATAAATGAAAAATTTTAGTACTTTTTCAAATTGTGTGTGCATGCATCCACCTGAGCTCTTTCACATCACCCTCATCAGATTTGGGGTGAGGGGATCTGATGAAAATAAACTCATGCTGCTTAATGTGCCATGAGTAATAAAATTCTTTGCTTTTGACCCCGGATTCTCGTGTCTTCTGCCAGCATCCAAGGAACTGTGCCAAATTAACTCATTAGCTTGCAAATGGGGTAAAATTTTACATCCTTCACAGTTCTTGAGACCGGTTGACTTTCCCTTCTTTGGATCCAGGAGGACATTTTGCAGTCATGTACCCAATGCTGGGCACAGGATTTGGTATACGATGGGCATTTCTGAAATATTTATTGAACAAATAAATTAATCATTATTTAATCTTTAATTTTGGCAGACAGGCTTGAAGATACCTTTTACGTGATGAGGCCATGAGTCCCCTATCATGGTTACTCTAAGCTTCTTCATAGCTCTCCTGTGCTTGCTAAGATAAGGACATAGTCTAGCATGCATGAGGTCTTGAGTTCGATTCCCAGTAAAAAAAGAAAAAGAAGAAAGAAAGAAAGAAAGAAAGAAAGAAAGAAAGAAAGAAAGAAAGAAAGAAAGGAGAGAGAGATGATGATGTCATAGCACTGAGTTACCTGGATGTATTGTACTTTTTTTTTTTTTTTTTTTTATTGGGGATTCAACCCAGGGGGGCTTAACCACTAAGCCACACCCCAGTCCTCTCCCCCTCCCCCACTGCCCTTTTGAGACAAAGTCTTGCTAAATTGCTTAGGACCACTAAGTTGCTGAGGCTGACTTTGAACTCGAGATCCTCCTGCCTCAGCCTCTGGAGTCATAGGAATTACAGGCGTGCACCCCACACCCGGCCTGTTCCTTCTTTTCTAAAACTTATTTTACATGTGGGCTTCGATTTCCTTATGACAATTTTTCCTATAGATGTTACAAAAGAAATTGGCAATGCCTTCACATAGTCTTGTAAGTTTGATTCCCAGACATTTGTCCAAATGAGTGTGTAAGCCCAGATGGGGATAGAAATGGAGAATCAACAGACTCAAAAGGAGAGAAATGGATAAAGATTAGGATAAGTTGTCCATTCAATTGTATTGTGCAAATTTTCTGCAGCTGTCTGCTCAGCTGCTCAAGTCTGGGTTAAAGTTCAAAGGGAAAGATGTCCATGCACATATTTTCTAATTCGAAAAAAATTGCTTAAGTACTTGAAACTCAAATATTTTCACACATTAAAGATTCAGGGATGAATTTTAATAAAAGACATAAGCAGTATAGAAGTTATTCAGCTCAGATTTAAACATCATCAATGTTTAAACTGTATTAATTTTAAAACCTCAGCCCTGGCACATTTAGTGAGCCTGTCTCTTCCTGCTGACTCTGGCGACAATCTCCGGGCTAAACATGAGTCATAACTTTGACACTGAGGACAGCATCTGCGAGGTGGGGTGTTTCACTTCTCACTTTGGTCCGTGTTTGCTTGTGCTGATTGGAAAGTAAGGACGTCAGAAGAAAGCAAATGTGTGAATAGACTTCTCCTATTTTCATTCAAAAGGCTCTGGATGAGAACATATTTATAGATTTTTTAAAATGATTTTTTAAATGGATTTTAAAAGGAGCACAGCTTCAATAGGTATTAAAATGCAATGGCTACTTAATGCCACAAAACTCTATGCTTAAATATGGTTAAATTGTATGTTATGTTTATTTTACCACAATAAAACTGCAATGAATTCAAACTCAAAGTATATGTAATTTTTTTTAATTCAGTGATATCTATTTATTTATTTATTTATTGGTACTGGGGATTGAACTCAGGGGCACTCAACCACTGAGCCACATCTCCAGTCCTATTTTGTATTTTATTTAGAGACAGGGTCTCACTGAGTTGCTTAGCACCTTGCTTTTGCTGAGGCTGGCTTTGACCTTGTGATCCTCCCGCCTCAGCCTCCTGAGCTGCTGGGATTACAGGCGTGCACCACCACGCCCAGCTTTAATTCAGTGATATTTAAAAATTAGACACCTTGAAGGGTATCAGGGATCCAAGCCCTCATCTGAAAACTGATAAATAAAGGGAAAGAATGAAATATATATTGTTTTTCCAATAGAAACCATGCCACTAGCCAGGCACCTTGGTGTGCACATGTAATCCCAGAGACTCGGGAGGCTGAGGCAGGAGGATCCCAAGTTTGACGCCAGCCTCAGCAATTTAGCAAGGCCTAAACAACTCAAAGAGACCTTTTCTCTAAATAAAATACAAAAAAAGGGCTGGGGATGTCGCTCAGTGGTTAAGTGCCCTTGGGTTCAATCCCGAGTACCAAGAAGGAAGGAAAGAAGGAAGGAAGGAAGGAAGGAAGGAAGGAAGGAAAGAAAATATGCCTGGTTGGGGATATAGCTCAGTTGGTAGAGTGCCTGCCTCGCAAGCACAAGGCCTTGGGTTCAATCCCCAGCACCACAAAAAAACAACAACAAAAAAAAAACAAACAAACAAACAAAAAAACCATGCCACTAGGTGATCAATTAGTGGATTGCGGAAACATCTCTTTCTAAAATTATTCCACCTAATGAATGAAAATAAGATGATAGAATTAGATAATCACCATATTGCGACACTCAATGAATCAATTGATCTAGGCAATGAAAATCAGCAGCTGCTAATATCACAAAAAGAGACAGAACCGGCACCAAGGTCTCCTAATGACAGAACTCAGCACCACTAAGTCTTGCAAAAACTAAAAAATGAATGTAATCAAACCACTGGATCCAACTGACCATTGGCAAGAAAAACAGGGGACAGAATGCATGATAAAATGTGCATGAGTGTGTCATCAGCAAAAGTCAGATTTTTCTAGAAACTCTGACGGCCCATCAGTCTGCGTGTTTCAACAGGTAAATTGTAAGGAAAAGCACAGCATGGAGAGAGAAACTGTAGATTAGAAGAAATTTGAAAGTGTCTAAGGATGCCCACTTGGGTGACAAAGTCATGAAGTGGAAAAAATGATTATTATGCAAATCAGCAGGGTGGACATTGAGGAGCAAAGTGCTACTTCTGTTTGTGGATGGCATTATGAAGGTGGAGACTTATAATAGTTCACTAAGCCATGCATTTGTTCCATGTGCTTTTCTGTGTTTTATTTTATAATAAAAATATTATTCAGTGATGCATCTAGGAGGAACTGTGGTAGCTGGACTCACCCAGGACTGCCAACTGGACCTGACCAGCTGGTCAGAGACAACCAAGATGAGGGAACTGGTGAGCCCCTAGAGACCATCCAAGGGCCAAGAATTTGCGCAACTATGTGTGACCATGCAAAAACTGAATTGTACCATGAATTTGAGCCAAGACAGAATTTTGAATTCCTGGCAGAAATGGATGGGAAAGGGATCAGAAGTTGTTTGGAGTGAACCACGTTTTAGTTCCCGGAGCAACTGGTCATTGTAGCTTAGACTGGCCAATTGTCAGCAAAAACTTGAAATTGGACCTTTAATACTGTGCTATTTGAGTGTTGTGAGTGAGGAAGTGCTATCTCTAGAGATCTCATTTCATCACGGAAAAATGCTGTAGCACCTTATCAGCCATGCACAGAGCAACTAAAGCTCTGTCCAAGGCAGCAGCCAGCTTGCTCCACCAAGAAATCTGGAGAAGATGAGGACCTTATTACATAAATGATACCCCCCAAACCCAGATGTAAGCCTCCAAGGGGAAAGCAGCATAAAATGTCAGAGTAGGAGAAACAGTGTGATCTACCCAAGATTGTGTCTAACCACAATGAGATACCGATACACATCTATCAGAATCCCAAAATAAACAAAAATAAAACTGACAATAGCAATTTCTGGCAAGGATTTGGAACAACAGGAATTCTCATTCATTGCTAGGAGGGAATGCAAAAATGGTACAATCGCTATGGAAGACCATTTGGCAGTTTCTTATTAAACCTAAACAGTCTTATCATAAAATTCGACAATTGCACTACTAGGTATTTAACCAACTGATTTGAAAGTTATGCCCACACAAAAACCTGCACATGAAGCAGGTTAAAGCAGCTTTATTCATAATTACCCCAAACAAAAATACGTAATACGTGTTTCAAGCTGGGCACAATGGCGCATGCCTGTAATCCCAGAAGCTCGGAGGCTGAGGCAGGAGGATCACAAGTTCAAAGCCAGTTTCAGCAATTTAGTGAGGCCCTAAGCAACTCTGTGAGACCCTGTCTCTAATTAAATATGAAAAAGGGCTGGAGATGTGACTCAGAGGTTAAGTGTCCCTGGATTCAATTCCTGGTACCAAAAAAAAAAAAAAAAAAAAAAAACTCAGAACCTAGATTTGCTCTAGGTCTCAGTTGGTGCCAGCCACTAGAGGAGGAACTTAAACACTGCCAGGATGCACCCCAAAACCTTGACCCTTCACATCTCAAGGGGGGATGGTGATGACCGCCCATCCATCCTGGTCCTTCTCATGAAAACTGTCCCCCAGTCCCCTCCTTGCTCACCTCCCCAAAGTGCATGTAGATGTATTCCCGGGCACGCTGGTGCAGCTCAGCACATCCAATCTGCTCAGCGAAGTTGGCAATGCCAATGGCGTTGCTGGGGTCCAGCTGCTGCACCAGGAAGTCGCTGCAGGCACGGACCACACTGTCAATCTGGTACATGACAGCTCCATTCATGACGT
>JAJEJO010000582.1:252065-271056 GCA_020662805.1 Glaucomys volans | reverse complement strand
GGAAGTAAGTATAAGACTGAAGGCAAAAGGAACTATACACAAACACTATGCTCTAGTTGTTAAAGTTGTTTCCCATCAGGGTACACATTAGCAGTTTGAATCCTGCTGTCCATGCATACTGGAAATGAACAATGAGACAGATGCATGGCAGATGAGGGAAGCCAGATTTCTCGCAATTGCAGTGGGAAGTTACAGATAAGCAAAGGGAGAAGGCTAGAATGATCCCCGTGGTACTGGATGAGAGTTTGAGACATTCAGTATGGCACTATCATTTTTAGCTTAATATAGATGTAGATGAACACTTAAAGAAATATTTACAGATATGGTTAATATATGCATTTATATATCCTTGCTCCATAAGCTCAGAGTGCCCATAAGCAATGATAGGCCAGTAGCTACAAGTATACCTAGATCTTGGTGTATAAGAGGTGGTGGGGACACAGTGTTGGCAAAGAAACAAAGTGGAAAATAGGAAGCATCCAGACTAGCCATAGGAAGAGTATTGTGGATAGCTGTCTACTGTGAGAGGACCCTATTGAAGACCATCCTTATTACAGCCAGGCATGGGGGTGCATGCCTGTAATCCAAGCAACTTGAGAGGCTGAGGCAGGAGGATCCTAAGTTGGAGGCCAGCCTGGGCAATTTTGTGAGATCTTCAGTGGTGACTTAGCTAGACCCTCTGCAACTTAGCAAGATCCTGTCTCCAGATAAAATCTAAAAAGAGCTGGGGATGTGACTCAGAGGTAAAGCACCTCTGGGTTCAATCCCTGGTGCAAAAAAAAAAAAAAAAAAGAAAAAAGAAAAAAAAAAATTCAGCCTTATTGGTCAGAATGATTTCCATTATCTTAAAGTCGCAGTGCTCCCAGTATGCTGTGAACAATTCCCAAAACCAGGAGCATTGAGATATACAGATTGCAGCACAGATTGCTAGTTGCCTACTTGTTGTTCATTCTCCCTTTCTTATTACTAACAGAACCTTACGTTGTTGGGGGTGGCAATGTGCCCAACTTTAAAATAATACTTTCCCAGTTTTCCCTGCAGATATTTGTAGTCAGTAAGGAGAAAGCAAAAGTCACTGCATGCAGCTTCTGTGAGAGCTTTGTAGGGGAACTGATTAATGTAAGTGGTTTCACCTTTTGCCCTGGCCCCTTCCTCTGCCTACTGCCTGGAATGTGCATACAGCATCCGAGCTGCAAGAGTCATCAAGGGCTACGAAGCAGCCTTGACGATGGCAGCGTGTGCTAAAATACAAGGAAGCAGAGAGACGGAGCCTGCATCCAGGACGCATGCGCAATGGCCACATCAGCCCTGGCTGTCTACCCCTGATCTCCTTTTACAGGAGAAAACACGTAAAAAAAAAAAAAAAATTAAAAGTCCCTATCACGTTTAAGCCACTGTAATCCCAGCAATTCAGGAGACTGAGGCAGGAGGATCACAAGTTTCAGGCCAGCGTGGACAATGTAGTGAGACCTTGTCTCAAAATCAATAAAAAGGGCTGGGGATATGGCTCAGTGGTAGAGTGCCCCTGGGTTCAATCCCCAAAGCTCAAAAATAAATGATAGAAGAAAAATCAAAGAAAACATTTGGCCTTTGGTTTTTAGGGCTTGGCTTATTTCACTTAGCATGATCTTCTCCAATTCCATCCATTTATCTGCAAATGCCATAATATTATTATTCTTCCTGCTGAATAATATTCCATTGTGTATATATACCACAGATTCTTTAGCCATTCATCTATTGAAGGGCATCTAGGTTGGTTTCACAATCTAGCTATTGTGAATTGAGCAGCTATGAACATTGATGTGGCTGCATCACTGTAGGATGCTGATTTTAAGTCCTTTGGGTATAAACAGAGGAGTGGGATGGCTGGAATGTTTTCCCTGATAAGTAGATGATGATACATAATGGGGGTGGTGCGGTGGGGGGTAAGAGAAGAATTTAGGAACTTTAGATTACATAGAGGGAAATGAGAGGGAGGAGGGGCGGGGGTATAAAAGATGGTGGAATGAGACAGACATCATTACCCTATGTACATGTATGATTACTCAAATGGTATGAATCTACATTATGCATAACCATAGAGACGAAAAGTTGTACCCTGTTTGTGTACAATGAATCAAAATGCAGTCTGTAAGAATCAAAAACAAAATTTAAAAAATCAAGCCCTGAACAACAAAAGAAAAATGAAACTAATTAATGTGTATATCAAATTGGGGGCTTAACAACACAGGAAGAAATCATTTCAAATAACTTTAAACATATAGTATCAACTGTACATCTCTTATAAGATATAGCCTATGGACAAGAAAATGCAGACAAAAAATCTTAAAGTGGTAGTGATGATTCTACTACTGCCATTTTGAAATTATGAATGTGTATAATGTATAAACACACAAACACACATTTTTATATGTAGATATATACTCACACATATATTAGGATAAAGCAAATATAATGGTTAACTATATTAATGCTATTAGAAATGAATATTTTCAGGCTAAAGAGAGTACGCACAAATATAAATTCAATGAAATTAGGTAAAAGCCATATAATCTTAATGTTAAATTGAATATACCAATATAAATTTTTGAATTCTTTTTATCTTTCTAAAAAGTATGAACTTCCCAGTTCTTCCCACTGAAAAGGCAATTATCAGTCTAGTAGTAATGAATACTCCTGGTACTCAGATTATTGTTTCTCAAGAAATATCTGATTTCAGATCTGGAGCAGGAAATATACAAGATGTACAAGGTATTGTAGAAGAAAACAAGGAAACTCTGGAATATGATTGATGTCATGTCAAAAGGACACAGTAACTAGTCTTAAGGGGTTCTGCTTGCTAAAGATGAGACATTTGAAGATCAAGAAGAATAATGATCCTTAGGTCAGAATCAAGTCAAGGATATCTGTTTTCACTGCTTTCTTCAACATTGTACTAGAAGCTCTAACCAGGGCAAATTCCCAGAAAAAAGAAATCCATATGAGAAAGGAAAAAGTAAAATGATCTCTATTTGCAGATGACATGATCTTGTAAATACAAAATCCTCAGAAATTCACTAAAAAACCATTAGACCCAGTTAAAAAATTCAGCAAGGTTGCAGGATGCCAGATCATTATACAAAAATTGATTGTATTCCTATACACTAGCAGTAAACAATTGGAAAATAAAAAGAATTCCTTTTTTTTTTTTGGTACTAGGGATTGAACCCAGGGGCACTCCACCACTGAGCCACATCCCCAGCCCTATTTTGTATTTTATTTAGAGACAGGGTCTCACTGAGTTGCTGAGGGCCTTGCTAAGTTGCTGAGGCTGGCCTTGAACTCATGATCCTCCTGCCTCAACCTCCCAAGCTGCTGGGATCAGAGGCATGCGCCACCACACCCGGCCTAAGAATTCCATTTATAATAGCATCAAAAATAAAATACTGAGTAATAAAATTAACAAAAGAAGTACAAAACTTGTATGCTGGAAATTATAGAATGTTGTTCAAAGAAATTAAAGATCTAAATAAATAGAAACTTATCACAGGTTCGTGGGACAGAAGAGCCTACTATTGTTAAGACAGCAATATCCCTGAACGTGATCTACAGATTCAGTACAACACCTATCAAAATCCTAGCTTGCTTTTTTGCAGTGATGGACTGGCTAATCTTAAAATTCATATGGAAATGCAAGAGATCCACAATAGCCAAAACAATGTTGAAAAAGAAAAACAAAGTTGGAGGACTTACACCTTCTGATTTCAAAACTTAACTACAGCCGGGCATGGTGGTGCACACCTGTCATCCCAGAGACTGGAGGCTGAGGCAGTTGGATCCCAAGTTTGAGGCCCTTATTAGTCCCTGAGGGCTGATGTAACAAATTGCCACAAACCAGGTGGCTTAAAGCAATAAAAATTTATTTTCTCATATTTTGAGAGGCCAGAAATCTTAAATCCAACTATTAGTAGAGCCATTCTCTCTCATTCCTTGCCTCTTCCAGCTTTTAGTTTTTTGAGGCTGCCTAACTCCAATCTCTGCCTCTGGCTGTCTCTTATTAGGACATTTGTCATTGGGTTTAGGGCCTATCCAGATAATCCAGAACCATTCTCATCTCCAGATCTTTAATTTAATCAGACTTGCTAGGAATCTTTTCCCAAATAAGTTCACATTCACGAGGCGTTAAAGAGATATCTTTTGGGAGGCCATCTTTCAACTGGTCACAAACCCAATTTTCTATCAAATGATAAATGTATAAATAAAATATGCTTCATCTGTATAATGGAATATTATTTGGCAATAAAAAGTAATGAAGTACTGGCCCATACAATAGCATGGATGAACTTGGAAAATATTATCCTAAGGGGACAGACAAAGGCCATGTGTTATGTTATTTCATTTATATGAAATGTCTATAATGGGCAAATCAATAGAAACAGAAAGTAGATCAATGACTGCCAAGGGCTCTAGGGACGTTAAGAGGAATGGGAGTGACTACTAATGGATATAGGGGTTCTTTTTGGCAAAATGTTCTAAAATTAGATTATGATAACAATTTCACAACCCTGTGAATATACCAAAAATTATTGAATTTTGCACTTTAAGTAATTTTATGGTATGTGAATTATATCCACGAAACTGTTAAAAGATGAGGAACTAAAAATGAGTAATGAATTGAAACACAACAAAGATGCTAAAATTCATAGGCACAAATAATAATAATAATAATTATTATTATTATTATTATTATTATTATTATTGTTTTTGGTACTAGGGATGGAACCCAGGGCCTTCTGCATGCTAGGCAAGTGCTCTACCACTGAGCTACATCCCTGGCCCTTTTTCTCTTTTTCTGATGCAGTTGTCTTGCTAAATTACACAGGCTGGCCTGGAACTTACTATCCTTCTACCTCAGCCTCCCCAGTAGTTGGGATTACAGGCAGGCTCTACCAGGCCTGAGTCAAATGATTTTTTTTTTCACTTTTTATTTATTTTTATTTTTTTGGTGCTGGGGATTGAACCCAGGGCCTTGTGCATATGAGGCAAGCACTCTACCAATTGAGCTATATCCCCAGCCCTCAAATGATTTTGTTTACAAAAGCTCTTTGGTCACCTTTAGACAATGCTAGGGAACCAACTCATTTTTCTGAAAATAGGTGAATCAAGGTAAGGAGGTGTTATGGTTTGGATATGCAGTGTCCCCTGAAAGGTCATGTGTGTGAGACAACGAAGGAATGTTCAGTGGTGATTAGATTATGAGAGTCGTAATCTAATTAGTGGATTAAACCATTTGATGGATTAATAATTTGAATGAAGTAATGAGTGATAACTGTAGTCAAGTAGGGCATGACTGAAGGAAGGTCATTGGAGATGCGCTTTTGGGGATTATATTATTATATTATTCCTGACTCCTCTCACTCAGGTTGTCTGCTGCTTCCGGCTGTCATGAACTGAGCAGCTTTCTTCCACCATGTCTTTCGGCCATGATGTTCTAACTCAGGGCCCAGAGCTATGGAGTTGGCTGACTGGAGACTGAACCTCTGAAACCATGAACCAAAGTAAACTTTTTCATCTCTAAAGTGTTATTGTTGGGTCTTTTGGTCACAACAACAAAAAGCTGACTAACACAGGAACTAAGTACTTATCTACCTTTCCTGAAAGTACTATACCTTGAGGTATCTAAATAGTTAAAGAAAGTTATTTGTTATAGGAAAAATTCTACCTAATAAAGGCAGAAGAAATGACAGAATAAGAATCTCACAAATTTACAAGCCCTAATGAAATAATGGATCTAGGCACTGCTTTCTATTATATCAAAGATCAATGAGAACTTTAATATGGGAACTAACAACACCTGACTAAGTCCAATGTTTAACGTCAATGTCACTAAAAATGGAACAGCGAGACACACACGCCTCCTGATGTGACATGATGGGAATACACAGAACCACCCACAAAGTATTCTTGTTAATAAAAATCAAACCTGAATTTTATCAAGCTTCTAATTCTACCTACCAATTTATAGGAAATACAGAGTTTAAGGGAATATATTAAATGACACAAAAGAGATGAATGAATTCAGCAAAACAACTGACAGTGAGAAATCTTCCACTGTCAAATGCTCCAATTTTTTCCGCAAATAGCAAGAATACAAGAGAGAAAGGTAAACTTTCAAATAGACTTAAGGGACATATTACCCACATGTGATAAGGGACCTTGTGTGCTTCCTAGTTTGAAGAAACCAACTGTAAAAAATCATCATGAGATAATTTAGAGGACTTTGGACACTGGATAGGACTGATATTAAGAAACTGTTATCAATATTTTTAAGTTGGGATAGTAGTGATGTCTAAAAAAGGTGTTTTGATTGTTTTAGACATATACTTAAATATTTTCCAATGTAAAGATATAATGTCTGGGATTTGTTTTAGGGTGGGGTGGGTGAGAGAAATAGATCTAAATATAGATGAAACAAGATTGGCCATGTGTTCATAACTGTTGAAACCAGGTGAGAGGTGGATGGTGTGTCATATACTGTATTGCTAGTGTATTTGTTTGGAAATGTTCTAGAACAACAACAAAAAATTTTAAATGGTTCTTTGGAACACTGAATTGAGCCCTGAGTATGAAATGTCTTCTTTGCCTGGTGCTATAGTTCGTATCCAGAATGTCCCCTAACTGTCCATGTGTTAAATGCTTGGTCCCTAGCCTGTGGCACTATTGGCACTTTAAGAAGTGGAGCCTTGTACAAGGAAGTTAGGTCATTGAGTGTGTCCTTGTAGGGCATATTGGGACCCTGGCCCCTTCCTGTCTCTCTCTTTGCTTCCAGACTACCAAAAGGTGAGCAGCTTCCTCTATATGGCACTTGCACCATGGTATTCTGCCTCCACCCAGACCCAAAAGCAATGGGCCAACTAACTGTGGACTGAGACCTCCAAAACTGTGAGCCAGCCGGGCGCGGTGGCACACGCCTGTAATCCCAGCACTTGGGAGGCTGAGGCAGGAGGATCATGAGTTCAAAGCCAGCCTCAGCAACTTAGCGAGGCCCCTAGCAACTCAGTGAGACCCTGTCTCTAAATAAAATACAAAATAGGGCTGGGGATGTGGCTCAGTGGCCGAGTGTCCCTGAGTTCAATCCCCAGTACCAAAACTGTGAGCCAAAATAAACCTTTCCTTCTAAGAAGTTTTTTATCTCAGGTATTTTGTCACAGTGACAGAAAGCTGACTAACATTCCTGGTAAAATGGATGGGAATTTCCTGTTGCCTAATCTGACAAAAGCTAATCATTGGGAGGGCAGGAGGCATGCTAGAAAGGCTGAGCTTTGAAATCAGGTCTCAGTTTGAAATCTAGTACCACTATTCACTCACCTTGTCAGTTACTTCTGAAGCTCAATTCTTTCAGTGGTCAAACAGGTATAGCAATAATAGTTCTTATTTCAAAGGGGTTGTTGGAGGTATTAAGTAAGATGCAGAATACAAAGCAGTCAACACAGTGCCTCACAATGCCCTATAAATATTAAGGGCAACTAATTCTTAATTGTGTCAGTTATTTATTGTGGGTTGACTTGGCTCAGCTGGGAGGTTCCTCTAGTCTCTCTGCTGTCAGCTGGAACTATAGTCATCTGTGGTGAATTGGGCTGGAATGACAAAATGGCTCACATATGGCAGGCAGTTGATACCAACTGTTGGCTGTAAGCTCCTCAAGGGCTGTTGTCCATAGCACCTACACCTGGCCTCTTCATGACTTTTGGGCTTCTCACTACACAGTAGCATGATTCCAAGAAGGAATGCCCCAAGAGCAAATGTTTCAAATGTGAGAAATTGGAAAGCAGTAGTCTTCAGTGACTAAAAACCAGCATGGTGTTATTTCAGCCACATTGTATTGATTTAAGAGTTACAAGGTCTGCCCCAATACAATGAAAAGAGAAAAATTCCACCTCTTAAGGGGAAGAGGGACAGAGTTTGTGGCCATCTGTGTTAGTCAGTTTGCCATTACTGTAACAAATGCCTGAAATGATCAACTTATAAAGAGAAAAAAAATTGGCATAATGGTTCACACCTGTAGTCCCAGCTACTCAGGAGGCTAAGGCAGAAGGATCACTCAAACCCTGGAGTTTCAGGCCCGTCTGGGCAACAGAGTGAGACTCCCATCTCAGAGAGAGAGAGAGAGTGAGAGAGAGAGAGAGAGGTTTTGTTTTGACTCACAGTTATGGAGCACTGTTTTTGGCCCTGTGGAACCCCGGGGTGCTTTCCCACTGAGCCACATCACCAGCCCTTTTTCATATTTAATTAGAGACAGAGTCTCACTGAGTTGCTTAGGGCCTCACCTAATTGCTGAAGCTGGCTTTGAACTCATGATCCTCCTGCCTCAGCCTCCCCAGTAGCTGGGATTACAGGTGTGCACTGCCTGTCCATCCTTGAGTCTTTATTTTAATGCACAACAGATTTCCTTTTCTTACCTTTTAATAACCAACAACTGCTGACTCTTACATTTTCTCTGACATTATCTGAAACACAGTCCAGGAGAGTAGCTTTTTTTTCCTTCCTCTTTTTAATGTGCATTATGCAAACACAAAGAAAGGCCTCTATTTTGGGTAAGAAACATTTCCTAGAGCTTAAATATGCAAAGTTAGAGGCAAGCTTGGGAAATGTCTAATTAGAGCATTTACAGTAAACAAATGATTGATAAAGACACCCAGACACCTCTGTAAACAAGGAAGTGGAGGACCAGCCCTGCTGAACACTTTGTTTATTTTCCACTGAAAGAGGATGTAAACTGCTAATCACGGGCTTGCCTCAGCTCATTTCCATACAACAGAACCCCTTATGGGTTTTCTATTGAAAAAAAAAAAAAAAGATGGTAATCATTTCTGCTCACTGAATTTCTTTGTGTAGAATTCTTTTTTTTTTTTTTTTTTTCTTGGAACCAGGGATTGAACCCAGGGGCACTCGGCCACCACTGAGCCACATCCCCAGCCCTATTTTGCATTTTTATTTAGAGACAGGGTCTCACTGAGTTGCTTAGGGCCTCGCTAAGTTGCTGAGGCTGGCTTTGAACTCGCGATCCTCCTGCCTCAGCCTCCCAAGTGCTGGGATTACAGGCGTGCGCCACCGCACCCGGCTTGTGTAGAATTCTTAAGTGCTATTAACACAGGTTATCCAAAAAAAAAAAAAGAAAGAAAGAAAGAACCTCTTTAAAAAACCCCTAGGTACTTCTAAGCTTGAATTCATTTTGCTATTGAGAAGATCCCAGCTGACAGTAATGATATAAATGCACAGAGAAGGAAATAAACACTGGATCTTTGACCATGACCTGGAAGTTATGTCAAGAGAGTTTGGCATTCTATTCACTTGGCCAGAAACTAAATCCTGGTTTGGTGGGTGGGGTGGTAGGAGATGGGTGGGGGATGAGTTGGCCACATCTTTTTGGCCCTTTCTGAAATTGTGTGTGCATCGGAGTATACTGCTAGAGGCCTGGACTCTTCGAGGTGAAGAAGCATTTCCTTAGAATGAACTGTCCTTGACCAAGCTGAGACCCTTACTATAGATTTGAGAGGACTGATTTCAAAGTTGTTGAATATTCCTTTTGCCTGAAGTCCTTTCTGTCTTGTTCAGCCTCTGATGAATTGATGCTGTTCCTCATGCTATGCCTCCCTTCCTAACTTATTAAAGACCCTTCCTGACATGTTTGAGACCATTCTTAGCTTATTTCAGGCCTATCCCTTCCTGTGAAAGACCCTTCCTGACACCTTAGACAGTTCCTAACTTGATCAAGGTGATCCCTGATGTATTTGAGACACTTCCTGACTTGTTTGGGGTTTCCTAATTGTTTGAGATTCTTCCTGACCTATTTGTGACTCTTCCTGGCTTATTTGGAACCCTTCCTGACATGTTCCTGATGTATGTGAGACTCCTCCTGAGGACTTTGACATATTTCCGGACATGTTTGAGACAGTTCTCAACTTATTTGAGACTCTTCCTTTCAGTTTGAGGTCCTTCCAGACATATTTCAAACTCTGCCAGACAACTTGGAGACCCTTCTGACTTGTTTGAGACTCTTCCAGACTTACTTGACGCCTTTCCTGACCCGTTTAAGAACATTCCTGATGTATTGAGGTTATTCCCATCTGTTCAAGTCTGTTACATACATGAAGCTCTTCTGGACTATTTTAGACACTTCCTAATTTGTTTGAGATGATTTCTGACGTGTTTGAAACCCCACTTAACATTTCAGAACCTGACATGTTGAAGACCCTCCAGGACTTGTTTGACAGTCTTTCGAACTGTGTGAGAAACTTCTCGACATCTCTGCCACCCTCCTGAAGTTGTCTGAGACACTGCGTGATCTATTTCACAAATGTCCCGATGTATTTAAGACTCTCCCTGATATGTTAGAGTACTTTATTGACCACTGAAGATACTTCCTCTCTGGTATGACCCTTTCCAAAAGTATTGGAGACCCTTCTTGACTTATTGAGGCTTTTTCTGACAGAGACTCTTCCTATTTGAGACCCATCCTGAGACAATGAACACCCTTCCTGACAACTTTGAGATCCTTCCTGCTGTTTTTGAGACCATTCATGAATAGTTCGAGGCATTTCCTAACACATCCGACCTCTTCCTGGCTTGCGAGAC
The DNA here is from genome assembly GCA_020662805.1 of Glaucomys volans. Classification (NCBI taxonomy): domain Eukaryota; kingdom Metazoa; phylum Chordata; class Mammalia; order Rodentia; family Sciuridae; genus Glaucomys; species Glaucomys volans. The sequence goes on along the minus strand of JAJEJO010000582.1, from coordinate 260,442 downwards.
ACCAGTTCTGATTGTCTTCCTGACATGTTTGAGACATTCCTTGGGGGTGTTAGAGATACTGACTGATGTAACTAATCCCTTCCTGTATATTTAAAACCCTTTTAGATGGACCTGAAAGTCTTTCTGTATTGTCCAGAACCTTCCTGATGTATTCTAGACTTGTACGGATGACTTTCACGCTTTTCCTGATTTGTCTGAGACCACATCCAAAGTATCTGAGACTCTTCAAGAGCCCTGACATATCTAGAAGCGTTTCTGCCTACTTTGTATCTTTCCTGACTTGTTTGAGATGCTTCCCAATGTTTGAGACTCTTTCTGATGAATTTGAGATACTTCCTGACTGGTTCAACAGTCTTTATGACTATGTGACACCATTCTCTGATTTAGTCTATTAAATTCCTTTTGTCTGTTGGAGACCCTTCTTGATTTATCATCTCTGCCTAATGAATGGGAGATCCCCCCTGACATTTCTGAGTCCCTTATTGACTTAATTTGTTTTTTTTTTCTAACTTATTTATTTATTCTTTTTGTTTGCTTATTTGTTTCCATACTGGGGATTAAACCCAGGGGTTCTTTACTGCTGAGTTACATATCTAGCCCTTTTTATTTTTTATTTTGAGATAGGGTCTAGCTGAGTTGCTGAGGCTGGGCTTGAACTTGTGATCTTCCTATCTCAGCTTCCTGAATATCTGGGATTAGAGGCATGCACCACCAAGTCCAGTTCCTTTTCTGATTATTTTAGACCATTTCTCACATGTGTGAGACCTATCTGCTTGCTGAGAGCCTTGCTAAAAGGTATGAGAACTTTCCTGATAATTTGAAACTCTTCCTTTTGTTTGAAACCCTTCCATATTCATCTGGATTATTCCTGACATTTTTTTTCCAAGTTCTCCTGATTTGTTTGAGATCTTTCTTGTATTAGCATGTTCTCTTTTACCATAACAAAATACCTGAAGGTGACCACTTTATAAAGTAAAGAGGTTTCTTTAGCTCAGAGTTCTGGAGGTTCAAGATCATGGCACCAGTATGAACTTGGCTCTGGTGAAGGCCTCATCGCAGATAGCATCACAATGGTGAAAATACCTGCAGGAAGGAGAAATCACATTGTCAGACAGGAAGCCAGAGAGGCTGGGTAGTAGCCAGGCTTATTTTTTAACCAAAATCCTCACTTGAGAACTACTTCAGCGATTCCACAAGAACTACCTTAATCCCTTCTGAGGGAAGTAACAAAAACTGGATATCTTAAAATAGCAGAAATTAATTCTCTCACATGTCAGGAAGTCAGAAGTCTGAGTTCAAGGTATACACATGGTTGTATCCTTCCCTAGTCTCTGAGAGAGAATCTGTTCCATGCCTCTCTCCTAGCTTCTAGCGGTTGCCTTGACATTCTTTGGTCTGTGGACATATTACTCCAATTTCCGCCTCCATCTTCACAACCCCTTCACTTCTCTGTTTCCACATGGCCACGTTATAAGGATGCTAGCCATTGACTTAGAGCCCACCCTAACCCAGCAGGATCTCATCTTACCTAATTCCATCTTCAAAGACCCTATTTCCAAATAAGGTCATGTTCTCAGTTTTCAAGTACAAATGAATTTGGGGAGATGCTCTTTAGTTCAGTACATCTGCTAAGGTTTTTGAGACCCTTCCTCACTGTGCCTATCTGCTTGACACCTTGGAGTCATTGTAAACTCTGATGAATTTTAGGTAGCTTTGACTTGTTTACAACTCTTCTTGGCGTTTCTGGGATTTTTCCTGCCATTTTTAGTACCTTTCTGACCTATCTGTAAATCTTCTTGATTTATTCAAGAAATTTCCTAACTGTATAGGACCATTCGTGGCATATTTGAGACTCTTCCTGTTCTCTTTGAGAGCATTCCTGAAGGATTTGAGAACCTCTCTTACCTACTTAATGCTCTTACTGGCATATGTAAGAGACTTCACAAAATTTATAAGAAACTTCCATATGTATATGAGACCTTTTCTGACTTTCTTGAGTCATTTCTCAGCTTGTTTGAGATCCTTCCTGATATGTTTGAGACATCTAAGATGTATTTGAGACACTTGGTCTTTGAAACATCTTACTGACTTATCTACAACTCATCCTTACTACTTGGAGAAGCTTCCTGAGTTGTTTGAGGTATTTCCTGATATATTTGAGACATTTCCTCTCTGTTTTGGATATTTAAAGAGGTTGAAACTTTCTAAATCCTCATGCCAAGTGTGAGAAACATGTATTTAAGACTCTTCCTGACATATTTGAGGGATTTCATGTCTTGTTTGAGACTCTTTGTGACATATTAGACACTTTTTCTGACTCGTTTTAGATCTTTCCCAGCTTTTCTCAAAGCTTCCCTGGCATGTTTGAGATCCTTCTGGAAGTATTCAGGTTTCTTTCTCTCAGTTGGAGATGCATACCAATTTGTTTAGAGCTCTTCCTGACTACTTGGAGAACCTTCCAGACTTGTTTGATGAGATTCCTGATGTATTTAAGACTCTTTCCCTCTGCAGCACTTCCTAACATTTTGCTACTTTGCTTGATGTGTTTGAGATTCTTCTGGATGTATCTGGGACCCTTCCTGACTGTGACCATTACTGAAATGATGACATTCTCAATTATATGTGTGACACTTCCCTTCTATTTGATTCCCTTCCTGACTTAATTATAACTCCTCTTAACTACTTTAAGAACCTTCCTGACTTGGTTGAGATATTTTCTCCTGTATCTGAGAGTCTGCCTCACTGTTCTAGATACTTCCTGACAAGTTTAAGATCCTTCCTGACATGTTCGAGACCCTTCTACTATATGTGAGAACCTTATTGAGGTATATAAGACTTTTCCAAGCTTGTTTGAGAGACTTTATAGCTTGTTTGAAACTCTTTGTGGGAGATTTGGAACCTGTTCTAACATGCCTGAGACACTTCTGAACTTGAATCCCTTATTTAAACCCTTCCAGATTTATTTGAGATTCTTTCTCTTTGTTCAAGACCTTTACCAACAAATTTAAAGTTCTTTCTGGTGGAAGAGATCCTTCCAGTCTGGTTTGAGATTCGTAATTGTTTTAGACCCTTCCAGACAAGGTTAAGACCCTTTCTGATTTTTTCATTCACACATCCTGATGTCCACGAAGACTTTTCAGACTTACTTGCCACTCTTCCTGTTTGAAACCTCTAATGACACGTTTGAGACCATTTCTGACATGCTTGCTAACTTGTCCTGAGGCATTTAAGATATTTTCTGGACTTGAGATTGTTTTGACATTTTTAAGATTCTTCTTGTCTGTTTTAGACCAGTCCTGATGAATCAGAGAACTTTTTAAGACTCATCCTCACATGTTTGAGACCCTGTATGACTTTATGTAAGACTCTTCCTTATGAACGTGAGACCTTCTCTGACTTATTTGAGCCCTTCCCTAAATTTTTTTTAAAACTTTTTTTTTTTTTTTTTTCCTCTGAGCCACCTCCCAAGTCCTTTTTATTTTATTTTTTATTTTGAGGCAGGGTCTGACTAAGTTGCTGAGGCTGACCTTAAACTTGTGATTCTCCTGCCTCAGCCTTCTGAGCCACTGGGATTACAGGTGTGCGCTACCATACCCAGTTTGAAACACTTTTTGACATGCTGAGACTCTCAGATGTATCTGAGACCCTTCTGTCTTTTTGCAATACCTTATGGAATCATTTATATCTCATCCTTCTTACTTTGAGAATATCTTAAACTTATTTGAGATGCTCCCTGATATATTTGAGAACCTTCCTCTGTGTTCTAGGAACTTTCTAGGAGGTTTGAGAAACTTTCTCTCCTGACACTTCCTACCAAATAAGTTCATTCTGATTTATTTGGGAACCTGCCTGGTGTATTTAGAACATATATTAGACTCTCCCTGGCATGTCTGAGAACCTTCATGATTGACATGAAGTGGTTTCTGATATACTTGAGACCCTTCCTTGCTCTTCTAAAAACTTCTTAGAAGTTTGGGTACATGCTATCATGATCGAGGCTCTTTCTGACATATTCGAAAATCTTCTTGTTATATTTTTGTGTCTTCCTGACACGTTTGACACCCTTCATGACTTCAGATTCTTACTTTTAGATTTTTTTTTCTGACATGTTTGAGACCTGTCTGGGGGTGTTTTTGTCTCTTTCTGTCTGTTTGGGGGCACTTAATGACATATCTAAAGTCCTTGAGCCCTTCTGGACTTGTTTGAAAGGATTATTGATGTGATTACTGATCATTCATCTTTTTTTTTTTTTGGTACTGGGGATTGAACCCAGGGCACTCCACCACTGAGCCACATCCCCAGCCCTATTTTGTATTTTATTTAGAGACAGGGTCTCACTGAGTTGCTTAGGGCCTCGCTAAGTTGCTGAGGCTGGCTTTGAAGTCGCGATCCTCTTGCCTCAGCCTCCCAAGTGCTGGGATGAGAGGCGTGCGCCACTGTGCCCAGCTCTCATTCATCTCTCTTTTAGAAGGTTTCTGAGAAGATTCAGGCACTTCCTAGCATGTTTAAGACCATTCGTGGCATGTTTGAGAGCTTAACATATTTAAGATTTTTCCAGACACATTTGAAAGTCTTCAGGACTTCTTTGAGACTATCTGTGACATATTAAAGACCTTTTCTGACTTGTTTGAGATACTTCCATCTCATTTGAGTCTCTTACTGAAATTTTTACAGCCATTCCAAATGTATTTAAGATCGTTACTGACCTTTACTGACAAATTTAATGTTCTTTAAGATCCTTCCAATCTAGTTTGAGAGGATTGCTCATGTATTTCAGACCCCTCCTCTCTCTTCAGAACACTTCCTTGTCATGTTTGAGACTCATCCTGATGTATTTGAGACATCCTGATGATGTTTAGGCCTTTCCCTAGTGTTTGAAAACTTTTCTGACTTTCCTAGCTCTTCTTTTTTTTTATTTTTGGAACCGAAGATTGAACTCAGGGACACTCGGCCACTGAGCCACATCCCCAGCCCTATTTTGTATTTTATTTAGAGATAGGGTCTCACTAAGTTGCTTAGGGCCTCACTAAGTTGCTGAGGCTGGCTTTGAACGATCCTCCTGCCTCAGCCTCCCGAGTCGCTGGGATTACAGGCGTGCACCACTGCGCCCGGCTAGCTCTTCTTGATATGCTTAAGGCCCTTCCTGACCTGTACATAACCATTCCAGAAGTATTCAAGTTGCCTCCTCTCTGTTGGAGACACATCTTGGCTTGTTAGGGATGCCTAATGACAAGTATAAAACCATAGCTGATTTGTTTGAGACTTCTCTGATGTTTAACGCTGTTCCTGCTGCGTTGGCTATACTTTCTGATGTATGTGGGAATCCTCTTGATGTCTTTGAGACGTTTCCTGACTGTTTGAGACCATTATGACATATTTGAGACACTTCTTGTCTCCTTTTAATCATTCCTGGAAGGTTTGAGAATCTTCCTTTCCTATTTGAGATTCTTCCTGACATATTTGAGACTCTTCAGCACACTTTCAAAACTCTTCATGAGGTGTTTTGTAACTTGCTTGAGACCTTTCCTGACTTGTTTTAGAAGCTTCCAGACATACCTGAGACTCTCAAATGAATCCGAGACTCCTCCTTCAGTTGGGTAAACCTTACAGACTGATTCATTGCTCCTCCTTACTACCTTGAGAATGTTCCTAACTTGTTTGAGATACTTCCTTAGGCATTTGAGACTCTTCTTCTGTATTTGGACCATTCCTGAGAAGTTTGAGAACTTTCCTGTCATGTTTGAGATTCTCCCTCACATATTTGAAGAGTATTTAGATCCCTTCCTCATATATTTTAAAGAATCCATGACTTCTTTGCAACTTCTTGTCATATCAGGCATCTTCTCTGACTTGCTTGAGACATCCTGACAAGTTTGGGACCCTTAGGCATTTCGGTCTCTTTCTCTCTTTTTTAGTCCTTGAACCCAGGGGGATTGAACCCAGGGCCTTGTGCTTACGAGGCAAGCACTCTACCAACTGAGCCATATCCCTAGCCCTCTTTTTCAATCCTTTATTTACACACTTAATACACTTCCTGACTCCTTAGAGACCTTCCATACTTTCTGAGAAGAATCCTGATGCATGTGAGACCCTTCCTCTCTATTTAAAATACTTCCTGACATGTTTGCTACTCTTCCTGATTCAGCTGAGACTCTTCCAGACAGTTGGAGACCATTCCTAACATGTTGATACCCAGGGTTGTATCAGAGACACTCCTGGTTGAGACTCTTACTGGTTTATTTGTAACTCTTCCTTACTACTTTGGTTTCAGAAACTTCCAGACTTCTTTGTGATGCTTCCTCACAAACTTTTCCTGTCTGTTCTGGATGTTTCCTGACAAGCCTGAGTCCTTTCCTGCCATTCTGAGACATCTCCTAGTGTGTCTGAGGGTTTTCTGAGAAACTAGAGAAACTCCCCTATGTATTTAACACTCTTTCTGACAGGAGTCTCAAAATTCTCAAGAAAACATGGTAGAAAGGCTCACAAATAGAGCATGCACTTCAAATTCAACACAAATGATCTCAACTGGCAGGAACAGTTTGAGAGCCTTCAGGACTTTTTGAGTCGCATGTGGGAGACGTTTTCTGACTTCCTTGAGACACTTCCCTACTTGTTTGTATCCCTTACTGACAAATTTAAAAGTTCTTCCTTATAGCTTTGAGAACCTTCCAGAGAATTTGTGAAATATTACACGTACTTCCTCTCTCTTTGTGGCACTTCCTGTAATGCTTGAAACATCCTGACATGATGAGATTCTTCCTGGTATATATGAGACTCTTCCAGATGATATTGAGGTTTTCTCTGGAGGTCATTTGAAACCCTTTCTGACAGAGAAGCTACTTGACTTGAGACCCTTTCTGACATGACTGAGACATGTACTTTTTGGTGACTCTTCCTGACAAGTTTGAGACTTCTTGACATACACATGACCTTTCCCAGTTATTTGACACTATTGCTCTCAGTTTGAGACACTTACTGACTTATTTGAAACTCTTCCTGACCACTTTGAAAACTGTTCTTGTCCTGTTTGCGATGATTTGAAATGGTTTTGAGATATTTGCTCTCTATTTGTGACTGTTTTGGCCATGTTGGGGACTCCTCTTGACAGTTTTGAGATGCCTCCTAAAATATTTGAGACTTTTCCTAATGTCACCTGTTTAGAACTATTAGAAACATTTAAAACTGATGAATTTGAGACCCTTACTTCCGAGTTTCATACCTTACTGACTTGTTTCAGTCTCCTTCTATCATGTTAGATGCTCATCCAGACCATTTGAGACCCTTCCGGTCTGGATAAGATGACCCCTGATTTTTTTTTTTTTTTTTTTTTGGCGGTGCTGGGGATTGAACCCAGGGCTTTGTGCTTACATGGAGAGCATTCTACCAGCTGAGCTATATCCCCAGCCCCGACTCCTGATTTTTTTGAGATGCTTCCTGATATCCTTCTACCTTTCCTAATTATTTGAGATCTTTTCTGATATTTTTAGACCATTCATAGAGTTGTGACCATTCCCGATTATTTGATACTCCTCCCTTAAGTCTGAGACCCTTATGTGATGTAGTTCAGTATTCTTCTCAATCCTTTGCAGTCCTTACTGACATACTTTTAATTCCTCTTGACTATACTGAAGCCATTATGGCCTTGAGACTTATGTATAATGTACTTGAAACACTTTCTCTCTCTGAGTGTTTATGACATGTGTGGGACTCTTCCTGATATATTTGAATCCTCTCTGTATGATTGAGATTCTCCTTGTTTGACCTATGACCCTTCCTGTGGTACTTAAAATCCTTCCTTACCGCACGATCCAACAATTCCACTCCTAAGTATATACTCAAGGAAAATGAAAACTAATGTTCACACAAAAACTTGTACTCAAATGTTCATAGCAATGTTATTTATAATGGGCAAAAAGTAGAAACAACGCAAATATCCACTAGCTGATGAATAGATAAATGTGGTGTATTCATATAATGAATAATATTTAGTTATAAAAAGAAACAACAGGGCTGGGGTTGTGGCTCAGTGGTGGAGCACTTGCCTAGCACATGTGAGGCATGGGGTTCGATCCTCAGCACCACATACAAATAAAAATGAATAAAATAAAGGCATTGTGTCCATCTACAACTAAAAAAATTTAAAAAAAGATATGAAGTACAAAAAAAAAGAATGATACATGGCACAACATGGATGTATTTTAAAAGATCATACTAAGAGAGAGGAGCCAGGCAAAAATGCTACATGTTGCCAGGCACGGTGGCGCCTGCCTGTAATCCCAGCACTTGGGAGGATGAGGCAGGAGGATCGCGAGTTCGAAGCCAGTCTCAGCAACTTAGCGAGGGCCTAAGCAACTCAGTGAGACCCTGTCTCTAAATA
>JAJEJO010000582.1:235912-251297 GCA_020662805.1 Glaucomys volans | reverse complement strand
TCAGTAATACCCTAAGCAACTTAGCGAAAACTTGTCTGAAAATAAAAAATAAAAAGGGCTGGGGATGTAGCTTGGTGGTAGAATACCCCTGGGTTCAATCTCCAACCCCCCCAAATACATATACATATATGTATATTCTCAACTATTTCAGATGCCTCCAGACTGTTATTAGAACTACTCAACATGTTTGGGACCCTCTTAACTTGCTGGAGAGCCTTTCTGATGTGTTTAAGATATTTTCTATTTGAGACGCTTCTTTTCTGTTTAAAACCCATCCCTGACAAGTATAATAGTCTTCCTGATCAAAAGCACAATGAGATACCATTTCTTACCCACTAAGATGGCTAGAATCAGAAAACAAGTGTTGGTGGGGATATGGAGAAATGTCAACCCACATACACTGTTGGTGGGTATGCACTCTGGCAAATTCTCAAACCATTAAACACAGTTGCCATATGATCTGACAATTCCTCTCAAGTATAAGCTCAAGACAAGTGAAACCATATCTACACAAAATCCTATACATGAATTATTATTATTTATAATAGCCAAAATTTGAAACAACTCAGATATTCATCAATAGATAAACAAATAGACAAATTAGGTATATTCATACAATGGAATATTTTTCAAAGTGGTTTTTTTTTTTTTTTTTAACCAGAGATTGAACCCAGGGGTGCTTAACCACTGAACCACATCCCCAGCCCTTTTAATTTTTTATTTAGAGACAAGGTCTTACTAAGTTGCTTAGGGCCTTGCTAAGTTGCTGAGGCTGGCTTTGAACTTGAGCCTCCTGAGCTGCTGGGAGTACAGGGGGCACGCCACCATGCTCAGCAGGAAAATCTTCAATTAGGAAATATTTCAAGCCTTTGAAAAAGATCTCAAACAAGTCAGGAAGTATCTCAATCAAATTAGAAAGGGTCTCAAACAATCAGGAAGGGTCCAAAGCATGTCAGGAAGGATCTCAAATTTGTTAGTCAAGGTCTAAAACCATCAGGAAGGGTCTCAAATGATCATAAAAAGCATTTATATTTCAGGAAGCATCTTGACTAGACAGAAGTGTTTCTCAAATAATCAGGAAAACACTTAAATCAGGAACTTTCTCAACTATGTTCAGAAGGAATCCAACAAGTCCAGAAGGGTCTCAGTTAAGATAAGGAAGGGTCTTGAACAGAAAGGAAGACTCTCCAGTACAGCCAGAAAGGTCTGAATCATGTCAGGGAGTGTTCCATAGAAATTAGAAAATATCTCAAAAAAGTCAGAATGATATGAAATATTTCAGGAATAGTCTCAAACAAGTCAGTGTCCTTACCATGTCAGAAGGAGTCTTTAGAAAAATTTTAAAACAGCTTTTATGAGTTATTATACACATACCATACAGTCCACCCAAAGTTTTTCGCACTTTTATATGTGACCATGACCACAATTTTATCCTATTCTGAACTTTCTTATGAATGGAAACACATAATACGCAGTCTTTTTTGATTGACTTCTTTCACTTAGCATAATGCTTCCAAGGTTCATCCATGTCGTCATGTGTTTCAATACTTCACTCCTACTTATTTAGAGATGGGGGTCTCACTATGTTTTCCAGGCTGTCCTCGAACTCCAGGCTCAAGTGATCCTCCTGTCTTATCCTCCCTGAGTAGCTGGGACTATAGGTGTATTCCATTGTGCCTGGCAATACTTCATTCCTTTTTTATAGCCGGATAATATTCCATTGTATGAGCCAAGCGTGATGGCACACTCCTATAATCCCAGCAGCTCAGAAGGCTGAGGCAAGAGGATCTCAAGTTCAAAGCCAGCCTCAGCGTCTTAGCAAGGCCCTAAGTAACTCAGTGAGACCCTGCCTCTAAATAAAAACTGAAAAAGCCTGGGGATGTGGCTCAGTGGTTAAGCACCCCTGGGTTCAATCCCTGGTACCATAAACAAATAAATGCTTTTCCTGATGTGTTCAGTTCTCTTCCTGATTATTTGAAATGTTTTGACTTGTCTGAGACCCTTCCTGATGATTTTATACTCTTCCTGCTGACTTTGACATCCTTCCTGTCATGTTTACACCCTTCCTAACTCGTTCAAGACTTTTTCTTACTTGCTTGAGACCCATTCCAAAATGTTGGAGCACCTTCTGAACGAGGTCAAATTCTTCCCTGGATTGTTGAGATCCGTCCTGACTTCCTGTACTAGATGTTTTTCCTGACACATTTGAGATTCTTCTGGATACATACGATGCATTCGAAGCCCCTCTTGACCTCCATGAGACTCTTCCTCTCTTCCTGACGACTCTGCCATGTTCGAGATCTTCTCTGACTTGCTGATACCATTCATGCATGCTTAAAATACCTGACATTTTTGAGACTTTCCAGGGTGCATTTAAAATTCTTCCCCTGTCTCTGGGACCCTTCCTGACTTGTTTGAAATTCTTCCTGAAAAGTCTGAGACCTGTCCTAATTTGTTTCAGACCTTACTGACTTATTTCAAAAGCTTCTCGATGGTAAGATTTTTTTTCTTGGTTTCAAATCTTTCCTGGTGAATTTGAGACGCTTTCTATCATATCTGAGACCCTCCCTGTTGCATTTTAAACCTTTTTTTTTTTTCTTGCTGAGACTATTCCTGAGAGAATTGAGATTCTTCTTGACATATTTGAGATGCTTGTTCACCAGTTGGGGACACCTCCTGAACTTTTTTTTTTTTTTTTAATTTTATTTATTTTGATTTTGATTTTGATTTTATTTTTACAGACTGAATTTTGATTCTTTGTACACAAATGGGGTACAACTTTTCGTTTCCATGGTTGTGCCTGATGTGGATTCATTCCGTTCATGTAATCACACATATACCTAGGGTAATGATGTCTGTCTCGTTCCACCTCCTGACCTATTTGGAACCATTTCTGATTGTTTGAGATTGCCCAGTGATGCTGAGACACCTTCAGACTTGTGTATAATCCTTTCTGACATGTTTCAGATCTTTCATGAATTTTTTTTGGTTTGCTTTCACTAGTGTATTAGTGCCTTATAGTTATACACGATAGTGGGGTGCATTTTGACATCATCATACATGCAGGGAAATTAATTTGCCCCCCTTTAGTCCCAGTGCCTCTTCCTTCCCTCCCCTCCTCCCTCTCCCCATTCCCCTTCTCTACTCTACTGCTCTTCCTTTCATTCATTTATGTTTGTGGGGTTTTTTATTTGTTTGGTTTTTTGTTTTATTGGTACTGGGGCATTGAACCCAGGGGCACTCTACCACTGAACTACATCCCCAGAGCTATTTTCAAATTTTTTTTTTTTTTTTTGGAACCAGGGATTGAACTCAGGGGCACTCCACCACTGAGCCACACCCCCAGCCCTATTTTGTGTTTTATTTAGAGACAGGGTCTCACTGAGTTGCTTAGGGCCTAGCTAAGTTGCTGAGGCTGGCTTTGAACTCGCGATCCTCCTGACTCAGCCTCCCAAGCCGCTGGGATGACAGGCGTGCGCCACCGCGCCTGGATTATGTATGTATTTTTCATCGGAGCTTTATAGATGCACGTAAAGGTGCAATTCACCGTGGTATATTTATATAAGCACATAGTGTCACTTTGTTAAATTCATTCAGCATTGCCTCCCCCTTTTCTTTCCCTCCCCTTCCCCCTCAATCTTCTTCTATGCCACTGATCTTCCCTCCATCTTGACCCTTCATGAATTTTTTTGGTGGACACTCTTCCTGTCTGTGTGAGTCCATTCCAAAGATCACTAAAACTTTTCCTTACAACTTTATGACCCTTTCTTAGGTGCTTGAATCTCTTGCTGACTGTTTAAGACCTTTACTGACATGTTTTAGACCCTACCTGGTATATTTGAGGCTTTTATTGTCTGAGTTCCTTTGTGATTTGTCCAAAACTGGTTTTTTGTTGTTGTTGGTTTTTGTTTGTTTGCTTGTTTGTTTGTACCAGGGGCACTTAGTTACTGAGCCACATCCCCAGTCCTTTCTATTTTTTGAGACAGGGTCTCACTGAGTTGCTTAGGGCCTCACTAAATTCCTGAGGGTGGCCTCCTACTTGTGATCCTCCTGTCTCAGCCTCCTGAGTTGCTGGGATTACAGGTATGCACCACAGTGCCGGGACCTGACATAATTTTTACCATTCCTTACCTATTTGGGATCCTTCCTAACTTGTTTGATCCTCTTTCTGACATATGTAAGATTCTTCCTGGCCTTTTTGAGACTCTCACCTACACACATTTCAGACATTTCCTGACCTTTCTGAGATTCATTCATCCTTATGTATTTGAGACTTCTGACATCTTTGAGACCCTTCCTGATATGTTTGCAACTCTTTCTGATTTTTTTTTTTTTTATTCTTGCTGAGACCTTTCCAGATTTGCTAAATCAATCCCTGGTGGAGGCTTAATAGGAGACAAAAAAAAAATCATTAGCCTCAGACTAGAAGGGGCCTCTCTTGAAGCATCTAGTCAAACCATTTCTATAACCAGGTATCAAGCCTAAGTATCACGCTGGGCACGGTGGGGCACACCTGTAATCCCAGCATCTCTGTAGGTTGAGGCAGGAGGATTGAGAGTTCTAAGTCAGCCTCAGAAATTTAGTGAGATGCTAAGCAACTCAGTAAGACCTGTCTCTAAATGAAATACAAAAAAGGGCTGGGGATGTGGCTCAGTGGTCGAGTGCCTCAGGGTTCAATCCCTGGTACCAAAAAAAAAAAAAGTATCCAGGGACTGGGGTTGTGGCTCAGTGGTAGAGCACTTGCCTAGAACATGTGAGGCACTGGCTTCAATCCTCAGCACTACATAAAAATAAATAAAATAAAGGAATTGTGTCCATCTACAAGTAAATATATATATATATAATTTTTTTTCAAGACATTTCAATGCCTTCCTTTGATCTAACTCTCAAAATGGAATGGACTTTTCTTGATCATTGTCTTTTAATAAAAATGTTCTCTGTTTAAATGCCCATTTTTTTCAGAGTCTTACAAGAAGCAATTCATTTCTCCCTCTGGGCTTATACAGCCCAGGACTGCTCTGTCAGAATCATTGTGACTCCTTGGTTCCTTGTTTTTTATGGAACTGCCATTCTTGGGATCTTTAATCCACATGCTCCAGGATGCCACATTACCACACCCCTCTTCCAACCAGGAAGAATTGGAAAGAGGAGAGGGATGGCAAAGCCTGCCCCTCTAGGAGTACGACCCAGAAGCTGCATACAGGAGTTTTGCTCACATATAGTTGGTCAGAATGTAGTCACATGACCACACCTGGCTGAAAAGGACGCTGGGTAATGTAGTCTTTATTCTGGGAAGCCATTTTACCTTCTTATGTTCAGGGTTTCTGTCAGTATTTACAAAAGGACAGAAAGAATATTGGGGAACAGTTAGCAGTTTATCAGTCCACAGCCTCCCATTCTGAAATCTGGAAGTTTTCAGTTACTTAGGCCATGAAAAAAGTCCACCTCCTGGCAAAATGGAAAGATAGAATCCCCTCCCCCCACCTTTTCTCTTCCTAATTTGGTAGTTCCCACAGCAAAATGGCTTTTCATTCTGAGCTATGAAAGCCAAGGGGGAAAAGGCTAGTGAGATCAAGAATATTTATTTGTAATCAAAAATGCCCTCGCTATTAGGACAGTATCTAACGACCAATCTGAGTTTTGTCATTGAGTAACTATATATGCAGCCAAAGCACAGAACATTTTGAGATGCAGAGTCATATCAGATCACCATCTGGACCATAAATAATTTACACATTTTAGATACCTGGGAATCACATGAGCCAGGAACAAATAATATACTAAATCTCAGTTAAAAAAAAAAAAAAAAAAAACCTACAAACATTGTATCTGTGAATGCAATTTAGATCTAATAGCAATTCTGAGAATTGAATAAAATGCAGGAAAGGTTGCTATTGCTTATATAAAACTAAATGAACATTATTCTTGATTTTTAAAAATAGACAAAGGAAAGGCTGATGAAACTAAGCTTAACACCCTACAATCCATGGTGGGGAGTGAGCTAGAATTGAGTTCTATGCCCAATGCTTGGTCTTTGTGATCCCTGACCCAGTAGTGACTAATAGTGACTTTACATATCGTACCCCAAATTTGTGATATATGATCACTCCTTTAATTCTTTTTGTTTTGGTTTTGGTCCCAGGGATTGAACCCAGGGGCACTTAACCACTGAGCCACATCCCCAGCCCTTTTTAATATTTTATTTAGAGTCAGGGTCTCACTGAGTTGCTGAGGGCCTTGCTAAATTGCTGAGGCTGGCTTTGAACTTGCGATCCTCCTGCCTCGGCCTCCCGAGTCACTGGGATTACAGGCGTGCGCCACCACATTTGGCCTTTTAACTGTTTGGAAGTGTGTTTGCTGAAGAATCTGATTGAGAACCCTTGAAGAAAGACAGAACATGGCAGAAATGGAGTCTGGTGGCTGGTCCTGGTTGGTGGGAAAGTGAGGGGGCACTGGGCTGCCCTAGATCCTTTGTCAGGGTCATGGGCAGGGAACAGAGTTGAGTTGAATAATACCAGAAAGTCACCACAGATGCTCTTTCAGGGTGAACCCTGGAGCCTGCAGCCCAGAAATAAACCAAGTAAGGAGCTGGCAAAGTAACTTAACTAGTGACCTTCACCAAGTGGCCTTGGTCAGCTTTTACAGGCCCAGCCAGCGCCTCTCTGGACAGTGATCACAGATGAAGCTTCAGTACTGGAATTAATTTCTGGGATGGATTCTAATGGGTGGGCTAGGCTTTTTTTTTTTTTTTTTTTTGTCTCATTAAAAAAAATGGGTGATCACGTGAGGACCCTTTGGATTTAAATATGTGCGCACACAAGTATGTGTTTTCAATCACTTAGACTTTTTATTTTATATTTATTTTAAAAGCTTTTTTAGATTTAGCTATACATTTATGTTTTTCACATATCGCTTTTGGATATACATAAAAAGAGAAAACACAAACAAAATAAATTGGTGAAGGTTGTCCTAAAATTTCTTCACATTCAGAACCCCACTTTCCAAATCGACTTTTAAAAATTGAAATATAATGTGTGTACATTAAAGTATGTAAAGTTCCCTAGTTCAA
This sequence comes from Glaucomys volans, assembly GCA_020662805.1. NCBI lineage: Eukaryota > Metazoa > Chordata > Mammalia > Rodentia > Sciuridae > Glaucomys > Glaucomys volans. Next base: position 244,228 of record JAJEJO010000582.1, on the reverse strand, counting down.
AATGTTTATTTGGCATTGGATGGTAAACCACCATCTGAAGTACCGGGAGCAGTTGGAACATTCACACTGTTGGTAAGAGTGAAAATGGATACAACCACGTTGAAAAATTAAATTTAACAGAATCTACTAATGTTAAACAGATGCCTACCTCATGATCCAGCAATCCCACTCCTGAGTATATACCCAGGAGAAATTAGTTCTTATGTCCACCAAAATGCATGTATAAGAATATTTATGTCAGGCGCGGTGGCGCATGCCTGTAATCCCACCACTTGGGAGGATGAGGCAGGAGGATCGCAAGTTCAAAGCCAGCCTCAGCAACTTTGTGAGGCCCTAAGCAACTCAGTGAGACCCTGTGTCTAAATAAAATACAAAATAGGGCTGGGGATTGGGGATGTGGCTCAGTGGTGGAGTGCCCCTGGGTTCAATCCCCAGTACCAAAAAAAAAAAAAAAAAAAAGAATATTTATAACAGCATAATTCATGCTGATTAACAATAGAAACAACCCAAATGTCCATCAGCAGGAGAATAGATAAATACATTGGTGGTATATTCGTTCATACAATAGAATAATACATGACCACAAAAAAGAAGCAATTACTGATAAACCCAATAACATGGGTGAATATCACAGATATTATGAGCACAAGAATCTGGACCCGAAAGAATACATACTGTGCTATTCCTTTTAGGTACAATTCAAGAACAGGCAAAAGTAATTGATTGTAATAGAAGTCAGAATAATGATTACCTCTTTGTGGAGGTATTATTAATGAAAGTAATAAACGTTCATCATAAAACACTTAATGCTGCCTGGACCACTCTTCTTCCATATATCTCCCCAACTAACTCACATTCAAGTCTTTGTTCAAATGTCACCTAGTCAGGGAGCCCTATCCTGACCACCCTACTATAAATTGTAGTCTACACCCCCTACACACACTTTCAATTCTTTTTATTCCCTTTCTCACTTTCCCATGATACCTTTCACCTTCTAGCATACTCTATAATTGGCTTACTTATTATATGTATTGCTGACCATCTGTGTCCAACACTAGAACGTTAGCTTTGTATCCATTTATTGGTCCACAAAGGGACTCAGCCTGCCTACCCTAACTCAGGACATCACATCAAAACCCATATTTGCCGTCTGACCAATCCAACCCCCTTTATTCCCAAAGGTATTGATCTCCAGAAGATTCTTCAATTAATTTCCCATATGTAAATCTCGGAATCTGTTTCCAGGGTTGCCTGCCCCTGAGTCTACCATTCATTGAAATAGAGAATGCAGGAAGATCAGGTTTACTGGGGGGAAATGGGTTCAGACTTGGACTTGTTACCTTTGAGACAATTTTCCCAAGCAGAGGCCTGGGGCTGTGGCTCAGGGGTAGAGCGCTTGCCTAGCACTTGTGAGGCACTGGGTTCGGTTCTCAGCATCGCGTATAAATAAATAATAATAATGATAAAGGTTCATTGCCAACTAAAAATATATTTTAAAAAATACCAAGCAGATAGTTGCATATTTGAGAAAAGAACAGTTTGCCCTCAAGCTACTCCCACAATATAATCAAGAAGACACGTTTTCTTTTGGAAAAAATTCGTAGAATGAGTTGCTGTAACTGATGAAGTGCTCAGAGGCATCCAGAGGAGACCAGGGAAGACCTTCTAGCAAAGAGGGCATTTTAAAAATGTGATCGCTGAGGGGGAGGACAGAGGCAGGGCCATGTGAGCTAGAAATGAAGACAAGCGCTCAAAGTGAACAGAGGAAGCAATGGGCAATTCTTTTTGAATGGAGGGTCAGGTGTTCAGAGGGGCAGAGTGGGATATATGGTGAGAAGTTGATGCCTGTGATCCCAGCAGCTCGGAGGCTGAGGCAGGAGGATCGCAAGTTCAAACACAGCCTCAGCAACTTATGAGGCCCTAAGCAACTCAGCAAGACCCTGTGTCTAAATAACAAATACAAAGGGCTGGGGATGTGGCTCAGTGGTTAAGCACCCCTGGGTTCAATCCCCAGTACCGAGAAAAAAAAAAAAAAAAAGTCAGGGTCCTCCAGAAAAATAGAACCAATAGGATGTAGGAAGGGTAGACAGAGAGGGAGACACAGAGACAGAGTAGGAAGATACTGATGATAAGGAATGAGCTCATGTGATTACGGAAGCTGGCAAGTTCAAAATCTGCAGGGTGTGCTGGCAAGGTGGAGACTCAGGAGAGCCAATGTTCCAGTTCGAGTCCAAAGGCCGTCCGCTGTAGAATTGGAAAGAGCCAATGTTGCAGAGGCAGTTCAAAGGTAGACTGCTATGGAATTCTCCCTTGCTCCAGGGAGGCTGGTCTTTTTGTTTGAGTCAATCCTTCAACTGATTGGATGAGTCTCACCCACATCATGGGGCACCATCTGTTTTACTCAGAGTTCACCAATTTTTATGTTAATCTCATCCAAAAATGCTCTCAGGAAACCACCTAGAATTTTTTTTTTTTTTTGTACTAGGGATTGAACCCAGGGGTATTTAACCAGTGAGCCACATCCCCAGCCCTTTTTCATTTTTATTTTGAGACAGGGTCTCACTAAGTTGCCAGGGCCTTGCTAAATTGCTGAGGCTGGCCTTGAACCTGCGATCCTCCTGCCTCAGCCTCCCCAGCCACTGGGATTACAGGCGTGCACCACCACACCTGGTCTTGAATCATTTTTCACTAAATATCTGGGCACCCTGTGGCCCAGGAAAGTTGGCACATGAAATTAATCATCATAGGAAGGTGAGGATGAGTTGAGAAAAGATCTTGAATAGTAGTGTTTTAGCTGTAAGAACTACCAAGGATTTGGAGGCTATGGATCAGAATAAGGGAGTCTAGAGGCAGAGATAGAATGTAGGTGATTAATGTGATCAGATAAGAAGGAATCCTGGCAGTGAGCCTGGAAGGAAGGCCAAAGAGGCAAAGATGGAACTGACAACACTTGGCAATGACCAGTCCTGGGGGATGAGGGATACTGTAGTTTCAAAGCTAGGCAAGCAGAGGATGGGAAGTCACAGAAAGAAATGGAGGGACCGCAGGTGGAACATTCTCACCTCTGTGGGGGCTGCTCGGCTTGAGCAGATCGTTCAGGTTATTCTGTACAGGTTATCAATTTTTGTGAGACAAACCACCCCAAATGAAGAATTAAAACAAAGACAATATTTTGCTCACAAATCTGGAGAGTGAGTGAACACAGCAGTTCTCACTCAGTGTTAATGACACCTTGTACTGATTTTGTGTGAGTAACAGGAAATTAATTCTTCATGTAGAAATGATTAAATGGATGATGAAAGTAAACATTGGTCAATTTGTTCCTGCATATTAGTCACAGAACTTGTGTTTTAAAAGTTGATTACCAAGCCAGGCATGGTGGTGCACGCCTGTAATCTCAGCAACTTGGGAGGCTGAGGCAGGAGGATCATGGGTTCAAAGCCAGCCTCAGCACAGGTGAGGCGCTAAGCAACTCAGTGAGACCCTGTCTCTAAATAAAATACAAAATAGGGCTGGGGATGTGGCTCAGTGGCCGAGTTCCTCTGAGTTCAATCCCTGGTTCCAAAAAAAAAAAGTTGATTACCATTTTTTTTTTTTCTTTTTTGGTACTGGGGAATTGAACCCAGGGGCACTCGGCCACTGAGCCACATCCCCGGCCCTATTTTGTGTTTTATTTAGAAACAGGGTCTCACTGAGTTCCTTTAGGGCCTCACTAAGTTGCTGAGGCTGGCTTTGAGCTCACAATCCTCCTGCCTCAACCTCCAGAGCCGCTGGAATTACAGGCGTGCACCACAGTGCCTGTCCTCACCATTTTTATGTAATGATACTGATCAATTTTAGATCCCATTTTTCTTGTCCTAAAAGAGAGGGAGAAAATGATTTACTGCTTGAGTCTCTCCTGTGTCCACAAAGCATTCTGAGTCAGAGTACAAAATGTCTAACCTGCTTTAAAAATGAGAACTTAGTGGAATTATTTGTGCCTTATTTTTAAAATTAATTTATTTAGGTTTTTTGGTTTTTTTTTCTGGAGGTGTTGGGGATGCAACCCAGGGCCTCCCACATGCTAAGCAAGTGTTCTACTCCTGAGCTATACACCAGAACCTCTTTATCTATTTCTATTTTTTAAAATTAACTTTAGATTCCCCTTTGATTTTTGGTTTTTAATTTTTTTATTAAATATTCTAGATCCAGGATGAATTTTTTTTTTTTTTTGTACTAGGGATTGAACCCAGGGGCACTCGGCCACTGAGCCACATCCCCAGCCCTATTTTGTATTTTATTTAGAGACAGGGTCTCACTGAGTTGCTAAGAGCCTCGCTAAGTTGCTGAGGCTGGCTTTGAACTCGCAATCCTCCTGACTCAGCCTCCCAAGTCGCTTGGATTACAGGCGTGCGCCACCACGCCCGGCTCAGGTTGAATATTTTTAAACCACTTGATTAAGGCATAAGGTATTAGCCATCATCATCATGATCCCTCTCCCACCTTTTTTTTTTTTACCCAGGATTGAACCCAGGGGTGCTTACCCACTGAGCCACATCCCCAGCCCTATTTTGTATTTTGAGACAGGGTCTCACTGAGTTGCTTAGGGCCTCGCTAAGTTGCCGAGGCTGGCCTCAAAGTTGGGATCCTCCTGCCTCAGCCTCCCGAGCTGCTAGGATAACAGGCATTCGCCATGGCGCCCAGCATCACTACATTCCCATTTTAGAACATCCTCTTCAATGCCAGCCCCAGGCACCCACTGTCACCATAGACTTACCTCTTCTGGACATTTCATGTTAATGAAATCAAAGAATGTGGAGTTTTTTGTTTGTTTGTTTTTGTTTTTTAAGCATAACTTCCTTCACTGAGTGTGACATTTTCAAGGTTCATCCATGTTGTAGCATGTATCATTACTTCATTTCTTTTTATGGAAAAATGATATTCCACTGTGTGGATAGACTATATTTTGTTTATCCATTCATCAGAGGATGAGAGATTTGGGTTGTTTCCACCTTTTGACTATTATCAATAATGCCACTCTGAACATCTGCATTTAAGTCTTTGCATGAACCTATATTTTCATTTCTCTCCTGTAGATACCTAGGAATGGAATTTGTGGATCACCATGATTAATTTGTGTTTAACTTTTTTTTTCTTGCAGTACTATGGATGGAACCCAGGGACACTCCACCAGGGAGGTACATCCCCAGCCCTTGTAATTTTTTGCGACATTGCCACATTGCTGAGGCTGGCCTTGAACTTTCAATCCTCCTGCCTAAGCCTCTTAAGTAGCAGGGATTGTAGGTGTGAGTCATTGCTCCGGACTCTATTTTCCAGCTTCATACCAGATAGAGGCTGGGATTTAGGCTCTGTGATTCCAGAGTTCAGTAGCTCCACGGGAAAGCTCTGATTGGTTCATCTTGGATCAGGTGCTCACTTCTCGACCAATCAGCAAGAGACAGTACATCTGTCTGTGTGTGAATATACATGGACTTTAGTATGCAGGATGTTTATTAAAGAAGGACTCTTGGAGCCAGCCGCATATAGTAGCACACACCTATAATCCCATGGATTCGGGAGGCTAAGGCAGGAGGAACACAAGATTGAGGCCAGCTTCGGCAATTTAGCAGCACCCTGTCTGAAAATAATAAATGGGCCAGAGTTGTAGCTCAGAGGTAAAGCGCCCCTGAGTTCAATCCCCAGTATCCCCACCCCTAGCCTGCGTGCTGGAAAATAGGATTTAGGAAACAGCGATCCAGTCTGTCTGGTTGATTGCTCCTTGTACCTTTGCAAGGGACTGTGATCTAGCCTTACCCAACACCTGGGAATGCAGCCCTTGGAAGGCTTTTTATGTTAATGATTGATGACTTTGTTGTGTACACACAAAGCGATGGACCATGCTGTACCAGCCTGTCAGGAGTGCTTTGCACAAACACCAAGATTGATAATGCACACCTAAAGTGAACCAGCTGTCCTGTCCAGCCAGGCTTTTAAAACAGATTATGGGAGCAGGAATGTCCCTGTTTGGGGCTCCATGGCTAAGGGAAAACCGACTGCTTACGTCTCTGAAGCCCGCATTCTACCATCGAGATGACCACTCATTTGTCTTCCTCTCATTGAACCCAGTGAACCTTCTGTAGTCCTTTGATCTTAGAGAACCAGACCATAAAATAACGAATGTTAATCTGGGAACATCAAGATCTCTGTTTTGGCAATCCTGCTTTCTACCACAACGCTCTGAGCACATCCGAACCCTCCATGAGCATCTCAATTCTATGTGTCTGTGTTACAGGTGAATTTTTAACCTAGGACCTCTACATTAGTGCCACTATGGGCTAAATATTAGGAAGGCAATGGTTTCCAAAAATTGACCGATACTCTTCATAGCGAAGACATAGAGGAAATGATGTTTATGAAATCGGAAGAGCAGCTGGGCATGGTGGCACAGGCTTGTAATCTCAGCAACTTGGGAGGCTGAAGCAGGAGGATTGCAAGTTCGAGGCCAGCCTCAGCAATTTGGTGAGGCCCTAAGCAACTTTGCATGACCTTGCCTCAAAATAAAAGGAACGGGGGATGTAGCTGAATGGTAAAATGTCTTGAGTTCAATCCCCAGTACGAGAAAAGAAAAGAAACAAAAAGAAAAGAAATATATTTGCTTAAGTGTACATAGAATATCTGTGGAAGCCTATGTAAGAAACTGGCAGTATTAATTGCTTCCAGAGAGAAAAGCTGAGTAGCTGGATACAGAGGCCAGAGGGAGACTTTTCACTTTATGTCCTTTTGTATCTTTTGGATTTTGAACAATGTCAGTTTATTACATTGATAGTCACAAAAGAGAAATCATTGGAATGATACTAAGAACCTTTTATTTTTCAAAGGTGTTTTATATTTTCACATGTGCTTCTGCTTCCCAACCTGGATGCTGAGCTACTTAAATTGAGTCATCACTTGTCTCATTATTATTATTTATTTAAATAAATAAATAGAATTTTTAAATAAATAACGTAATAAATAAAGGCCATCACTATTCATCTGCTTTGTGTTTTTACACCTAGTCGATGATCTGACAGATACGGTAACAGCTCAGTGAATGTTCTTTGGATTTGACTGATTTAAAGGACACAATAAGGTTGTGTCAGGCTAGGCTAAACTGCAGTAGCCAATCAACTCCAAAATCTCAGTGACTAACACAACAAAGGATTTTTGTTTTTGTTTTTGATATTGTTTTGTGTGTGTGGAACTGGGGATTGAACCCAGCATATCCTACCACTGAGCTACACCTGCAGCCGTTTTTATTTTTTATTTTGAGACAGGGTCTTACTAAGTTACTTAGGGCCTCAATAAATTGCTGAGGCTGGCCTCGAACTTGCGATCCTCCTGCCTCAGCCTCCTCGTCGCTGGGATTACAGGCACAGAGCAGACTAATGCAGTTTCCCTGTGCGAGTCACTGTGACATATCTTCTGGGGTTTAAGCACTTTCATTTTAAGACTTAGTTTTGTGAAAATGTTTCATAGACAGCAGTGTACTAAATCTTCTGAGAGAAGCCAAGTCACCAAAAAGGAAAGGTGATACATAGCACTTCTCCAGACTGTCAGAAATCAGGGATGGGCGCCTTACAGATTTATAAATGGTTAATTTGCTCAGGACTATTTTCCCATCTATGTCCTGCTCTGGTTAGCAATTACTGGGGTAAGAAAAAAATAGAAATTACTTATACTGACTTCATCAAACATGATCAGAGTTGGAAGAAAATTAAAATTTAGCATCCATCTCACACCATACATAAAAATCATTTCAAGAAAAAGTATTGAAATATTATCAGAAATGTAAATACTGGACAGCTGACGAAGTGGGTGTACTTTGAACCTCCATGCAAAGATGGTTAATCCTCTAAAATGCTTAAAAGCCCTTGTGGTGGGGTGGGCGGTTTAACCGATAACTTGGTTCAAGGACTCAGAAGGCTAGATTATCCTAAAATTCCAGGGTAGTTAAACAACATGCTAACATAATCAGGACTTCACCTTCTGGCCTCAGCATGTTTTCTTAATAAAACATAAAAACGATAAGAAATGAAATCTGAGTCACATGTCAATGAATTTTTTAAATAGGTATTGTTTTCTACAATCGTAAAATAAGCATTTGTTATAAAAACCTAGAAAATACAGGAAGTACAAAGGAAAAATAATTACCCATCATCCCACCACTCAGGGCCACCATTTCAAATATACTGATTCATATGGTTTGCTTATCTCTCTTTGCTCCAAAATTCTCTTTCTTCTCTTTCTTTTTCTTTCTTTCTTTTTTTCTTTCTTTCTTTCTTTCTTTCTTTCTTTCTT
>JAJEJO010000582.1:219791-235812 GCA_020662805.1 Glaucomys volans | reverse complement strand
TTCTTTCTTTCTTTCTTTCTTCTTTCTTTCTTTTCTTTCTTTCTTTCTTTCTTTTTCTTTCTTTCTTTTCTTTCTTTCTTTCTTTCTTCTTTCTTTCTTTCTTTCCTTTCTTTCTTCCTTCCTTTTCTTTCTTTCTTTTCTTTCTTTTCTTCTTTCCTTTCTTTCTTCCTCTTTCTTTCTTTCTTTCTTTCTTTCTTTCTTTCTTTCTTTCTTTCTTTTTTTTTGTTGCTGTTGTTGGTACTGGGATTGAACCCAGAGGCATTTTACCACTGAGCTATTTCTCCAGTCCTTTTTATTTTTTTATTTTAAGACAGGGTCTTGCTAAGTTGCTTAGGGCCTCGCTAATTTGCTGAGGCTGGCCTCAAAGTTGCCATCCTCCTGCCTCAGCCTTCATAGTCACTGAGTTCACAGGCATGTGCCACTGAGCCTGGCTGCTCCCCAAATCCTTTTTAACTCTCTCAGTCTACCTTATGCAAGACACAAGTGCTCCCCAGATAGAATGTATTATCAAAGTTCCTCCAGGTACCTTGTTCAATGCAAACAGCCATCTCTGAGATGAAGTTTGCTCATTCCTGGCATGCTAAAGCCCAGCAGTTCCACATCTGTACAAACTGGAGCATTTTCTTCAGATAAACTCCAGGAGGAGGGATTGCTAGGTCATGAGCTGAACTTCCAACATCACACTCCAGAGAGGTCAGAGCTAATCCCTTTCCCATGGGTACAGCAACCATTGCGGTGCATTCTGGGACTTAAAGCAAATAATGAGGATGATGGTGGTGATGATAATGAAGTTTCCCTCACTCTTTAACTAGAAAACAAACATCTCTGTATAGGCATGGAAACTTCTGGGTTATGCCACTGATGAGGGTTCATGGAGTAGGCTAACTTTGGGGAGAAAAAATGCTCTTCTGGCATCTTCCATACCTGAAATTATGTTCCTACCAGTGCCTTAGATTTTATTTCCATGATGCCTGGACATATTCACTCAGTATTTCATTTACTTCAGAATTGCTTTTGAGTATGTATTTTGTACATAGCTCTAAACATTTGCCAAGCTGAAAAATATTCCTTGAAATAAAAGAATTTACAACCACTGATACATTTTGCAAGGTGCTTCTGTTCTTTCAGCTGAACCACACAAAGGCCAGCGCTACCATTTTGTCTGTTTTGCCCGTGAGGAAACAGAGTCACCGGGAAAGGAATTTACCCAAGGATACACATTACCTATGAGTCAGATCAGGACTAAAGCCTGTGACTGACTTAGCCATCCTGAGAAGGACAGAGCAGACGTGTTCTGCATTGTGAGCTAAGGGACAGTAGAATGAAGGGACTATTTTAAAATGACTTTTGCTGTCGGATGTGGTGGCACACACCTGCAATCCCAGCAACTTAGGAGGCTGAGGCAGGAGGATCGAGAGTTTGAACTCAGCCTCAGCAATTTAGTGAGGCCCTAAGCAACTCAGCAAGACCCTGTCTCTAAATAAAATATGAAAAGGGCTGGGGATGTGGCTCAGTGGTTAAGCAACCCTGGGCTCAATCATTGGTACCAAAAAAAAAAAAAAAATGGTTTTTGCTCAGTTGGTGATGTCATTTCAGCTATCATGGTGGTGCATGGGGTGCTGTCCGGGCAGCTGGCTTAAGGCTGGGAGCTGCTTCTACAACCCTCTCCCTTCCCTCCCTTGTATGATCCGGGCTACAGTTGGCCAAAAGAGAAGCTTGTTGGAGAACTGGGAGGCCGGTTCCCATCAGATGGAGTGACTGACAGAAACAGGGGTGCCCTCGGCTCCCAGCTTATCCAGCTCTCCTGGGCTCCGGCTCCGCTCCCAGCTCACATTTCCGACTGTTGGATCAGCTCACCAGCAGCTGCCTCGGGCCCACCACCAGTAGCTTGGCTGTCACTCCACACAGATGGGAGTGACGCAGAGGACACAGCTTCCCATAAACCTCCCCACCAACTCCCCCTTCCTGGTGGCTGGATGTGCTAGGCTTCTGGAATTTTCCTGTGAGCTCTGATTTGTCCAACTGCCCCTGTGCTTCTGACAATGGCTAGTGACACTGATCCCTTGTCTCCCCTCTTCCAGACATCCACTTCCCTGGCTCTTCCCAAGTCTGCCAAGGTTTTATTCCTAGAAGACTTCTAGTGACTTTGCTCCCCTATCTAAAAATCCCAACGAACACAATACTTACAGATTTTGATTGAATTTTAAATGAAAAATAGCATAGGAAAAGAATTGTTCTGGATGGCATGGCAGATCCCACCTGATAGCCAGGCACAGGGGCTCATGCGTGTAATCCCAGCAACTCCAGAGGCTGAGGCAGGAGGATCGCAAGTTTGAGACCAGCCTCAGCAGCTTAGTGAGACTCTATCTCAAAATAAAAAGGGCTGGGGAGGTGGATCAGTGGTCAAGCACCTCTGGGTTCAGTCCCCAGTACCAAAAATAAATAAATAAAGAGAGAGAGAGAGAGAGAGAGAGAAGAATCCCACCTGATATTTAAAATCTCTATATCCCATGTGTTTGATTTTGCTAAGTTGCTGAGGCTGGCCTCAAACTTGCAATCCTCCTGTCTCAGCCTCCGGCAGGTTCTATAAGAAATAAGCAAGGAGGATTATTAAATGAACGGGTAAAGGATGAATAGTATACCTTACATGTAAACCAAATTGGGAAAGGAGATGAGAAAGAAATAACTGAAAATATATGGCATTCTTTTATCTTATTTTCGTAAGATTAAAAAGATGCAAGGGGGGAGGAATTGATAGTGAGACATTTTTGTAGTCTTTGGAAAATTTCAATTGAGTTTTTACCATGGATTTCTTAGGACTCAGCCAAAGAAAATAATCAGCCAAGCCTCTCTCCTCTAAGTAACTATTCTCTATGAATTGAAGGAGAAGGAAGTGATTCTTACTTAGGAAATCCAGTTATTTAAACACAAAGTATGAAATTACATTGTGAACAGGAGCAAGGATCTGTAAACATTTTAAAATCCAACAGGATAATATCCAACCGGATACTGCTGAAGAGTATAGTCAAGGCTTTAACATTAAATAAACAAATATGTCAAAGATCTTTCCTTTATCCTCAATGTAGCTCCCTCTCTCTCTTTTTTTTTTTTTTTTGTGGTGCTGGGGATTGAACCCAGGGCCTTGTGCTTGCAAGGCAAGCACTCTACCAACTGAGCTACATCCCCAGCCCACAGCTCCCTCTCTTTAACAGAGAAAAGAAGGTTTTTTTTTTTAAGTACTGGGGATTGAACCCAGAGGAGCTTAACCACTGAGTCACTTCCCCAGTCTCGTTTATTTTATTTTGAGACAGGGTCTCACTAAGTTGCTGACGCTGGCCTCAAATTTGTGATCCTCCTGCCTCAGCCTCCAGATTTTCTGGGATTACTGACATGCATCACTGTGCCCAGCAAAAGGAAGCTTTAAAACAGTTTCCAGAGACTATTTTTGACATTTAACCTTTTTTTGTAGGAGATCCTATGTAATGGAAAACCTCTGTGGCATTGTTCCTTCAAAATCAAACTTGGTGGCCTCCCTCTTCCATCCCCACTCAATGAGTATTTTCACCCAGTGTCTTTAAATCATGACCGCCTCAGGCAGCTGGTCACTTTATCAAATAAAAGGTGGCTGACTTTGCCAATTTCCTTTCCTTACTCTGAATTAATAAGCTTGACTCGCAGAGCAGTAAAATTTCATTTCTACCAAGCAAATATAAATTGCTTTCTCCTTGGCTGCTTTTTAAAAATCTTCCCCCTCTCATTTGTGTACAGAGCATCTACTGATCCCCGCAGGACTAATGCGGACAGGAAATGGCCAAGAGTCAGTCCTCAGCGCAGGATTCTCTCCTCTGAAACCAGTCATGCGAGCCCACAGGGCCACCATGCAAGATAGACAACCCCCGGCTCAGCTCACAGACCGAAAGAAGAGACCTTCAGGCTGGGATGTGGCTTAGTGGTTGAGCGCTTGCCTAGTGTGCATGACGTCTTGAGTTCAATCCTTGGCACTGAAATTTTTTTTATAAAAAAAAGGAGAACCAGGACTGGGGATGTAGCTCAGTTGGTAGAGTGCCTGCCTCGCAAGCACAAGGCCCTGGGTTCAATCCTCAGCACCGCAAAAAATAAAAAAAAAAATTAAAAAAAAAAAAAAGGAGAACCAAAGAAGATACTTTCCTGGACCTCAGGGACTCAAACTCTTGGCTCTGCATGTGATTTCACCTGCAATTTCCAATTTTTGGGGTTTACTGATGAAGCCCTAGATCCCTACAGCTACTGTAACAAATTGTCAAAAATTTGGTGGCTTAAGAAAACAGAAAAAAATAAAACAGGGGTCATGTCACATGCCTGTAATCCCAGAGACTCAGGAGGCTGAGGCGGGAGTACTAAAGTGGGAGGCCAGCCTCAGCAATTTAGCAAGACCCTATCTCAAAGTAAAAAATAAAAAGGGCTAGGGACTTTGGCTCAGTGGTAAAGCACCTGTGGGTTCAATCCCCAGTACTGGAAAAAAGAAAAAGCATAAATTCAAGATGGTGCTAGAGTACACACCTGTCATCCCAGTTACTGGGGAGACTGAGGCAGGAGGATTGCAAGTTAGAGGCCAGTCTCAGCAACTTAGCAAGACCCCATCTCAAAAAATAAAAAAAGCTAGGGATGGAAGTTGGGGGTAAAGTGCCCCTTGGCTCAGTTTCCAAGATGGCAAAAACAAAAGAAAAGAGAAATCTATTCTTTTGTTCTCTCACACTTCTGGATGCCAGACATCAAATCAAAGTGTCCTTCTAACTTCTGGCAGTCCCAGGAATCCTTGACGTTCACTGGACTATGGCTGCCTTGCTCCAGTCTCTGCTTCTGTTGGCCTCTCTCCTCTTTCTGACCTCTGTGTGTTTGTGTCTTCTCTTCTGTCTCAAATCTCTCTCTTCCTTTCTTTCATAAGGATCTTTGTTGTTGGAATATCAGACCCATCCAGATCCCTGGTGATCTTCTCATCTTGATTGAGATCCTTAACTTAATTACATCTGCCAAGACCCTTTTGCCAAACAAGTTCACATTCACAGGTTCCAAGTTTAGGACAGAAACATATCTTTGTGGGGGTCACCATTCAATCCACCACAATGCCTGGTCTCCCAGGACTCAGAACTAACTCTCTCTCTCTCTCATACTGGGGATTGAACCCAGAAGGTTTAACCACTAGTATTATTTAGAGACAGAGTCTTGCTGAGTTGCTCAGGGCTTGCTAAATTGCTGAGGCTCCATCCTCCTGCCTCAGCCTCCCAAGCCACTGGGATTACAGACATGTACCACCACACCCGGCTTCTTTACCTGCCTTCATTTATTTATTTTGCAGTGCTGGGGATTGAACCCAGGGCCTTGTGCATGCAAGGCAAGCACTCTACCAACTGAGCTACGTCCCCAGCCCTTTACCTGCCTTTATGAGAGCTTTCAAAGCCGTCTCCACAGTGTTGCATTCATGAACATTACCTATTGTCTCCAAAAATCATCTTTGACATCCCAAAGGGCTGAAAAAAATCACATTAACATAGTGTCACTGACAAAAATCACATTAACCTAGTTCTTCCCAAACTTCCTCTCTCAGCCCTGAAGTCTCCACGTCTGTCCTTCCATCTTCTTCCACCTTCGCACAACTTCGCTGGCTCTAGTCTCCCAGCTCCTATCCCTAGAAATCTCCTCTCCCCTTCCTGCACAAAGCGTTTAGCCCAGCCCAGCTACTCAAATGCAGACCTAGGCATCCATCACCCTCCTCACCCAAAGCATCCCGTGTACCAGAACCCACTCTTCCTAGTGCTGAAGGGAAAGGTCTTTGGCAAGTTTTGTATCTTCCGGTTTTGTTCTTTATTTGTTTTGTTTTGTTTTGTTTTGCAGTATTAGTGATCAAACCCAGGGTCTCATTCATGTGAGGCGAACACTCTACCACTGAGCTATGGCCCTAACTCAAAGCTCGTTTTTAAAATTTTGCTCTATTGCCAGGCATGGTGGGGCACGCCTGTAATCCCAGCAACTCCGGAGGCTGAGGCAGGAGGTTCGCAGCCTCCACAGCTTACCGAGGCCCTAAGCAACTCAGCGAGATCCTGTCTCTAAAATATTAAAAAGGACTGGGGATGTGGCTCAGTGGTTAAGCAGCCCTGAGTTCAACCCCTGGTACCAAAAAAAAATTTTTTTTCTCTACTAAGATGAAATTCATACAACATACAATGAAGCACCATAAAGTGTACATCTACTAGAACATTCACAATGCTGTGCTGCCGTCTCCTCTCTCTAGTTCCAAGACATTGTTATGACCCCCACACCAGCACCCCTTAAGAACTCACTCCCCACGCTTTCCTACTCCTGGCCCCAGGCAACCCATAATCTATTTCCTATTTCTATAGATTTGCCTTTTCTGGAAGTTTCATATAAATGGAATCTTGTAACATGTGACCTGTGTCTGACTTCTCTCACTCAGAAAATATACATATACGTATATATGTGTGTGTGTGTATATATATGTTTATTTATATATATTTGTTTATTTTAGTGTAATTATTTCTTTTAATTGAACATAACTTACAAATTCAAGAGAGAAAATACAGGAAGAAAGAATTTAATAAGATGAATACTTGCAACTATGTTTTTTTTAAATGAAATAAGCATACAGATTCATTTAAAGAGAAACATTGTTTAAAACAACATGAACCTACACTAGGCTACATATCAATTTAGATACATTTATATGGTATCTCATTCTGGAAATAAAGTATTTTTACCACTACTGATTGATCACACATTTAATCTTTATTTGGAATTTGGAGCATACTCAAAACACTGTTTTTTATTTGTTTGCTTTTTTTGTTTTTGGTACTGGGGATTGAGCCCAAGCACACTTAACCACTGAGCCACATCCCCAGCCCTCTTGTATATTTTATTTAGAGACAGAGTCTCAAGGAGTTGCCAAGGGCCTCGCTGAGTTGCTGAGGCTGGCTTTGAACTGGCGATCCTCCTGCCTCAGCGTCCTGAGCTGCTAGGATTACAGATAAGCGCCACCGCACTGGGCAAAAGCTGTTTTTATGGCTTTCCACTCTCAGAATCTTTTTCAAGGTTCATCCATGTCGAAGCATGTGTCAGTACTTCATTTTTATGGCTGAATAATATTGTTACATGAATATAGCATGTTTTATTTATCTGTTCATCTGTTGATGGTTAGATTTTTTTTTTTTTATTCCTTATTGCAGAGCTTCAGCCATTCGTTTTACAAATATTTACTGAGCGATGCCTACGTACTAGGCATGGTTCAAGAAGCTGGGGATATAGCACTTGACAAAATGGATCAAAAGTCCCCACCCTCATGACATTTACATTTTGGTTGAAGATACAGATTATAAAGAAGATAAATAACTAAAATATATTGTATGCTACATAGATGTGCTAAAGAGGAAAAAATACCTGGGCATAGTGGTGCACGCCTATAATCCCAGCAACTTGGGGGACTGAGGCAGAAGGACTGCAAGTTCAAGGCCAGTTTTAGCAACTTAGCGAGGCCCTGAGCAACTTAGCAAGACCCTGTTTCAAAATAGAATATAAAAAGGAGGAGGGGTTGGATAGTAACTGGAAAGGGGCCACAAAAGGAACGTTTTTGGAATCCCTGGACATTTCTGCTTCTGACTATATAGGTGCTAACTATATGGGCATGCTCCGTTTGTGAAAATTCAGTGAGATGAACACTTAAGATTTGTGCCCTTTTCTGTACATGTATTATACTTGAATAAAAAGTGTTTTTTAACCTTTTATGTTTCCTTTCTTTTAAAAGGCAGCTTAGGCCTGGCATGGTGGTGCACACCTGTAATCCCAGCAAGTCAGGAGGCTGAGACAGGAGGATCATAAGTTCAAAGTCAGACTCAGCAATGGTGAGGCGCTAAGCAACTCAGTGAGACCCTGTCTCTAAATAAAATACAAAAAATGGCTGGGGATGTGGCTCAGTGGTCTAGCCCCCCCAAGTTCAATCCCTGGTACCAAAAATATAAAAGGCAGCTTAGGGACTGAGAGTGTAGCTCTGTGATAAAGTACTTGCTTAGGCCCAGGGTTCCATTCCCAGCAACACACACACACACACACACACACACACACACACACACACGGCAGTTTATTGCTAGTGTTAGTATTTTTTTTTTAACTTTTTTTTTTTTATTCTTTTATTTACTTATTGATTCATTGATAGTGTTAGTATTGAATCTAACAAAATAAATTGTATCAGACAAGTGGTTTGGCATTCTTGGGGATCCACTGAATCCCTGACCTGTTTTGGGGTGGTTTTAGGATGTCACCAGAGCACAGTATTGGTTTCAGCACTCTACCATTCGCTTATGTCCTTTGGGTTTCTGGATCATTCCAGCTCTCTCTGTGTAACCATAACTGTCAGCAAACAGTCAGTTACAATGTCTACGTTGTTGATTTCAGCTTGTTACCTATGTCTTTTAAAGCACATTTCTGCCATTATCTTGAGCCCAGTTTGATTCTTTTGAAAGTGCTGACCTTAACAAAAACAAACCTTTTATTTTTAGGGAGACAATAGATGTGGAATAACAGGACTGGAGGAGGACAGCGTCAGGATGTAATGAAAGGTAATTATGTTTAGAGGGGAAGGGGCCGCCCTTGGGTATCAATTAAAGAAACTGGTTGAGAGTTTCTCCTCATGTTCTGTCCGGTATAACTCAACTAAATCAGAAGCAGTCCCTCGGAGGCAGTCAGTAACTGTTAAGTTGAACTGATTTGGGGGAAAAAATATAGATAGATAATAAAAGAAATTGGCCTTAAGTGGGACTCACAGGTCCCACTCACAGATCCCGCACTTCAGAGTTTATTCTAGTTCAGTTCTGTGGCCATGGATGCAAAGTAACTTGATTTACACACAGTGTGATGAAACTCTTCCTTCGTTATGTGAATTGTTATTATGTCTCCTTCATAACTAAGATGAGTTTGGGATATAAAGGTAATGATGATATATACTGACTGAGAGGCTGCCGGACAACAAATAAACAAATATTCCTGACATAAACAACCTCAGAAGAAAAGGTTTGTTTTGGTTCATGGTTTTTGGGGTGTTTTGTTTTGTTCATTTTAGATATACATGACAGCACCACAGGTTAGGAACAAAGTGACACATTGCCTTTGGAGGACACTCCAGATCCAAATTATAGCAAGGAGGACTTTGTCTTAGAAAAGTCAGACGAAAGGGGACCCTTATTAATACAAATAAGAAGGAAGTTGACTGAGAAAATCAAGAAGAGGTGGGTAGAATTTAGTTAAGAGAAGAGATCACGGAGATCTTGATCTTCCTTGGAGATCTTTGCTTGGGCAATTCAGAGAAAGTGCTAGCTCCAGGGACAAGGCCGCCAAAAGTTTAATTCTGGCCTGAAACCAGAGCCAAAAGGAGTGAGATGTCTCTAACCAGCAGTTCTAAAAGCTAGGCAGGTAGCCTGAGGGGAAAACAGATCAGAAATGAAAACATCTGACATGCATGTTAGGTTATGTCAAACTGTATTTAGGGATTAGGCGAGGTTCCTATAATTCACAAACCAACAAGATACAGCTTCCACATCAGACTTTCTCACCTCTTGGTATGACAGGTGTGTCATATATATATATGAGACTGTAGGGTCACAGTGTAAAGAGGACATAGTCCTTTAATTTCTCAGTTCTTGTGGTAGAAAAAGGAGGAAGCCACCATAGGGAGTCTTTGCCTACAACACACACGCCTAAAAATATTCCTTTCTCAGGTTCTCAGTGAGAGTTGGGTGCCATTTTGATAATTGGTATTGTGTTTTGACCTAAAGGCCTGGGCCTTGGAGGAGGAAGAAGCCAACCAAGAAAGGGAGCACTCTGGAAGCTCCAGCCCTGCCAGTTAGGATCAGCACAGTACCCTGAGGCAGTTATCATTCCTGGGTCCAAAATCAAGCACACCCAATAGTAATTGGAACCCAGGATAGAAAAGTCCCATCCAGAGGGCTGCCTCAAGAAGAGCTATGGCCTTTCTTGTTAAGGGATACAGACAGGCTGAGGTGAGAAAAGCCAGGAAAATAGATCCCTGGGAGAAAGCTAAGGTTTCACTCTGTTTCCTTTGATTTCTTGCTAGAGCTCACATTGGTTAAGCCCAAGTGGAAGCCAGAGCGACAAGGACAAGGGTAGAGTAGAATAGAGAGTAGACCTGAAGAGGCAACAGAACCCATGTCACACATGTCACACCACTGGAGTGACCAGGATTATCCTCATCATTTAGACCCTTTTGTGCCACCTCATATTATTTAACCCTCACAAGTCTTGGGGGGTACATGGTATTTTCCCTGTTTTTGATGTGGAAAAATGGTGGCCAAGAGAAGTTAAGTAACTTAACTGAAATCACTCAATGAACAAGTAGGGGGACCATGATGTGATCCAAGTTCACTGAAAGCAGAATTTGCTTTCTTAACCACCACCCCAGGCCTCCCCAACACAGCAGAGCCTTCATTTGACTGAGGTAACTGTTAAGAGTCAAGGATCAGAAAGGAATGTTCTGGCATGACAACAGGTGTTGCTTTTTATCCTCTGAAACCCTTAAAACCAACCCAGACAGAAAAATGGTCCTCAGGAACTCAGGAAAGGAAGCAGGAAGTGGGAAGCTGAGGAATAAGGAAGGACGAGGGGCTGGCCTGCCTGGGGGAGCAGAGGAGATGCAACAGGTTTCCCAGGAGCAGTCCTTGACATTACCAGAGTTGTCTGCTGACTCAGGTATGGAGGCCAGCAAAGGGGTTGGGCCCTGGACAAGCTGCTCATAGAAACGCCTCTGGTTCCATCTACCCTGCTATTAGTGACATGAACATCTTCTGAAAGGTAGAACTGAACTAATTAGAGACCTAGCAATGCCTCAGACACTCACAGGTATATGAGCAGAGCTGGGGGAAATCAATAACTTACCCTAACAAGAAAGAGCAGCCCGACCCTGGGGATTCTTCTAGGCCATTGAAGGCAAGAGAATTCTGTGTAATTCTGAGTAATTCTGTGTAATTCTGTGTGATTCTGTGTAATTCTGAGAATTCTGGCTTTCCAGGCCAGGCATGGTGGTGCACACCTGTAATCCCAGAGGCTCAGGAGGCTGAGGCAGGAGGATCGCGAGTTCAAAGCCAGCCTCAGCAACTCAACAAGACCCTAAGCAACTCAGTGAGACCCTGTCTCTAAATAAAATACAAAATAGGGCTGGGGATGTGGCTCCGAGGTTGAGTGCCCCTAGTTCAATCCCTGGTACCCTCCCCCACACAAAAACATGGCTTTCTGTGGGGGTCAGTACTCTTCTATGCTCACATTAAAATTTTACTTTGACCTGTTAACTGATAGAAGAGAAAACCCTGCTGGCCAAGTTTGCATGATTTTCTCACAACTTGAAAAGAGGAAGAAAATAAACATGCCAGGCTTGCATTTATTTATACAGGTTTTACACATATCTTATTATTTAAATACCAATCAACCTGGGGCTGGGGCTGGGGTTGTGGCTCAGTGGTAGAGCGGCTCACCTAGCACGTGTGAGGCACTGGGTTCGATCCGCAGCACCACATAAAAGTAAGTAAATAAAGGTATTATGTCCATCAAAAACTAAAAAATATTTTTTTAAAAAAAGAAAAAAAGAAATGCCAATCAACCTGCAAGTAAAGGCTATTGCTTTTCTTTTTCTTTTTCTTTTTCTTTTTTTTTTTTACAGAGCTTGGCTGTACAGGCGGTTAGTTATGGTGCGGGGCATGGCACCCAGGGCCTTGCACATATTATTCAAATGCTCTACCACCTGGTTTCCCTTTTACACTGAGGAATTAGAGGCTCAAAAAATTTAAGTTATTTTCCAAAGTCACACTAGTTGCTAGGGAAACTGAATTTCCAAGTTCTGGCCCTCAGACCCCAGTACCTATTTAAAGCACCTACTTAAAGTGATTCAAGGCCAGACAGGGTGGTGTACACCTGAAATCCCAGTGACTAGGGAGATTGAGACAGGAGAATTGCAAGTTTGAGACCAACCTTAGCAATTGAGTGAGGAGACCCTGAACAACTTGGTGACACCCTGTCTCACAATAAAAAAGGATTAGGGCCAGGTGCAGTAGAACACACCTGTGATCCCAGGCTGAGGCAGGAGGATCGTGAGTTCAAAGCCAGC
The DNA here is from genome assembly GCA_020662805.1 of Glaucomys volans. Lineage (NCBI taxonomy): Eukaryota > Metazoa > Chordata > Mammalia > Rodentia > Sciuridae > Glaucomys > Glaucomys volans. The sequence continues at coordinate 223,658 of JAJEJO010000582.1, read as the reverse complement.
CTCAGCAACTTAGCGAGGCCCTGAGCAACTCAGTGAGACCCTGTCTCTAAATAAAATACAAAATAGGGCTGGGGATGTGGCTCAGTGGTGGAGTGCCCCTGGGTTCAAGCCCCAGTACCAAAAAAAAAAAAAAAAAAATAGAATTGGGGATTTGGGGGTGTGGCTCAGTGGTAAAACACCCCTGGGTTCAATCCTCAGTACCAAAAAATAAAAATCAAATGAAGTAACCCTAGAGCCAGAGCTCGGTGGTCCACACCTATAGTCCCAGCCCTGCTGGAGGCGGAGGCACAAGAATCACTTGAGTAGGAGTTCAAGGCCAGCCTGGGCAACAGAGAGAGAGACCTTGTATCTTTTCTTTCTTTCTTTCTTTTTTTTTTTTTGTACCTGGGATTGAATTCAGGGGCACTTAACCACTGAGCCACATCCCTAGTCCTTTTTTGTATTTTATTTAGAGACAGAATCTCAAAGACCTTGTTTCAAAAAAGAAAGATACAAAGTGACTCTAATATAATCCTTATTTCTGAAATTCAGAAAATGAAAATCAAGCTGTCTCCCTTCTAGAAGAAACAGTATCCACCCCAGCAACACAGGGGAGGGCTGGGAGGAAGGGAATCTGGCAGGAACACCTAGACATTTCCTTTCAGAACACACTGACCATGAGCCACAATATGTAGCGATGCAACTATGAAACCAAGGTCACCGCAATAGTGCTTCTTTGTTTTTATTGCATACTTTGCCTTCAGTATTTTTAACTGTTTATTATGTAACATTCCGAAGACAACCCCCCCACGCCCCTACTTAGCTACAGTAGTCTTTAACATTGTCAGTGTTTCTGTTTAACATTTGTCAGTGTTTGAGACCCTGAGGGAAACCATGACCCCCACCTCCCCATTCCACGGAGACCATGCTAAGATCTGTCATTATGCACACCTTCTGGGGGTGGGGGGCAGACTCTGAGGTGCATCTTACATCACCTGGGACACGTGGATCTTGGGTTAGGAGCCATGGGCCGGGGGACCCCACTCCCATCCAATCCATCAGCAAGTTCAGTTGACCTTCCCAATAAGAGCTCCAGAGGTCCACTTTTCTCCTTCACTACTGCCAATGTCAGACCCTGCTGGACTCCAGCAGGAGTCTGGTGACCAGTCCCCTGCACTCTCACCCATCCAACAATCCTCTCTCCACATGGCAACCAGAAAACATGAGTCAGACCATTTCGTTTACCTACTTGAAATCCTTCAAAGAGTCCCTGGTTCTCTGTCAATGAAACCTGAAGCTCTTGCCCTGGCGCACAGGGTCCTGGGGACCTTCCTACACCTCTGTTCTTGCCCTGCTTTCCTCTCATCTGCTCTCACTACTCTCCAGTGACCTCAGCCTTCCAACAATTACAGCCAACGGAGCTCTTTCCTGCCTTTTTGGACTTCCTGTTCCCTAAGTCTGTAAGGCAAGGTTCCCCCCATTTTCAAACATGGCCGGCTCCCTGGACTGGGAACTTAAACACCATATCACCTCTCCCTTACCACCCTAGCTAGACTATCCCCCACCTTCACTCCAACATACACTCTGATTCTCCATCTCAGGATTCAATTGACTTTCTTCACAGCAACTACCGTAGCTGGAATTCATTTTATGGATTCACTTGATTATTAGCTGTCTTGCAAGTAGGATGGAAGCTCAGGGGAGCAGACCCTGACTGCTTAACGCTCAGACCCTCCTGCACCTAGAGCGGTGCCTGTCTCAGATAACCGTGTTTGTTTGCTTTTTAAACTTGTGTCCTGTTGAGATTAGTGTCAAGTATGGTTTCCTGGACAATGGAAACCGGTGCAGAATCCGAAGACAGGAGGGACAAAGGTAGTGTAATTCATCAGAAAAAGGAATGAAGACAGCTGGGCAAGGTGGCACCTGTCTCTAATCCCTGCAACTCAGGAGGCTGATGGAGGAGGATCGTAAGTTCAAGGCCAGCCTCAGAATCTTAGCAAGGCCCTACGCAATGTAGCAAGCTCCATGTCAAAATAAAAAATAAAAAGGACTGGGGATATAAATCAGTGGCAGATTCAACCCCCAGTACCAAAAAAGATGAAAGAATAAAGACCATAAAACTCACTATTATGTGTGACTATAATGCACCAATAAAAAAGGAAAAGAAAGAGTAGATGCATGAACCTTGAGCCGGGACACACCCCCCTTCCATTCAGTCATTTAACCAGCATGTGTTAAGTGCTTACTGAGAACCAGAATTATACTGTCTTGGGAAATATACAAGCATGAGAAGGCGGTGCTACTCAAGGAGAGAAAAAACATGTAAACAGATGCTATAGTATGGTATGGTAAGTAGCAAACTAAGGATCCGTCTGAACCGGGTGCGGTGAAGGATGCCTGCAACCCCAGCGGCTAGGGAGGCTGAGGCAGGAGTATCACGAGTCCAAAGCCAGCCTCAGCAACTTAGTAAGACCCTAAGCAACTCAGTGAGACCCTGTCTCTAAATAATAATAATAATAATAATAATAATAATAATAATAAAGGCTGGGGATGTGGCTTAGTGGTTAAGTGCTCCTGAGTTCAATCCCCAGTAGCAGGGAAAAAAAAAAAAAAAAAGAAAGAAAGAAAGAAAGATCTGTCTGAAATGCCACTGGAGTATGAAAGAGGGAGTAATGGGTTCACCCCCAGCGTAGGCAGGAAAGGCTTCAGAGAGCAGTAACATTTGAGCTTTGATTTGAAAAATAAGTAACAATTCACCAAATAGAAAATCAGGGCAAAATACCTTCTTTTTTTTGTGGGGGGGTACCAGGGATTGAACCCAGGGGCACTCCACCACTGAGCCACATCCCCAGCCCTATTTTGTATTTTATTTAGAGATAGAGTCTCACTGAGTTGCTTAGGGTCTCGCTAAGTTGCTGAGGCTGGCTTTGAACTCGCGATCCTCCTGCCTCAGCCTCCTGAGCCGCTGGGATTACAGGTGTGGGCCACCACGCCGGGCCTAGGGCAAAATATTCCGAACGATGGGAACAGAAATCCGTGGGTCACTCCTCTCTCTCAATCTCTCTTGCTCTCTTGCCATTTATTCACTGGAGAAATGGTATCCCGTGGAATGAGCTGTTATGCTGTATCTTGTTTATTGTACCCCAGAGTGTCCTTAACAGATTCCTCTTGCCCCTGAATTTGATGTAAAATGGGAGTCAGATCTAGAAACTTTATCAGGCTTGATTTTTTTTTTCTCCGCAAGAACACTTCATAGGTGATATTATAAACGTCCATCAAGAGGTAAAGAAGATCTCCTTTCTCTCTCTCTCTCTCTCTCTCTCTCTCTCTCTGGCCACACAGTGGTCATTGATCAAATAATGATATTCTAACCCAAGGGTTCTCATAATTTTTTAACTCAGAATTCTTTTTTTTTTATTTTTTATTTTTTTATTCAACCCAGAGGTACTTTGCCTCACCCCCAGCCCTTCTAATTTTTGCTTTGAGATAGGGCCTCACTAAGTTGCTTAGGGCCTTGCTAAATTGCCCAGGCTGACTTTGAACTTATATCCTCCTGCCTCAGCCTTCAGAGCTGCTGGGATTACAGGCATGCGCCACTTGTACTTTGAATGGGTCTCTTACCCATCCACGACTTTATAATATCATGCATCAGTCATTTCAACAATATTGGTTCACTGAAGCCGGGCGCGGTGGCGCACACCTGTAATCCCAGCACTTGGGAGGCTGAGGCAGGAGGATCTCTAGTTCAAAGCCAGCCTCAGCAACTTACGAGGCCCTAAGCAACTCAGTGAGACCCTGTCTCTAAATAAAATGCAAAATAGGGCTGGGAATATGGCTCAGTGGTGGAGTGCCCTTGGGTTCAATCCCCAGTACCAAAAAAAAAAAAAA
>JAJEJO010000582.1:205555-218198 GCA_020662805.1 Glaucomys volans | reverse complement strand
AGAAAGAAAGAAAGAAAGAAAGAAAGAAAGAAAGAAAGAAAGAAAGAGTTTGACTTCCAGGACCCCTGAAAGAATCCAGGGACCCACACTTGAATTGCTGTTCTAATTTGATCATTCTTCCTTCTTCTTCCTCTCTTTCCCCCTCCCTCTTCTTCTTCCCTCTTCCTCTTCCTCCTCCTCCTCTTCCTTCTCCCCCATATTGGGGATTGAATCTAGAAGTGCATTACCAGCGAACTATGTCCCCAGATCTTTGTTTTTTCTGCGTTTTGTTTTGTTTTGTTTTGTTTTGTTTGAGAAAAGGTTTCCCTAAGTTGCTGAGGCTGACCTTGAACTTGTGATCCTCCTGCCTCAGCCTTCCAGGTTGCTGGGATTATAGGCATGGGCCACCGCATCCTACTCTTTCTTCATTTTTAAACTGGAATACTTCCATAGAAAATTTCCCTCATTCGCTGTGTGGTTACTCTAAGGTCAGTTTGGACAAGAAAAGTAATTAAGTTCTTGATTACTGTTCCCTATTTACAAGTTTTTTTTTAAAAGGGGTTCTCTAGCATCATCCAAAAGGTGATGAATAAGAATTTTTGTTGGTGGTGGTTGATTTCATTATGAATTTAAGGTTTTTGACATATCTACAGTTTTTATTTGTATTGATTCTTGATGTGCCCCCCCCAAAAAAAAATGTCCCATCATTTGCTAATGGAATCTCTTCATATTGGCTACCTAGTCCCTTTGATATGACCCCAGAAATCTCTGACAGCTTTCTTGCCTCCTTGTATGACAAGATGTTCCATGATCTTTCCATACTTATCTCTGACTCGGACCTGGAAGCAACCATTCTCTAAAGAGCTCTATTTTCTTTCAGTAGGAAATGATATTCAAAGGCCATAATCTGAGTGCCAGGAACACTGTGCTAGTTATTGATGTCTTGCCTCTCAGATCTAAATTCATCCTTTAAGATTGCTTTGTGAAAAGGAAATCTGGGCCCTTTAATATTTTTTCCCCTTTACCAACTGAATCTTTGTCAGAAGAAGGCTCCAACCAGACATTGCAGGAAGAAAGAGTTTTGCTTCCTGTTTCTGGTGTGCGCCTTCAATGGCTTCTTGCAGTAAAGTCAGGCACCAGGCTCCTGCAGAGCTGACAGATTCTCAGTGCCCAGTCCCACAGGGTGCAGTGACCAGCAGGACACAGTAGTGAACAGCATTTCCAAGCACCCCAGAAGATAGATTTCCACCATTTTCCAGAGGGCAGATTTTCTAGAATTTTCCACAGAATAGTTTCTCTCAAGTCCCACCAGTAAAGCACCGCATTTTCTCTGCCATTCAGTGAGTGACCTCTCCAACAGAGTAGATTTCATCTTGGAGACTCTTCATTGAGTGCTCCACCTCAGCCTTATGGGTAGAGATTATGCCTTATATCTTTATTTCTGTATTTGGAATTCTCTTGATTTCTTACTAGTCAATACCTCCTTATTCTAACTCACTTTTATAGTTAACAGTTCTTTATATTAATCTTTCCCTGTTCAAATTACTATGTGGTTTCTCCTCATTGGACCCAGACTGACAGCAGCCCTCACTGATGTTGACTTGGTCATTTTTTCCTGTGGAATTCCATTGGATGGAAATACATATTATTTTAAAGAGAAAATACTTCATAAATTATTCTTGTGATACATATTCCCAGGATCAAAGGGGTTTATATTTTTCTCCCCTATGTTGAAAAAATCTTAGCTCCTAATGATGTTAACATGATTAAGTATAAGCTTTATATGCATATGGATAAAAATTCATATTTGTACCACATTATGTTGTTTATATAATACACATTCTCAGAAAAACAGAAACAATATTCTATCAGTTTGACATTTTTGTATTTTCTTTTTACCCTTAGAGTATTATCCCATTAGAAACTTAGAGTAAAATTGTTATTTTTTTAAAATATTTTTTAGATGCTGATAGACCTTTATTTTATTCATTTATTTTTATGTGGTGCTGAGAATCAAACCCAGTGCCTCACACATGCTAGGCAAGTGCTCTAACACTGAGCCACAACCCCAGCCCAAAATTGTTATCTTTTAAAGTTCACTTGAAATAATTTTTCTCCATATGATTAAGCCAGCAACTCATTACATGGATTCACTCATTTCATTCTGCTTTTGATTTTTAGATATTGCATTTACATTTATATTTAATTTTGCTTTATGAATTATGTAAAGTGTTGATATGGTTCTTAAGTTAAATCTATAATTCAAAGTTTCTTCAGAATAATCTAGGTTCTGTCTATTTCCTTCCCTTTCTACTTTATTTTATGGTCCATTTTTACATTGTCTTTGTAAAATATAAGTATAGCGGGGTGCGGTAGTGCACGCCTGTAATCCCAGCAGCTCAGGAGGCTGAGGCAGGAGGATCATGAGTTCAAAGTCAGCCTCAGTAACTTAGCGAGGCCCTAAGCAACTTAGTGAGACCCTGTCTCTAAATAAAATATTAAAAAGGGCTGGGGATGTGACTTCACTGTGATTACATGCCCCAGGGTTCAATCCCTGGTACTAAATAAATAAATAATATTAGCATATTTGGGACATAAATAATTTTTAGCCTTCCATTTTTTTTTCTTAACACTCCATCCTGGAGAATACTTCATAGCAATGCATAGAAATATTCTCTATTCCCCTTTAGACTTAAATAGTGCTTTGTTGTGTAGATGTATCAAAATTTTTCAACTAAGCCCTCAACAGGCAGTGGGGTTATTTCTAGTCTTTTTCTACTATAATTAATGCTGCAATAAATAGATTTGCACGTTCATCTTTTTATAATGTACCCTTGGGATGGATTCCTAAAAGTAGGCATGCCAAGAGAGAAGGCTGTGAAACTTCTGGAGTTTTGCTAACCCAGTAGGAAAGAAAAGGTATCTACATGTAGTTTGAATTTGCATTTCTTTTACTGGAAGCAACCTAGGTGCCTTCCATATGGTAGAAATCCGTTTGCATTTCTTTCTCTTAAATTTATTTCTCATATCTTTAGCCCATTTTCTAGAATTATTAGTCATCGTCTCTAGTTTTTAAAAGTTTCTCAAGTCTTGGGAATAATAACTGTGATACTAGCTGGAGATATTGTTTCCATCTCTTCATTTATCCTTTTATTCTATCTAAGGTGTTTGGGCTTGCTTTTACAAGCAAAGGGTTATTTTAGTGCAACCAAGGTTACCTATGGATTTTCCTTATTGCTTTTGCACTTTGAATCAAGCTGTAAAAGTTTTGTCCTCTCCCAGGTTATAGGGCAGGTAACCTTGCTAAGCATGTGGGTCCTCAGTTGAACAGCGGAGGCATCACAGATATCCTAGTAGAAATGTAGAATCTCAGGTTCAGACCTATTGAATCAGGCTCTGCATTTTAACATGATCCCTTCTCCCATAATTAATTTTCACTTTCAAATTGAAGAAGAGGCTGGAGGTGTAGCTCAGTGGTAGAGCACTTACCTAGCATGCATGAGGTCCTGGGTTCCATCCCCAGCACCAAGAATTATTATTAATTTTTTTTCCCAATTTGAGAAGCATGGATCTAGGGAATTTCATCCGTATTTTCTTCTGGAATTGGGGAGGTGGACAAATGTTTCATAAGTGGAAGTCATTGGGGAGTTCTTATCCACAGCTGTTGAAGAAAACAGGAAAAAATGAGGACGACCCCAGCTTAGGGTATAGATGAAGACTGTCTAGACAACTAATATTATTAAGGACAGACATGGGCCTCTTCCATTAACAAGGTCTTTAAAAGTCTATCGTTTGCAGTGCAGGGATTATGTGATTGACATATTGAACCATCAACTTTAGGAAACATCTGTGGACAAATTGCAAGTGAAAAATGGGCTTTGGTTATTTTCCAAGTGAAAAGCACGATCTCCTACTGTTAGGCTTTTCCAGATTCTTGTGACCAGGGACTTTGCAGAGGAAAAATAAACCTCTTTAAGGCTTGCTGCAGTGCACAAGCAAATTCTATTCCTCTCCCACAAACTGCAAAGATGGTCACATGACCTGCACTAAATAAATGGGTGGGTAAAAGATTCCATAGAAAGATTCTTGTCATGCCTTCGCATCTAGCACCATGTAGCTGTTTGTCAGTAATTTTCATTTCTGCCAGAACGTGTTATTCAATCTCCTTTGCCAATAGGATATGTAGAACTTAATAAGAAAAAGCATACTGGAGAACGAAATCTTGACTCAGCTGTTTATACCAGCTTTTTGCATTTTTCATTGTCTTGGAATGCAAAGAGATTTTGCAAGAATGATTAAAGCAAGAATCAGCCATGATAATATGGTGCTGTCATTCATTTTTAATACATGGGCTTGGATTCAAGAGCCACTGGGAGTTCCGAACACTATTAGAGAGAAAAATAACTGCTTTGAAGTGCAGAACTGGGCCTGTGGTCGTGAGAAACATGCTGGCATAAATTTGATAAATGATTTCTTGCTCCAGTTCACTTTTGAATTTTCTAGTATTTCTGAAGGAAAGTTCTTAAATTCAGTACGTCATTTTAAACCTCAATTTCAGATTTGTAGATTTAAAAATATGTGTGGCCGGGCGTGGTGGCGCACGCCTGTAATCCAAGCGACTTGGGAGGCTGAGGCAGGAGGATCGCCAATTCAAAGCCAGCCTCAGCAACTTAGCGAGACCCTAAGCAACTCAGTGAGACCCTGTCTCTAAATAAATACAAAATAGGGCTGGGGATGTGGCTCAGTGGCCAAGTGTCCCTGAGTTCAATCCCTGGTTCCAAAAAATAAATAAATAAATAAAATAAAAATATGTGTGGGGGTCAGGCAGGGCTCAGTGGTAAAGCATGTGCTTAACATGTTTGAGGCCTTGGGTTCAGTTCCCAGCAGGACAAAAAAAATCAATCACTCAATAAATAAAAAATACATGTGGGAAAACACTTTCGAAACTAGAAAGCAGCATATTTATTTTGATTACTGGTATAGAGTTATAGTTTACCTTTTAGCTTTATAGAAGGCAGGAAACATAATATTCTAGAATGTAAAGATCATTCACTAAGCTTCTATAACTGAAACAGCTTACCACAACTTCATGAAAAACATGATCTGCCCGGCTTCATCCTTACCTGGCAACCTATGCTTATAGGAACCATTTCCATAAGGTATTTTTCTGTTGTCACAGCATCAGCCTTTTTACGCAGATAAGATGCACAGTGAAAATTTCAGTTGCTAGGTGTTCTCATAAATTGTCTGTGGGAGTGTAAATTGGCATGACCCTGGAAATTAATTTTGCAAAATTTATCAAAATTTTAAATACATAAATCTTTTGACCGACCATTTGTTCTTCTATCAAGTTATTCTACAAAACATTTACACATGTGTGAAATAAAATACGTACAAGACTATTTTGGACACTAAAGGTTAAAAACAATCTACATGTCCTTCATCAGGAGACTAGTTACATAAATTATGGTACTTTCATGGAATACCCATAACTGTGAAGGGAAAAAATAGGGAAGTCCTTTGTGTAGCAGTATGGAAATATATCCAAGATAAACTGTTAATGGAAAAAAGCAAAGAGTAGAACAACATAGTACGCTGTCATTTATTTCTTTATTTATTTGTGGTGCTGGGGATGGAACTCACGGCCTCATGCATGCCAGGCAAGTGCTCTACAAACAAGCTACACCCTAAGCCTCTATGCTCTCATTTAGGGAAAATGGAGACATTATATATACCCAGGCAGACACAAAAAAGAAAAAAAAATATATATATATATATATATAAACATAAAGGAAAATATGTGAATATATGTGTATAAAAAAGCAATTAATATTGCTATGGGAAGGAAAACTAGAAGTCTGGGGAGTCAGGGATGAGGAGACTTTAATTATACATCTTATACACTCTGAATTTAGACCTATGTAAATCCATTACTTATTCAAAATTTTTAAATGTTCCAGATGTCAATATATACAGGTGTACTTATCATCTATTTCCTTTTAAAAGAGTTTTCCCTAGATTGGGGTAGAAGATTATATTGCTGCCCTTTTGCTCCCTGCTGGCCTGAAATTTTCTCCAGCAGAGTCACTTCTCTGGGTTCTGTGTGACTCTGCCGATAGGCTACCTCTTCCCACAGTTCCAAACACTTGGACCCAAATAAAGGTTCAACTTGACCCCAGGCCTAGGACCAAACAAGTTGTTTGGATAAGGAGGTTGTAAGAGACCCCTACAGCCATGCTGGAACCCAACATCCAACAGCCATGCCGGAACCCAACATCAAGATGGCCCAATGCTATTTGACCCTTATGTGACAACTGGTAAGGGGATGCCGACATTGTTCCTGATGTGTGGACATCCTGCTTTGTTCCCGGCGTCCAAGTCTCAGAGTTGGTCATTTGACTTTGTAAGCCAGGTCCTAGCAGACTTTCGTTTTTGTTTTGTTTTGTTGGTGCCAGGGATTGAACCCAGGGGAGCTTTACCACTGAGCCACATCCCCAGCCCCTTTTATGTTTTATATTGAGGCAGTGTCTCACTGAGTTGCTTTGGGCCTCATTAAGTTGCCGAGGCTGACTTTAAACTGCTATCCTCCTGCCTCAGCCTCCCGAGCCGCTGGGCTACAGGTGTGCAACCATGCCAGGCTCCTGCCAGATTTTTTTTTCTTGGTACTAGGGATTGAACCCAGGGGCACTCCACCACTGAGCCACAACCCCAGCTCTATTTTGTATTTTATTTAGAGACAGGGTCTCAGTGAGTTGCTTAGGGCCTTGCTAAGTTGCTGAGGCTGGCTTTGAACTCGCGATCCTCCTGCCTCAACCTCCCACGTGCTGGGATTACAGGCGTGTGCCACTGCGCCCGGTTCTGCCAGATTTGTATTAGTCCTTGTCCCAGAGAGTGCAGTCCTTGCATCTGCACACAGACATTTCCTATTTGGACTCCTCGCCTTTCTGTGTGCCCACCTCAGGCTTTGAACACTGCCTTCCCCTGGAGTCTCCGTACCCAAGTTCTGCCTTCTTGTTGAGAAATCCCATCATTCTGTCTCCACGTTTGGTCTCCTCCGTGATGACCATTTTATTTGTTGTTGCCTGCTAAACTCTTTAGGACTGTTGCTATTCTTACTTCCATACTGTTTCATCCATTCTAGAATGAATTTTATCTTTGTGTCCAAGGTCCAAGGGGCAGCTCAGTACTTCCAAGTCTGTCCCATCCAATTGCCCAAAACCAAACATGCTGGATGCTGGGAGCAAGTCCACTATTAAAAATGTGCATTCAGGGCTAAGGATGTAGCTCAGAGGAAGTGCACTTGCCTAGCATGCACAAGGTTCTGGGCTTGATCCCTAGCACCCCCGCCCCCCCAAAAAAAGAAAAAGAAAAAGAAAAAACATCTCTTACTGGAAGGACTTTTGTGCCTCCTCTAAAATTTAGTCTGCTTGAAGTTTTGTTTGAATATCTATTAACCACATTGGAAACATACATGCTTCATAGAAGCTTAAGATTCCAAATTTTAGAGACAACCCCAAGAAGATCAGCTGATCTCTCGGTTGGTTTTGGTGCTGGAGATAGAACCCAGGGCCTTGCCCCTGCCAAGTGCACATCTACTACTGAGCTACGCCTCCAACTCCAGCTGATCTTATAGAAGCAGACGGTAGAATAGTGGTTACCAGAGGCTGGCAAAGGTGCGGGGAGGGGAGGACAGAGAAAGGACAGTTAACAGGTTCAAGGGTGCAGCTGGATGGGAATGATAACTTTTTTTTCTTTTAGAGCAATGACTCTAAATGGTTCATAGCACAGCAGGATAACTATGGCTGACAATTGGGTATTTCTGTATAGCTATTAGAGAGGATTTGGAACATTCCCAGCACAAAGAAATAATAGATGTTTGTTGTGATAGATATGCCAATGATCCTGATCTGATTATTACACATCACGTGCATATACCAAAACACCATGCTGTACCCCCAATACATATGTATAATTATTATGTGTCAGGTAAAAATTAAAAATATAGGGCTGGGGGTGTAGCTCAGTGGTAGAGCAAAGCCCTGGGTTCCTCCCCCACTGCTACAATAAAATAAATAAAAATTGTAAAAATGAAAATACAGGGGCTGGGGATATAGCTCAGTTGGTAGAGTCTTGCCTCGCAAGCACAAGGCCCTGGGTTCAATCCTCAGCACCGCAAAAAAAAAAAAAAAAAAAAAATCAATTTATGTATATATGTATATGTATATGTGTGTGTGTGTGTGTGTGTGTGAGAGAGAGAGAGAGAGAGAGAGAAAGAAGGAAGGAGGGAACAGATCAACTATAGTCACCCTCTCAAGAGATTATCTGAAGGCATGAGGATGTAGCGGTGGCTTAGAAGAGTGGTTCTCAGACTTTGGCCTTCATCAGGAGACAGCTTGTGAGAGCACAGAGCTGTGGCATTCATGACCGAGAATGTGCCCTGGTGAAAAGCTCTCAGGTTGTGCTAATTCTGCAGGTCCGAGATATGGAGATTAAAATGAGAAAACCGACTTAGAGGGACTATGCTGACCCGAATCATATACTTAGTAAGTGATAGAAACAGAATTTCAAACCCAGGTAGTTGGACTCTAGACCCATTACCACATTATTGTATTCTTTTTGGTAAAAGCGAATGAAAATGTTACTATATAAATAAACTTAAAATCTAAAGAAAGCACGATCGTTTTCAAATAATCATTGTGATTTAGAATTGCTTTAGAATTCTGTGATTCTGTGATTCTGTGATTTAGAATTTTGCAACTTTGGCAGCAGCCTGAGATTCTCTACTAAGTGCTAATGTTATTAGCCATTAAATGGGTTTCCTCAATAATTTTTTTTTTTTTTTTTTTTTTTTTTTGGAACCAGGGATTGAACCAGGGATCAGGGCCACTGGGCCACTGAGCCACATCCCCAGCCCTATTTTGTATTTTATTTAGAGACAGGGTCTCACTGAGTTGCTTAGGGCCTCGCTAAGTTGCTGAGGCTGGCTTTGAACTCGGGATCCTCCTGCCTCAGCCTCCCAAGTCGCTTGGATTACAGGCATGCACCACCACACCCAGCAATAATTTTGTTTTTGATATATAAATATATTTATTGAGCATCTGATATGATAATCATGTATGGCAATAGTCAAATATATGAACGATGTACTTCAGAAAAACCTCTATTCCATTCAGCAAAATTACAAATAATTTAAAATTTTTATGTTTGAGTTTTTAATAGTTCAATGCAAAGCTATAATTTCATTGACAATGATTCTGTGAAACTTAAAACGTTCCTTGGTTCCTTTTTCCATGTTTCTCATAGTGGAATCTTTTATGCGTTTGAAAAATTGGGACTAAGAAATGCAAATAAGTCAGCAATTGTCCTTACTCTTTAAATGATGTGTCTAGCTAGGTACTTACTCTATCAATTACATGATTAAAAATAGTAGACTATAATGCCTTCCCCTAAAAATGTGTCAAAGTTTAATTATAATGCACCAATAAAAAATGTGTGAAAGTTAGAGCACTATTATATAGGCAAAGCAAAAAATCTCTTAAGTATCACTGAATTTTGTTAATTTGTTGACTAAAGGAGTCATCCATGTAGATAACATGAAAAGAATTATTGTGTATGTTTTAGGACATATCCTTTATCTATTAGCATGTAAGATATTTTTAAATTTTTTTTTAGACATTGGTAGACCTTTATTTTGTTCACTTATTTACACGTGGTGCTGAGGATTGAACCCAGTGCCTCACACATGCTAGGCAAGTGCTCTACCACTGAGCCACAACCCCAGCCCCTGGCATGTGAGGTATTTTATAATATGTAATTCTAACCAACTTCCTTATACTTGCAGCAAAGAAATGGACAATAATTAATCTACCTCTGCCACAAAGCTTTGTCTTTACCTAACTAAAAAAGACTTCAAAAATCTTTAAAATTCAGCAAGGAGCCTAGCATGGTGGCACATGCCTGTAATCCCAGCAGCTCCGGCAGCTGAAGCAGGAGGATCACAAGTTCAAAGCCAGCCTCAGCAACTTAGCGAGGCCCTAAGCAACTCAGCAAGACCCTGTCTTAAAATAAAAAATAAAAAGGGCTGGGGATGTGACTCAGTGGTTAAGTGCCCCTGAATTGAATCCCTGGTAACAACAACAAAAACAAAACAAAACAAAACCCAGCAAGTTTAGAAGGTTTTGGGAAATGTTTTTGACACACCAGTGAACTCAAGTTAGGCTTTCTGTACATAAAACCTCTCCTCCATTCCAATAGCCCACCTAGGAGTAACACATGATGTAACAAGTGTGCTCATCAATGAAATGCATCTTCTGAAATATTCAAGGTAATTTTTCCCATAAAGTGATCAAATGTGATACCAATCACATTTTTTATACTTATTTTCATTGTAATATATAATTTGGTCTAGGAGTGCTTAAAACATTAGATCTAAATGAAATTGAGAAACAAACAATGACTTATATTGGATATGTCATTAAATAGATAATATAGAATATTTGTAGAATGTCACTCTCGCTGTTGTTCAGGGCACCGATCTAAAAGATGACATTTATCAGCCAATACCACAATACAGTAGGCAGAATTCCAGGAGTTCCTGAAATCTGCACTAGGCGCTATATGCATAGAATCAAACTCTCCATGGTCCAGCAAAGAAAAACTTCTGTAGAAAGAACTACCAGGAAGTTGTATTTGAACAATTCCCAGAGTTTGTGCATGATCAAAAGTCTTCTAGTTCCTACCAGCCTGATAAGAGAAATCTTGTTGAATAGATGGAATGATCAGTAGAGACCCCAAAAATGTCACACCTTAAGGGTGTGACTAACCTATTCTTAAAGGAAAGGCCACTCTGAATCTACCCTAAAATTCTTTCTTTTTCTTTTGTTTATTTGCAGTGCTGGAGATCAAACCCAGGATCTCATGCATGGCAGATAAGTGCTCTACCTGTGAGCCACATCCCCAGCTCTTCTCTTAAAATTCTTTTTTTTCTTCTTCTTCTTCTTAATTTTTATTTTGAAACAGGGTATTGCTAAGTTGCTTAAGGGCCTGGCTAAGTTGCTGAGGCTGGCCTCAGATTTGCAATCTTCCTATCTCAGTCTCCCGAGTCAAGTCTCTGGGATTACAGGTGTGTGCTACAGTGCCCGGACCTACCCTTTAAATCCTTAAATGCAAGTCTTGAAGGGACCAAGCTGATCGTAAGTAGCATAAAGTGCCTGCTAGAACGAAGTCCAACAGTATTTGAAGTAGTATAACAGGTTCTAGGACTCATTATAAAGTTCATATACCCGGTATCCAATCAGAAATTACCTAGCCTGCAAAGAAACAGAAGATATGACCTATAACCAAGAGAAAAATTAGTCAATAGAAATAGACACAGGGCCAGGCCCCGTGGCGCACGCCTGTAATCCCAGCGACTCGGGAGGCTGAGGCAGGAGGATGACGAGTTCAAAGTCAGCCTCAGCAATTTAGCGAGGCCCTAAGCAACTCAGTGAGACCCTGTCTGTAAATAAAATACAAAATAGGGCTGGGGATGTGGCTCAGTGGCCGAGTGCCCCTGAGTTCAATCCCCGGTTCCAAAAAAGAAAAAGAAATAGACATAGGAATTACAGAATGTTGGAGTTAGCAGACAAGGATGATAAAACAGCTTTGTAAATAGTCTCAGTATGGTAAAGTGAGATTAGGAAGTATAGTAAAAGAAAATATGAACAGGATGAAAACAGAAATGGATCGTACACCAAAAAACAAATAAACATATGGAAACCTAGAAAACTATAATATCTGAATTTCTAATTTCACTGTTTGAGATAAACAGCAGAATAGACACTAAAATGGAGATCAGAGATCTTGACATAGCAACAGAAACTTCAAAATGAAGCACAAAGAGAAAAAGAGCTAAGAACCAATACACAGAGCCTCAATGACATCTACAACAATATCAAGGAGTTTAACATAAGTGCAGTTGCAATCCCGAGAAAGGAGAAAGAAGGGAACACAATAATATTTGAAGAAATAATGACTGTAAACCCCCAGCCAAATAAAGTAAGGAATCCCCAACATAAAACACAAGGAAAACACAACATAAAACACAATCCCCAACATAAAACACAAGGAATCCCCAACATAAAACTTTAACGTCCCAAGTTAAATTGCTAAAAACCAGTGACGGGCCTGGGATGTGGCTCAGTGGTACAATGCTTGCCTAGCTTGTGTGAAACTCCGGGTCCCCCCACCAGCACTGTCCACAATTCAAATAAAAAGCCAGATGTGATGGTGCAAGCCTGGAATCCTATCAACTCAGGAGGCTGAGGCAGGAATATCAGAAGTTCGAGGGCATCTTCAGCAATTTAGCCAGACCCTGTCTCAAAATAGAAAGGATTGGGTTCAATTCCCAGAACCAGAGAGAGAGAGAGAGAGAGAGAGAGAAAGGAAAGAAAAAGAAGAAAGAAAGAGAAAGAAAGAAAGAAAGAAAGAAAGAAAGAGAAAGAAAGAAAGAAAGAAAGAAAGAAAGAAAGAAAGAGAAAGAAAGAAAGAAAGAAAGAAAGAAAGAAAGAAAGAAAGAAAGAAAGAAAGGGAGGGAGGGAGGGAGGGAGGGAGGGAGGGAAGGGAAGGGGGAGAGAGAGAGAAAGAAAGAGAAAGAAAGAAAGAAAGAAAGAAAGAAAGAAAGAAA
>JAJEJO010000582.1:174745-198013 GCA_020662805.1 Glaucomys volans | reverse complement strand
TTTTTTTTTTTTTTTTTTCTGTCTGAGCCTGTTGATGTTTCCAGGTTGCAGACTTTTCCAACATTCAGTCTGGAAGATATGAGACAGAAAGAAAACTGAGAATCCACAGCACGCTGTTGCTCAGGTCCTGAGACCCTGAACAAGTCTTTTATCTCTCCATCCTATTTTACATATAAAATTAAAGGTTTTAGCTTTAATTAGGAGGAATCAGGCAAAGTGCATTCATTCCATCCAAAGGCTGCCTTTGACCACAGACAAGGAAGTCTTATTCTATTGCTCTGTATTTGTGTTTGGAGGGCCTTTTCCACGGTTTGGGGGACCTTTTCCACGGTAAGGAATCCGTGCTTGAATGAGGAACCATCTTAGCAAATGAATTACTGGGTTTTAAAAAAAATAAACTTGAAAAGATAAGGCTCTGCCAAAATTTTTCTCTCTTTGCTGTCAAGATTATGTAAGACAGCTAGGCCACTGTTTTTGGAGGGGGGTGGGTAATGAACCCAAGTCTGGGAATTTCTTTGCATGTTTTTATTGAGGTGTGATTGATACATAAAAAAAATTGCACATATTTAAAATATATATAGCTTGGCATCTATATATAACTTCAATTTGCATTTCCCTAATGACAGTAATGCCACTGAGCATCTTTTCAAGTGCTTCTCTGCTATCCATATATCTTTTTGATGAAGTCTCTATTCTAATCGTTTGTCCAAATTTTACTGGGTTTTCTTATTATTGAGGTTTTTTGTTTGGGGGGGAGTGTTTGTACTGGGGATTAAGCCCAGGAGTGCTTAACCACCAAGCCACATCCCCAGCCCTTTTTAATATTTTATTTAAGCCGGGCGTGGTGGCGCACGCCTGTAATCCCAGCACTTGGGAGGCTGAGGCAGGAGGATCGCAAGTTCAAAGCCAGCCTCAGCAACTTAGCGAGGCCCTAAGCAACTCAGTGAGACCCTGTCTCTAAATAAAATACAAAATAGGGCTGGGGATGTGGCTCAGTGGCCGAGTGTCCCTGAGTTCAATCCCTGGTTCCAAAAAAAAAAAAAAAAAATTTATTTAGAGACAGGGTCTCGCCAAGTTGCTTAGGGTCTTGCTAAGTTCTTGAGGCTGGCTTTGAACTGGCGATCCTCCCGCCTCAGCCTCCAGAGCCACTGGGATTACAGGTATGCACCACTGAGCCTGGTGTTATTATTGAGTTTTGAGATTTTGAAAAATATATTTTGATATAAATCCCTTATTAAATTCATGCTTTGTAGTGGAATGGAATTACCACATGATTCCGCAATTCCATTTCTGGGTGTATATCTGAAAGTACTGAAAGCAGAGACTCAGAGACATACTTGTGCACTTTTGCTTGTAGCAGCATTATTCACAATAGCCGGAAGGTAGAAGCAACCCAAATGTCCATAGAATGTATAAACAAGGGCTGGGGATATAGCTCATTTGGTAAAAGTGCTTGCCTTGCAAGCACAAGGCCCTGGGTTCAATCCCCAGCACCGCAAAAAAAAAAAAAAAAAAAAAAAAAATTTAAAAAAAAAATGTGGTATATCTCTACGATGGAATATCGTTTGCTTTAAAAACAAAAGAGGTACTAGAGCAGGCACATGGTGCCCACCTGTAATCCCAGCAACTCGGGAGCCTGAGGCAGGCGGATCTCAAGTTGGGTCTTAAGCAACTCAGTGAGACAAAGGGTTGGAGTTGTGGATCAGTGGTAAAGCACCCGGGTTCAAACCCCGGGACTAAAAAAAAAGAAAAAGAAAAAAAAACTCTTTCTTTTTTTGGTGGTGCTGAGGATGGAACCCAGGGCCTCACAGGCTAGGCAAGCAGTCTACAATTGAGCCACATTCCAGCCCTCATTCCTTTTTATCATTGAGAAAAAAAAAAAAAAGACCATGTGATTCCACTTATATGAGATACCCAAGTTAGTCAAATTCATAGAGATGAGAGAACGGTGGTGGCCAGGGCTTAGGGGAAGAGGTGCCTAGGGATTTGTTGTTGAGTGGATGTAGTTTCTACTTTTACTCTCCATCTCCAGATGGGGCTAGCAGGGCAGCTCAGCGACAGAGCACTTGCCTAGAAGGAGAGAGGTCCTGGTTTCCATCCCCAGTATTGAAAAAAAAAAAAAAATTTATGCAACAAATGATGCCATAATAACTGAATGCCATGTGGAAAAATATGAATCTCCATCTCTACCTCACACCATATACAAAAATTCATCTGAGAAGGATCATACATCTGTATAAAACCATACCTATATATAAAAATCATATATATATATATTTCGCCCCCAGTATTAGGGATTGAACCCAGGGCCTCCTGCATGGTAGTCAAGCACTCCATCATTGAGCTACATCCCTAGCCCTTTTTGATTTTTTTTAATTTGAAGACAGAGTCTTGCTTCAATTGCTGAGGCTGTCCTCAAACTTGTGATCCTCCTGCCTCAGCCTCCTGAGTAGCTGGGATTATAAGTATGTGTCATTGTGTCCAGCAAAACCATATAAGGTTTTGAAACCTTAAAAGACTATCTTCATAATTTGAAATAGGCAAATTTTGCTTAGCAGATCACAGAAAGCAGTAACCATAAAAGAAAACAATGATGAGAGTTCATCAAAATTAACAACTGAAATGATTAAGGAAGGAGAAGGTCCCTCTTGTATCTGCTAAAGTTTTTCCCATGCCTTTAACTCAAAATAGTCAATATGCCACAGTGACATATTTTGGGGTGGCAAATTCCTGAACTCCTTCAATACAACACAAAGCTGCTCAGAGGGAATGAACTACCAGTATATGCACAACATGAAGAATCTCAATGCTGGAAAGAAGAAGCCTCACACAAACCAGGACATACTATATGTATGTATTGCATTTAGATGAAATTTCAGAATGAGCAAAACTAAGATATAGAGCCAGGCATGCAATGTACAGTTATTAGCTATCAATTTAAATTAAAATAAAAGGAACTGAGCCAGGCATGGTGGCCCATGCCTATAATCCCAGCAACTCAGGAAGCTTAAGCAGGAGGACAGCAAATTCAAGGCCAGCCTCAGCAATTTAGGGAGACCCTGTGCAATTTAGCGAGACCCTGTCTCAAGATTAAAAAATGCAAAGGGTGGGGATGTGGCTCAGTGGTTAAGCCCCTCTGGGTTCAATCCCCAGTACCAAAACAAACAAACAAATGAACAAAAACTAACATATAGAGGAAGAAATCAGGACATTGATTGCCTCTGATAGATGGGATTCAGTAATGACTGGGAAAGAACAAGAGGAAACTTTTATGGGTCATGAAAGTGCTTTTTACCTTGATAAATTTGAATCACAGGGCATTTGTCAAAACCTAGTGAATATGCTCTTAAAATCTGTCTTTCTCTGGGTGTGGTGATGCATACTTATAATCCTAGCTACTCAAGAGGCTGAGGCAGGAGGATTACAAATTCGAAGCCAGCCTCAGCAATTTAGTGAGACTGCCTCAAAATAAAAGGTAAAAAGGGCTGGGGATGTAGCTCAGTGGTAGAGAGCCTTGGATTCAATCCCCAATAGCCACACACACACACATACACACACACACACACAAAATTGTATTTTTTATTATCGGTAAATTTTATAGCAAAAAAAACCCCTCTGTAAATAAATATTTATGATCTATTTTAAATGCATTAAAAAGATACATTAGGACTGGGGTTGTGGCTCAGTGGTAGAGCACTTGCCTAGCATGTGAGGCACTAGGTTCCATCCTCAGCACCACATAAAAATAAATAAAATAAAGCTCATCAACAACTAAAAAAAAGCTCTTCAGGAGAGGCAAGGATAAAGATTTTTTTTAAAAAAGGTTATATTAATGAGTAGATCAAGGGATGGGTAAATAGATCTGTGATAAAACAGATGTAGTAAAACGTTAATGGTAAAATCTAGATGATTTCACGAATGTTCAGTGCAAAATTCAATTTCACTGTTTTAAAATTAAATTAAAAATTTCATAATAAAACATTGAAGAAGTATTAAAAGAACCCAGAAGAATATGTTGTAAAAAGTGAAGTCTCTTCACCCACCTCAATCTTTCTCCCTTCCTAGAAGGAATTGCTGTTCACAGTTTGGTAGAGATTGTTCCAAATCCTATTCTTCTTGAATTTGCATATGTGTGTGTTGAAATATACATAATAGTAAGTTACTCAACATGTGAATAGTCTCATCCCACTTGAGGGTTGGGTTTGGTGAGCCCTCCCCCCTCCACCTCTGCTGGCTGCTGCTGCTTTTTTTTTTTTTTTTTTTTTTTTTAGCTGCTGCATACTTAGAGAGTCCATTCCCCAATAGAAATTTAGTTGCTTAAACATTTTTGCTATTGAAAATTACTCTTTTTTGGTTTTGGTACCAGGGATTGAACTCAGGGGCACTTAACCACTAGGCCACATCCCCAGCCCTTTTTATTTTTTATTTTGAGACAGGGTCTCACTAAGTTGCTTAGGGCCTCGCTAAATTCCTGGGGCTGGTTTCAAACCTGTGGTCCTCCTTCCTCAGCCTCCAGAGCCGCTGGGATTATAGGCCAGTGCCACTGTGCCTGGTTAAAAATTACTTTTCCAATAAACTGGGTCAATTAACCTACAAAAGACTGTTTTCTAATATGCATTATCGCCGGATTCTCCACGCACTTGCCAGCACTGGGTATTAGTAATCTTTTTCATCTTAGTCCATCTGATGGCTGAAAAATGGCATTTACCTGAAAGTTGATGAGGTTGAGTCTCTTAATATTTCATTCATGAGATATAATTTTTCTTTTTCTTTTTTTTTTTTTGGTACTGGGGATTGAACCCAGGGGCACTCCACCACTGAGCCACATCCCCAGCCCTATTTTGTATTTTATTGAGAGACAGGGTCTCACTGAGTTGCTTAGGGCCTCACCAAGTTGCTGAGGCTGGCTTTGAACTCACGATCCTCCTGCCTCAGCCTCCCACGTGCTGGGATTACAGACGTGCGCCACCGTGCCCGGCGAGATATAATTTTTCTTTTGCATGTTTCCTTTTCATATTCTTTTCCTCTTTCTCTACTGAATTTGACTTTTTTGAATTAATTCTTCATATATATTTGAATACAATCCTTTCTCAGTTATCATGTTCAAAATACGAAAATATCTGTAGTTTGTGGTTTATGGCTTCTCTTTATACTTTATGGCATTTTTTTTATTAATATTTATTTATTTATTTATTTAATTTGGGCATTGAACCCAGGGGTGCTTAACCACTGAGTCACATTCCCAGCCCTAGAGAACAGGGTCTCATTGAGTTGCTTAGGTTCCCACTAAATTGCTGAGGCTGGTTTTGAAACTTGGGATCCTCCTGCCTCAACCTCCAGACCCGCTGGGATTACAGGTGTACATCACCACTGGGGTTACATATGTGTGCCACTGCTGAGGTCACAGGTGTGTGCCACCACGCCCGGATGATTAACATAATTTTTAATTTAAACATATTTGATTGCATAAGCCTTTCTATATGATTATACTTTTAATGTCTTTTTAAAAGAAATTATCCCCTATCACAAGATCGTATTCTTTTTATATTATCTCCTGAAAAATTTCCCAGATATTTTTTCTACGCAGATACATAATCTGTACAATAAAATTAGGATGACATCATGCATACTTCTTTGTAATCTGTTGTTGTGTCATGTAGCAATATATTTTGAACATAGTTTCATTTGAATAAATGTTTCAGTAGTGTTGTGGGTGGGGTTTCCCAGGAAACAGACTCTGAGACAGAGATTTGTGCCCAGGAAGCTTATCAGGGAGTCCTTTCAGGATCAACATGGATGGGAGCAGGGAATGAAACAGGATTAGATAGAGAGGGGAAGTTAGCCAACCCTGAGTAGAATAAAAAATAAAAAAATAACTGACGACTTCAACTTGGTAATTTCGAGGGCCCTGCAAGTCATCCTGAACTGAAAAAAGAAGGCTGGGTGTGTATAATCCTGTGTTGTTAGATGTGTGCTGTCCCTGGGGAAGAGGTGGGTGTCATTGGACAAGGCGGCTGACTTCAAGTGAGTACAATTCCCAGAGCTAGTGAGCAGTTGAAGGCTGTCACTGGTAGCACTCCTGTCGCTAGGAGTCCTAAAGGTGTGTGTGGGTGGTGGGGGGAGGGAATCTGAGCAGCCCACCACAGAATCCACCATCATTAGGGGCACTGTTGGCCCCAAAGAGCATAAAATATGACCTGTCCTTGCTTAATAAACAGGGGTTGGTCTCACCAGGTCTGTAGTGGGCGATGGACTGCTGGCATCAATGGTATCTTTTCCTTTTCGGGGAGAACTTTTTCAGAAATTCCCAGTAGACTTATTATATTTCATTGTCCAGAACTAAAATGTCCACTCCTAGGTGTGGGGGTTGCCGGGAATGTGGGATCAGGGTTCCCAGGATTTTGTGCCTGGAACGTTGCTGCTCTGAGCAATATTCTTAGCATAGAAGAGGTGTCTAAAGGATTTTAGACATGCAACTGACAGAGTCTGCCACAAAATAGATTTCTGCAAAATTATGCCTGTGGATTTTGCTGAAACAGTCTCTATATTGCTGGACATTTGGTTGTTTCCACTGTTTTTCTGTTATCCTCTGTATTATAATTCTTTTCTGCCCATATCCTCCATTATTTCTTCAAGATAAAATGCTAGCTATATCATTGTTAGGCAGAGGGAATGTGCCTTTTAAAGAATTTATTATTATTATTATTATTATTATTATTATTATTATTATTATTATTTTGTATTGGGGATTAAAACCAGGAGTACTTTACCCCTGAGCCACATCCCCAGCCCTTTACATTTTACTTATTTATTTATTTATTTTGAGACAGGGCGTCGCGAAGTTGCTGAAGTTGGCTTTGAATTTGCCATCCTTCTGCCTCAGCCTCCCTAGTCGCTGGGATTACAAGTATGGACCATTGCACCCAGCCTTTTAAAGAAATTTGATGTAGATTACCAAAGTAATCTTTGATGTATCTTGAAAAGGCACTACAAATTTATGCTTTTCCTGAGCAGTGAACAAAGAGGCCTATCTTCCCTACATCCTTAGTGACATTGGACTTTAATTTTCATCAGTTTTATATTCTTCAAAAGAGTAACTTATCTTAATTTTCATTTTTGTTTGTTTTTCATGGTGTTGAGACTGGAACTCAGGGCCTTCTGCATGCCAGGCAAGTACTCTACCACTGAGCTGCATCCCCAGCCCTTAATTTTGGGGTTGATTTTATTGGCCATGTTTCTTTATTTTTCTCTCTCCCTTTTTCATTGTGTCTAAAAAGTATGCTTTGAACTGTTTTATCTTTTAGAATATGGCTTTGAGATACAGTCTATATTTCGCTCTTGTGCTATGAGAGTTAATTATAGCAGGCCTGAGTTATTTTGTTGGTCAAAGCATGAAATGTACTAATTAACAATGTTTCCTTTTAACCAGGGCCCAAGGAATTTTAGAACATTTTGTCTCTGTTGGTTGCACTTGTTTATTGATAACAATGAAATTGATGATATGCAGGTGATGTCATGTTACATACCCCCAACTTCCCCCCCACCCCACCCCCAGGTCTTTGCTCTTGAGTCTTGCCACATATAAGGAAACAGCTAGGTACCTAAATATAAACACTTAAATATATATTCACAAGTAGCATGCACAGCGGCGGCAGCAGATGTGTGCATAAGTACTTTATTGCATGAATAATTATTTTATGACCTATAAATTGCTCTCTGTATACCTAATAAGTGTCAGAAATATTTATTTATTTATTTATTTATTTATTTTTTGGGACCAGGGATTGAACTCAGGGACACTTGGCCACTGAGCCACATCCCCAGCCCTATTTTGTATTTTATTTAGAGACAGGGTCTCACTGAGTTGCTTAGGGCCTTGCTAAGTTGCTGAGGCTGGCTTTGAAATCGCGATCCTCCTGACTCAGCCTCCCGAGTCGCTTGGATTACAGGCGTGCGCCACCACGCCCGGCCCCAGAAATATTTTTAAAATATCACTTTAAAAAGTAAAAGGAGAAAGAAATCATTTTGAGAATCCAGTGAAGAATGATGACACATGAACTTGGAAACATAAGCCTTAGCTATCCTAATGTTAAACATGGCAGTGCTGTGCAGCCTCTGGAGGCTGAGGCAGGAGGATCGCTAGTTCAATCAAGTTGCTTAGGGCCTCAGCAATCCAAGTGAGGCCCTAAGCAACTTGGTGAGATCCCATCCCAAAATAATAAATAAGAAGGGCTGGGATGTGGCTCAGTGGTTAAGTGCCCCTGGGTTCAATCCCCAGTACCCTCCCCCTAAAAAAACATTTATTGAATATATAGTTCATGAATAATAGATCTCTAACTCCAGTTTAGAATTTCTTAGTAACAAAGG
Source organism: Glaucomys volans (assembly GCA_020662805.1). Taxonomy (NCBI): domain Eukaryota; kingdom Metazoa; phylum Chordata; class Mammalia; order Rodentia; family Sciuridae; genus Glaucomys; species Glaucomys volans. The sequence goes on along the minus strand of JAJEJO010000582.1, from coordinate 189,646 downwards.
GATAGCAGCTATTATAATAGCCAAAAACAAACAAATCTGACAAAATTACTTTAATGTTTTGCTGTCTTTAAATCTATGAATATATTGTACTAAAAATTGCTAGAATAATTTTATTGAATATTACAATGACTCTTGTATAATCATTATAGTTTTTTGCACATATGATAGTCTTGCATGAAAGTGCTAAATATTTCCTAGCTCAGAAAAAACATTCTATAAGTCCACATGCACTTCAGGTTAAACATATAGAAAAATAAATTAAGCCGGGCGCGGTGGTGCACGCCTGTAGTCCCAGCACTTGAAAGGTTGAGGCAGGAGGATCGCGAGTTCAAAGCCAGCCTCAGCAACTTAGCGAGGCCCTAAGCAACTCAGTGAGACCTTGTCTCTAAATAAAATACAAAATAGGGCTGGGGATGTGGCTCAGTGGTGGAGTGCCCCTGAGTTCAATCCCAGTACCTAAATAAATACATTAGAATAGTAAAAAATGTTATTAAAATACAGTTTTTAAAGTAACAAGTTATGGGGCTGGGATTGTAGCTCAGTGGTAGTTTGCCCAACACATGTGAGGTACTGAGTTTGATTTTCAGCATCACATATAAACAGTTTTGTGTGTGTGTGTGTGCGGTGCTAGGGAGTGAACCCAAGGCCTTGTGCTTGTGAGGCAGGCACTCTACCAACTGAGCTATATCCCCAGCCCAATTGCATCTAAACAAATAAAGTAAAGGACCTTTATTTTATTTATTTGTATGCGGTGCTGAGAATCAAAGCCAGTGCCTCACACAAAATTACTTGAAGGTTTTGCTATCTTTAGATATATAAAAATATATTTAGGCAAGGGCTCTACCACTGAGCCACAACCCCAACCCAAATATTATTAAAAAAGTAACAAGTTATCATTGAAGTACATAGTCACAAGGTAAACTAACTTAGTACTAACTCGTGATAAGAAAATATATGGCCACTACAAGAATATACTTAGATATATCTGTCAAAATAGTAAAGATCAACCCAATGCAAATCAGAACACAGAGAAAATGAACACCATCTCTGAAGTAGATGGAAATGTAATGTGGTGTAACTCTTTTGTGGACCATTTTAGCAATCTATAAACATAGCATTAAAAAGTATTATAGCCGGGCATAGTGGTGCACGCCTGTAATCCCAGCACTTGGGAGGCTGAGGCAGGAGCATCGCGAGTTCAAAGCCAGCCTCAGCAACTTAGTGAGGCCTTAAGCAACTCAGTGAGACCCTATCTCTAAATAAAATACAAAATAGGGCTGGGGATGTGGCTCAGTGGCTGAGTGCCCCTGAGTTCAGTCCCCAGTTCCAAAAGAAAAAAAAAAAAGTATTGTACCTTTGACTTAATACATCTGTAGCTTTAAGCCAAATAGTCCAAGATAATTATCCTACATCCAGAAAATTTTTATACACAAAGATATTTATGTAGTATTATTTATAATGACAATTGTAAGCAACTTAGACATTCAAAACTTGGAGAATTAATAAATGATGAACCATTCTTTTCAATGTATCTAACATGTTATTCTCCACATTTTTCTGCAAATGGCTCAAAAATAAACCTCATGTCAATTCTTAAACCATTTTTTAAAGTAGAGTATGGCTCTATAACAGAGTCTAATGAAGCTGCAAAATGGAATAAGGAAGATCCCTGTATGTTCCTATTAGAATATGGTGTTAACTGAGAAAAGCAAAGTACAGAGAAGTTGTGTAGTAAGTTAGCTTTTGAGACCACAAATATTAACCCAATGCAAATACATATTTTCTGATTCTTTTGAAAATAAAATAACATGAAGTTTAAGAACTATAATAAAAGTGATTTCCTACAGGTGGAGGTAGGGGATGTGGAAAGCACGAAGATAGAAGGTGGATATTTCTAAATGCATCTTATATCATACATTTTATTTTGTTTGGTTTTGTGTGAAAGGTAGCCCCCAAGAATTCCCACCTCCTGGTATGTACACTCCTCTGACATTGTACCAGGGTTGGGCTGCATGACTTACAGAATTTGGCAGAAGTGATGGTATATAACTTCCAAGATTAGGTTCTAAGAAGCAAGGTGGCTTTCTTTTTACTTTCTCTCTCTGATCTCTTGTTCTAGGGGAAACTTTGCCTTGTTGGGTGGTTTCATATGGTGAGACTCTAAGGCCCAACAAGAGCCATGTGAGGTGGGGCTGGGGGTATAGTTTAGCTGGTAGGGCACTTGCTTCACAAGCACAAGGCCTTGGGTTCAATCCCCAGCACATGCTTTAATAATAATAATAAAAAAAGGCAGCCATGCGAGGGATCCATCTTGGAAGCATGTCCTCTAGCGCCAATCTAAACCTTGAACTGCTGCTGACATCTTGCCTGCATATCCTGAGCCCAAAGCAGCCAGCTAAGCTGCTCCTAATTCCTTGCCCTCAGAAACTGTGAGATAATATCTGTTGTTATTTTAAGCTACTAAGTTTGTTTTACAACTTGATAGGTAGCAATACATCGCTAATACACGTTAGAACAGTAAAATTGTTGCTTAATCATTTAAAAACTGAATATAATAAAAAAACAAAAAGGCAGTTTTTAAACATTAAAGACAAACTGAAACAAATGAGCCTAGCTATCACGTTGGTGGCAAAACTACCCAGACAATAATTATTTCAAGTGACTTGCAAACAGTCTTTATACTGTATATCTTTAGAGGGCTGGATCTTGAGGACAAAAATAACTGTAAATACATCTTAAATGGCATTCAGCAATCTAATTGTTACTAATAATATTGGTATCATTATTCTGAAACGTTTCTATCTGTGTAGTGGAATACAGCAAATAGGTCATTATGTTAATATCATTAAGAACCAAGATTTTACACATGAGAGGAGACACACAAAATCAAAGAAATTGAGTGGAAGCCCTTTACTCTTTAGATCGGAAATAGCTGTATTTATTCATAATTCATTTTTCTTTTTCTAAAAAATGGCTGTCTTAGTTGTGTGCACTGAAAAAACCTGAAAGAAATGATACCATAATAGCAATAAATCCATAGCATTCAGTTCGTGGTGTTTAAATATGATTTCAAACAAATACATAGAACTCCTTAGGGAAATGGCTAATTCCAGTTCTGAAACTGGATATCTGAAAGGAATATTGCATTTCACTAGAAATGAAGGACTACAGGGTTGTATTAACGAACTAAGGAGGGGGTAGGGGTGTAGTTCAGTGGTAGAGCACTTGTTTAACCTGAACCTGGCCCTGGGTTTAATCCCCTGTCCGACAACAACAACAAAAAAGACTAAGGAACCAACTTTCTTTTTTTTTTTTTTTTGGTACCAGGGATTGAACCCAGGGGTGGTTCAACCACTGAGCCACATCCCCAGTCCTATTTTGTATTTTATTTAGAGACAGGGTCTCACTGAGTTGCTTAGGGCCTCACTAAGTTGCTGAGGCTGGTTTTGAACTCTAGATCCTCCTGCCTCAGCCTCCTGAGCCACTGGGATTACAGGCGTGTGCCACCATGCCTGGCAGGAACCAACTTTCTAAGTGGCTCTTACTGACTCAAGACAGGACAATTTGAGGATCAAGAAACATAATGAGGGCTGGGGCTGGGGCTCAGCAGTGGAGCGCTTGCCTTGCATGCGTGAGGCACTGGGTTCGATCCTCAGCACCACATAAAAATAAATAAATAAAATAAAGGTATTGTGTCCATCTACAACTAAAAATATTTTTAAAAACCCATAATGACTGCAAAATACTATACACACTTGTACATCAGATGCTTTTAAAGCTGCATGAGTTCAAAATGGTACTCAAAAATAAATAAAACCTCACTGGTCATTTTTTGGAAGCTGCTAGGATGCCAACTAATGTAAAATTGGCAAATATAGGAAAAGAATTTATCTTTCCTTTCCTGTGCAAACTGAATTTGAGAGCATCCAGAATTGATGGGCAAGTTCTTTATTATAAAAGAATTCAAGCTCAGGAAGAATGACAGAATTAAGAACTCACCATTTCATGAAGAAATAGTCTGGGTTATGGAAATGCTTTATATCTTGATCTAAGTGGTAGTTACATGGTTGTATAATATGCAAATACTCCTTAAGCTGTTCACTTGGTATTTGTGTATTTTATTATAAAGTATACCTTCATAATTTGACCTTGATTTAAAAATTATACTATTTATTTATTTACTGGGGTGCTGAGGGTGGAGCCCAGGACCTCCCACATGCTGGGGAATTACTCTACCACTGAGCTACACCCTCAACCCCATTCCTCAATTTACAAAAATATCCATTGTATGTTGGAGTGAGGTATAATTGTGCTTTCCAGTGGGGAAGTACAAAGCACCCTTCTGCCTTGCCCAGAAGTTGAACCTGAATCTAATCTAGCCTCTAATGTCACTACCAGCTTACAGGAAAGAAAGAGGTCAGAGGAACATGTCAAATGATACCAAGAGGACACAACCAGATGAATTTAGAATAGGGAACATTTTGCAGGGCAAATGACATGATTTCTTCAGTGAATCAATGACAATAAAGAAAAGAGGAAGGGAGAGGGAAGTTGTCCTACCCTGGTTTGTGGTGCTATAACAAAATATGATAGACTGGGTAATTTATAATGAATGGAAATTTCTCACAGTTCTGAAGGCTGGGATGTCCAAGTTCAAGACACCAGCATTAAGTGAGGGCCTTTGTGCTGTGTCAGCCCATGACAGAAGGGCAAAAGAGAGAAAAGCACCCAAATTGTCTTTTTATAAGGAATCCATTCTGGAGTTAATAATTCTACTGTCATGATAATGGCAATAATTCATGATTAATAGAGTGACGAGCCCTCATGGTCTAATCATCTCACATAAGGCCTCACCTCCCAACACTGGTGTGGCGGAATTAAGTTTTTACCACTTTTTTTTTTTTAAGGCAGTGCTAGGGATTGAACCCAGGGCCTTATGCGTATGAGGCAAGCACTCTACCAACTGAGCTACATCCCCAGCCCTACCACATATTTTTTTTCATTTTTTTTTTTTTTTTTTTTTTTTTTTTTGGTGTGGGGCACATTCAAACCATGGCTGAAGGGTTCTAAATGAGAAGAGACTATAGAGCTATATTAACCAGCTGGGTGTGTTGCTCATGCCTATAGTCCCAGCTATGGTGAAGGGAGGATCATTTGAACTCATCAGTTCTTTGCTTGTTTTTTGTTACTGGGGATTGAACCCAGAGGTGCTTTCCACTGAGTTCTGTCCCCCAAAAGACAAGATCTTGCTAAGTTGCTGAGGCCGCTGTTAAATTTGTGATCCTCCTGCCTCAGCCTCTGGAGTTGCTGGGATTATTGGCAGGTGCCACCTCACCTGGCTTGAACTCAAGACTTCAAGACCCATCTGGGCATCACAGTGCGAATTTATCTTAAAAAGACAGCAATATTAAACAAAAGAATACACAAACAGAGTTTGGGTCCTAATTCAAATAAACCAACTATAAAAAGTCATTTTCCAGACAATCAGGAAAATTTGAACACAGACTGGGAATTAGATGATATCAGTCCTAATTTTATTAGGTATGGTCACAGTATTGTGCTCTTAAAGTCTGTGTCTGTTAAATACGTATTTATAAGTGAAATTATGTGATTTGCTTTAAAGTACTCCAGGGGAAGTATGTTGGGGGGGCAGGGAGAAATGAAGCAAGAAAGGCAAAGTAATAATAATTGTTGAAGCTGAGTGATAGATAATTTGGACTCACTAAATTATTTTCTTCATTTTTGTGTATGCTGTTAAGTTATTAGGCTATTGAGCTTCCAACCATCCTTCCAAGACTCCACTTTGGTGTGGGTCGGGTGGGGGATGAACCCAGGGCCTTGAGCATGCTAGGCAAGGGCTCTACCGCTGAGCTGCATCCCCAGCCCCTGTGCTTTACTTTGTGATTCTGGGGATGGCATTGTACAAGTCACATTTTTGCTTTGCCAGTGGGTCCCTGTTGGGCCCCCGTTCTAGGAGGCAATAGAGGGAGGTGGCAAGGCTAGAGGCAGAGGAAGGCACTTAAGCCCCCTTCCAATTTTCCTCCTTCCCGTCTACTTCCTGTTCTTCTCAGCTTCCTCCAGGAACATTTTCATCCTGCGCCAGCAAAGCCTTCCCTGGGTCTCCAGCTGAATCCAGTTTGCAAGTTATCTAGCATTCACAGAACCAGCCTCAGGGGCCTCCCTTCAGAAGCACCAGCATGAGGTGAACAGCACCCCTCCCAAGGGGTCTGAATCATAGTTCATGGACCCCTCCTCTAAGCTTCTAAATTGTAATATTTCCATCTTCTTTGCTTTGGTCCTCTATTTCCGGGGGTGGCAGTTGTTTCCTGCAGTTCCTGACTCCATGACATCTTCGAGTTCTCTTCTTGCTGTTTGAGTTACTTACTTTAAATACTGTGTCTTGGGCTGGGGCTATAGCTCAGTTGGTAGAGTGCTTACCTCTCGTGCATAAGGCCCTGGGTTCAACCCCAGCACCGTCACCACCAAAAACAAAACAAAAACCACCTCTCCTAATTAGCCTCTGACTGATACATTCACAGATTTCCATCAGTCATTAGTGAGGGCTGTTTTTATTCCCCCTGAGATTGCATTTCTGGGCTGTCACATGGGTGGCGATGCCAACTATAACAGCAAAGTGTGTTCCATGTGGCAAGAGAAAGTCCTCAGGCAAAGTAATGCAGGAGCCAGCAATTGGAAGTTGGGCCAGCGTGTCCTAAATTAAAATGGAGTGGGACAATGCTTGCTTCACAACCAAATGGCCTTTATAAAATATTTCTAGTTACACAGGCATTCATTATTTGTGCGTGCGTGTGTGTGTGTGTGTGTGTGTGTGTGTGTGTGTTTCTGGAGATTGAACCCAGGGCACTTTACCATTGAGCTACACCTCCAGCTTTTTTTATTTTTTATTTTGAGACAGTGTCTCACTAAGTTGCTGAGGCCGACCTTGAACTTGCAATCCTCCTGCCTCAGCCTCCCGAGTTCCTAGAATTACAGGCATGTCCCACTGTGCCCAGAAGCATTCGTTATTTTTAAAAGACACTTTGTTAATAAGGATGAGACTGAAGTCCTCTCCATCACAATTGGCAAATCCTGATTCCCTTCTTTTCATTCCTTCTCAGAGACAATCACTGTTATCATTTATCCTCTACCTGTGCTTTTATACATATATATGCTCATTGAAATCTATAGGGTATTAGTTTGTAGGTTTGGGGATTTTATTTCATAGCATATGTATGTTTTTGCAATTTGCTTTATTCACTAAATAATTTGTCTTGGAAGTCATACTACATTGTGATTCAAAGATGATTCTTTTTAACTTCTGCATAATATTTCCTAGTATGCATATGCCATGTTTGTCCCCACTGAAATCCTATACTATTACAAGAGCTCTATGACTAATATCTGTGTCCCTGTCTTTACACTTGTTTAGGAGTATTTCTCTAGGGTGGATAGAGATATAGAGTAGTAGAAATTCTAGGTCAGAGAAGAATGTATATTTTTAAAATTACATTAGATGTTAAATATGTGTCCTCTGAAGCACAGTTCCAATTTCCAAGTGTACTGGGAGAGCCCTGATGCCCTTACTTTCTATGATTGCGTTAGCCTACATTTCCCCTCTGGCGCTTCTCTGGGCTCCTTCAGCAGCAGATCACACAGGGGAAGAGCTGTTCATCTCCATCACTCAACAGACCACCAAGTACCTTCTGTACCCTACTGTCCAGGGGGGCACCAGGGTAGGGCCACTGTAATCTCTCAGGAGAAACCAGTACCAAAATGGAGCCATCGTAGTGACAGCAGTGTCCATGGTATCCAGCTGAGAGTAGAGTTTCTGAGAGACTGTTGGAGTGAACTTGATTCTGAGTACATGTGACAACCCCTAGCAACTTTTGGAAATAATTAGTGCACTTTGTGAGGATCAGAGGTTCTTGCATGACCAGGTGGCAGGGCAATTAGGTTATTCCTAGCATTTGTTTTATGCCATCAACCACGGACCTGGGTGTCTGCGGGAGTGGCAGCTGCAGAGTAAAACTAGACAGTCCCTTCCAGTTATACCTGGGGCTGGGATCCATGGGTTACTTTGCTAGGTGAATTTCTTCAGCAGAGGAAACAGCAAAGGCAAAGGATCTGAGGTGTTCCTGTGTTTCTCCTGTTAAGGAGAGCCAAGTTAGAGGCCGGTGGGGAAAGACGCAGTGAGTGGGGCAAGTCAGGAATGAGAGCAGAGGGACAATGATTGGGATCAGCTTTCCCAGATCACTTCCTGACCAAGGGTTGTGTTAAGCCTTTTTCAGACCAGGCTCTTTGGTGATTTAATTCGCTTAACAACCATAGAAGGGTGCCAGGCACGGTGGTGCACGCCTGTAATCTCAGCGTCTCGGAATGGTGAGGCAGGAGGACTGCAAGTTCGAGGACAGCCTGGGCAACTTAGTGAGGACCTAAGCAAATTAGCAAGACTGTCTCAAAATAAAAAATAAAAAGGACTGGGGATGTGGCTCAGTGGTTAAGTACCCCTGGGTTCAATCCCTGGTACCAAAACAAAACAAAACATAGAAGGCCTCAGATCTGTTTGTTTCTAGACTGTTCCATGTGTTCTAACCATACCGAAAGTTCTTTTCTACACATAATTTTAAAGTTCACTTTATGTACTTATTTGCTTCCTTGCTCCTGCGTTTCTCTCCCTTTCAACTTAAAGCTAGCTACATTGATGCTGACTCAGACAGGTTTAGTTAGATGAGAAGGACACCACCTCTCATGATCTGATTGCTTCAGAGCAGTGTTCCTCTGTTTACCAGAGGGCTCTTACTGGGCCTGTAAGTTGAGTGGTCAAGCAGACCCTAGGCAGCAGCTGACACTACAGCAGCTCCTAGGTGACCGGACACACTTCTATAGGTTTGGCTGGTAACCTGTAATGGGCCAAATGGATCTAGATGGCACGTTGCTTACAGAGACAACATAAGCAAGATCAGCCTGGTGTCAGCTCCCCATGTCCCTAGTCCCATGGGATGACACCAAACCCCAAGAGCCAAATGACAAGCCACCTGAGTGACAGGTCGGTCATTTTGCTGTAGAGAAGCCAGTTCTAAACTGCAGCCAAGCAGTTGCAGAGTGCCACAGAAGCCTGCCACTGAGCCCCAGCTGGGAAATGGAGAAGGTAGAAAGGGCTTCCCTCCCTGAAACGGGGGAGCTGAATGAGAAATGGCCTTGTGGCAGTCTCCCACAAGATATGGACAAGAAACTGCCTTGCAGCAGCTCTGGTCCTTATCTCCTCTTGTTCCAGGAGCAATCACAGGGCATTCTGCCAAGACCGGTCAGACTGCAGCCAAGCCTTGTTCTTGTGGCCTATGCGAAGATGTGCAAGGTCATCAGCACGTCACCATGGAACTATTCCCCTAACATTTAGTTACACAAAGACTTTTTCAGTTATTATTTGGGATGCAGAAACAATCAGCATTTTTTTTTTTTTTTTTTTTTTTTTTGGTACCAGGGATTGAGCCCACGGGCACTTAACCACTGAGTCACATCCCTAGTCCTTTTTATATTTTATTTAGAGACAGGATCTCACTAAGTTGCTTAAGTTGCTTGCTAAGATGCTGAGGCTGGCTTTGAACTCATGATGTTCCTGCCTCAGTCTCCCGAGCTGCTGGGTTTACAGGTGTGCGTCACCGTGCCCTGCAACATTCAGCTTTTTTAACCCCGTATCTCCAAATCTCCCAACTCTGATTTCCTTTTATTTCTACTCTTGAACCAGCCAGCCCTTGCCTGAGTTTCTCCTTCTCTGTAACACCTTGTTAAGCACAGCAAGTAGCCATCAATACACACTTAATGTTGCTTTCCATCCTCTTTTCCTAAAGTTATAGGCTCAGGAGGCACTTGGTCTGGCTTCCAATTTATCACAGGTGACATTTTAATCAAGACTTTTGCTGCTTTTTAACATGGCTCTCCATTTTTCTATCCTCTAATATCAGTTTCTCACTACCCACTGGCTCAAATACAACAGAATTTTTGTTATTGCTCATCTGACAGTAGGGCTGGGTGAACAGGTCAATATGGCAGCCCTCCTCCATGCAGTCATTCAGAAACCCAGGCTGACAGAGGCTCTGCTATCTTCAACCCATGGCGACCCAGGGCATCACTGGGGATAAGGTGCAGAATCATCTCCATTGCAACAAACTAAAAGGGGGAGAAAAGCAGGTAAGAGTATGCTTAGCAGTTTTATAGAAGTCAGCTAAAAGTAGCACATGAAGTTTGTTTTTATAAAGGACGCTGGGAAATGTGTGCCCAGGAGAAAGAGGAAAGCATTGATCAGGTGAGCAACTAGCAATTTCTGCCACAGGTGCTATGGAATAGTATATTGGCAGTACGGGTGGTGAGAAATGCCTGAATTATGGATTTATACTGAGGGTAAAGGCAATCAATTTATTGACTCCAACAATCTGGGCTAAATAATTAGAAAAATAGAGGTGCCATATACCAAGATGGTAGACTAGGTATGTAGTTGTTGAGGTGCCTGTGAACATTCATATGGAGACATTAAATAAGCAGTTGAAATAGGCAGGTCTGTTGTTGAAAGGGAGTGGTCAGGACTGAAAATGTAAATTTGGTGGACTTCAGGACGTAGATGGTATTTAAAGCCACTGGATACTAATTGTAAAATTGTAATTCAATAATACTGAATTTTATTCATTCTCTGAAGTACATTTTCTCACATCTTTGAAATTGGAATGCATCTGAACAACAGTCAATAGAATCTTCAATTATTATGATTGACAGTGTTTTCTTTCTTTGTTAGTAGCGTCTAAAATAATGTAGCATGCCTGTAATCTCAGGGACTTGGGAGGCTGAGGCAGGAGGATTATGAGTTCAAAGCCAGCCTAAGCAATTTAGCAAGGCTCTAAGCAACTTAGCGAGACCTTATCTCAAAATAAAAAACCAAAAAGTCTGAGGATATGGCTCAGTGATTAAGCGCCCCAGGGATTAATCCCAGATATCAAAAATAAAATGATGTATCTTATAATTGAGGGCATCTCAGAGTCAATAAAACATAATTGTAGTAAAAATGAAGATAATGTTGAGTACCTGATAATGTGCGTTAGGACACTGGACTAAGCCCTTCTATGATTATCTTTATATGTAGCTATGATATAGAAAGGCAAAGAATGTAGACACACGGCCTGTCTGCTTGGATCTGAATTCTGACTCCTGGCTTACTAATCACATAAATCGGTCAAACCTGAATTTATCTGTGTCACAGTTTCTTTATCCCAAATGGGATGACAACAGTACCTAATTTATAGGTTTATTATGAGGATTAAAGGGATTAATTAATACACATAAAGTGTTAAGAACAGAGTTTAGTACATACATAGTGCTGAAATGATTTGATACCATTATTATTAAATGTGAAAAATGTGGTATGCATCCAAAAATTTGTGGAGCTACACTTTTCATTATTATTAATTTTTTTAGTACTTGGGATTGAACTCAGGGGCACTTTACCACTGAGCTACATCTCCAGTCCTTTTTTGAGACAGGGTGTTACTAAATTGCTTAGGGCCTCACTAAATTGCTAAGGCTGACTTTGAACTTGCCATCCTCCTGCCTCAGCCTCCCAGGTTGCTGGGATTACAGGTGTGCACCACCATTCCCAGCAGGACCTGTGCTTTTTAGTGAATTTTACCTATGTTATGGTTGGATATGAGGTGTCCCCAAAAGCTCCTGTTAATGTGGGAATATTCAGAGGTGAAATGATTATATTAGGAGAGCTATAACCAAATCCATCCATTCCAGTTTCAATGGACTGACTGGGTGATAACTGTAGGCAGATAGGGCTTGGCTAGAGGAGGTGGGTCACTGGGGGCATGCCCTGGAAGGGTGCATCTTTCCTGCAAACCTCCCAACCCTGTCCTCTCTCACTTTCTCTCTTTCTCTGCTTCCTGACCCTGTCATGAGCCGACTAGCTTTCCTCCACTGGGCCCTTCTGCCTCACCTTGGACCCAGAGCAATGGAGCCAGCCAGCTATGCACTGAACCTCTGAAACCATGAGCCCAAATAAACCTTTCCTCCTTTCAGTTGTTCTTGTCAGGTCTTTTGGTCACAGTGATGCAAAACTGACTAAAACAACCTACATTACTGTAGGTACTTTATATGTCATAAAAGAGAAAAAACCAAAAGAAGTTTTGGGAAGAAGAGATCTATCTTCTAAATAAGAAAAAAAGCATATGCTCAGTGATATGCATTGAAGCATTTTTCCCTGAAATTAATATAGTCACTCCAGCTTTCTTTTGATTAGTGTTAAGCAAGGAGAAAGCTCCATCTCTTTATGTTTAGTCTATCTGTGTCTTTACATTTAATGTGTGCATGTGTTTTGTCAATGGATCTTTTTTTATTTACATGTGGTGCTGAGTATCGAACCCAGGGCCTCACACATACCAGCCAAGCGCTCTACCACTGAGCCACAACCCCAGCCCCCAACATGTATTTCTTATAGACAACAAATCGTTGGGTCTTGTTTTGTTTTTAATCCTCTCTGACAGTTTTTCCTTTTTTATTCTCTTTTCTTTCTTTCTTTTTACTTTTTGGTGCTGGGGATCCAACCCAGGGCCTCCCACATGTTAAGCACACCTTCTTACTACTGAGCTGCACCCCCAGCCTCTCTGTCTTTTAATTGGCCTATTGAGACCATTGGTTTAAATATGTTTAAAATGATTATTGGTAGAGTTAGATTACTGCCAATCAGGTTTGTTACTGTTTTCTATTCAACGTCCTTGTTCTTTGTTTCTTCGTCTTCTACTCTTTCTCCGCCTTCTGTGGTGTTAATTAAGCATGGTATATGATTCCATTTTCTTTCCTGTCTTAGCATATCAATTATATTTCCTTTTTGAAAAGTTGCCTTAAACCAGGTGTGGTGGTGCTTGCCTGCCATCTCAGCTACTTGGGAGGCTGAGGCAGGGGGATCACTTGAGTCCAGGAGTTGGAGACCAGCCTGGGCAACATAGTGAGATGCTGTCTCCCAAAAATATTCAACAAATTTTAAAAATTTCCCCTAGAGTTCACAATATACACTTACAACTAATCCAAGTCCATTTTCAAATAGCACTGTACCATTTTCAGGTAGTAAAGTACCTTATAAGAGAATATTACCAATTCCTATTGCTCTTTCCTTTTGCCATTCCCGTCATTCAAATCAGGTACCCATAAGCTATAACCACTGAATATATTATTGTTGTTATTATTTTGAACAAACTGCTGTTAGCTCAATTAAAAATAAGAAACAATTTTGTTTTACCTTCATTTATTCCTTTTCTAATCCTCTGCCTCCCTTAATATAGACCTGTGTTTCTGACCTCTATAATGTTCCTTCTGACTGAGGAACTTTTTTTGTTTCTTTTTCTTTTTTTTTTTTTTTTTTGAACCAGGGATTGAACTCAGGGACTCTTGGCCACTGAGCCACATCCCCAGCCCTATTTTGTATTTTATTTAGAGACAGGGTCTCACTGAGTTGCTCAGGGCCTCGCTAATTTGCTGAGGCTGGCTTTGAACTCTCGATCCTCCTGCCTCAGCCTCAGCCTCCCGAGTTGCTGGGATTACAGGCATGCGCCACCGCGCCCAGCTGTTTCCTTTTTTATTGCGGTGCTGGGGATTGAACCCAGGACCTTGTGCATGCAAGGCAAGCACTCTCCCAACTGACCTATATCCCCAGCCCTGAAGGACTTCTTTTAACATTTCTTTCCAGGCAATTCTACCAGCAACAAATTCCCTCAGTGTTTCTTTGTCTGAGAGTCTTTATTTCTCTTTCACATTTGAAGGATAATTTGGTTGTATGCAGAATTCTTGGGTGGTAGTTTATTTCTTCTTTTTTTATTTTTTTTATTTTTTAATTAATTAATTTATTTTTTTAATTTACTTATTGATTCATTGAACACAAATGGAGTACAGCTATTGTTTCACTGGCTGTACACAAAGTAGAGTCACACCATCTGTGCATTCATGCATGTACACAGGGCAATGGTATCTGTCACACATTCTGTTATTATTTTTACCCCCCACCCGCTAGTTTATTTCTTTCAGCACTTTAAATATTTCTCTCCACTCTCATGTGTGGGTTCTGAAGAGAAGTTTGATGTAATTCTTATTCTTGTTCCTCTATAGGTAAGCTGTTTATTCTCCTCTGGTTTCTTTCAAGATTTTTTTTTTTTTTTGTCTTTGTTTTTTTTTTTTTTTTTGAGAATTTAGATTTTTTTGGAATCTGTCAATAATACTTTTAAATAATTAATAATTTAATAACTATATGCTCAACATTAAAGAAGGATTTTTGTTTTAAAATTAGTCATAATAATGTTTGGTTAGTAGTAACTAAAATACAGATTGCATAATCTGTGCATAACATACAGGAGATGGGTTGATGGATATTAGAAGTCAGACTTTGGTCATATTCTTGGAATCTGGTAATCACTTGTCTTTGATTTTCTATAGTAAATATGATATGCCTTGATATGGATTTTTGTTGTTGTCTGTCCCGTTTGGAGTTCTCTGAGCTTCTTGGATCTATAGTTTAGTGTCTGTCATTAATACTGGGAAATTGGGGACTGGAGTTGTAGCTCAGTGGTAGAGCGCTTGCCTAGCATGTGTGAGGCACTGGGTTTGATCCTCAGCACCACATAAATAAATAAATAAAATGTATTTAAAAAGACAATAACATTATAAAATACTGGAAAATTCTCAGTCATTATTACCTCAAATATTTCTTTTGTTCCTTTCTCTCTTTCTGGTATTCCCATTACACAGAAGTTACAACTTTTGAATTGTCCGTACTTCTTGAATATTCCATTCAGTCTTTCTTATTCTATTTTTTTCTTTGCACTTTTTGGTTTTGGTACTGGGGATTGAACCCAAGGGTACTCTACC
>JAJEJO010000582.1:36472-167554 GCA_020662805.1 Glaucomys volans | reverse complement strand
TTTTTTTTTTTTTTATTTACTTATTGATTCATTGAACACAAATGGAGTACAGCTATTGTTTCACTGGTTGTACACAAAGTAGAGTCACACCATCTGTGCATTCATGCATGTACACAGGGCAATGGTATCTGTCACACATTCTGTTATTAATTTTACCCCCCACCCACCTCCACCCCTCCCTTCCCTCTATGCTAGCTATCTTTCCTCCATTCTTGCCATCTTTCCCCCCCACATTATGCATCATCATTCATATATCAGAGAGACCATTCGGCTTTTGGATTTTTGGGATTGGCTGATCTCACTTAGCATAAGAGTTTCCAACATCATCCATTTACCTACAAATACCATAATTTTATTCTTCTTTATGGCTGAGTAATATTCCATTGTGTATATATACCACAGTTTCTTTGATAATAGCCTTTCTAATGGGTGTGAAGTGGTATTTCATTGTGGTGTTTGATTTGAATTTTTCTTTCTTTCTGGTACCAGGAATTGAACCCAGGGGTACTCTACCACTGAGCTACATCCTCAGGTATTTTTATTTTTTATTTTATTTTATTTTTGCAGTGCTGGGGATTTATTTTTTATTTTGAGACAGGGTCTCACTAAGTTGCTGAGGCTGACCTCCAACCTATGATCCTCCTGCCTCAGCCTCCTGAGGATTACAGGCATGTGCCACTGTACCTTGATGATTTGAATTTTTCTAATGAGAGTGATGTTAAACATTTTCATGTGCTTATTGTCCATTTGTATATCTTCAGAGAAATATCTATTCAAACCCTTTGCCTCTTTTTAAATAAAGGGGTATTAATCTCTTGTCAGATATGATTCACAAATGGTTTCTCCTATTCTCGGAGGTTACTTTTCCTTTCTGTTGAGTTTTTAAAAAATATTGACACATAGTAACTATACATATTTATACAGTGTGATATAGTATCTTTTTTGTTGTTGTTTGATTTGAGACAAAATCTTACTATGTTGCCCAGGCGAGCCTCAAACATCTGGGCTCAGGGAATCACCTGCCTCAGCCTTCTAAGTAGCTGGGACTATGGGCACACACCACTGTGCCCAGTTTTTTTTTTTTTTTTGGAACCAGGGATTAAACTCAGGGGCACTTGGCCACTGAGCCACATCCCCAGCCCTATTTTGTATTTTATTTAGAGACAGGGTCTCACTGAGTTGCTTAGCTCCTAACCCATGCTGAGGCTGGCTTTGAACCCATGATCCTCCTGCCTCAGCCTCCTGAGCTGCTGGGATTACAGGCGTGCGCCACCATGCCCGGCTTATGCCCAGTTTTGATAGTGTCTCTTTTTTTTGGCGGTGCTGGGGATTGAACCCAGGGCCTTGTAGTTTTGTTAATAGTGTCTTTTGATGTATAAAAGTTTTACATTTTGTTGAAGTCTAGTTTACCTATTTTTTTGTTGCCTGTGCTATTATTATAATTTCACCTGTCAAATTATCACCAAATCTAATGTCATGAAGCTTTTCCCCTGTTTTCTTCTAAGAGTTTTATAAGTTCCCCTCATGTTTAGGTCTTTGATCCATTTTGAGTTAATTTTTTTTTTTTTTTTTTTGTGGTACTGGGGATTGAACCCAGGGCCTTGTGCTTGCGAGGCAACCACTCTACCAACTGAGCTACATCCCCAGCCCTTGAGTTAATTTTTGCATGCAATGTGGGGTAAAGATCCTACTTCATTGTTTTGCATATATGTGTATATACATATACTTGATACATGATATATATATATGTATATATTGCTGGGGAAACATTGACACTGATAATCAGCTGTGTATATAAAAGGTTATATCTGGATTCTCCTTTCTATTCCATTAGTGTACATACATGTCCTTATGCCAGTGGTGTTTTGATTACTGAAGTTTTGTAGTAAGTTTTGAAATCAGGAAATAGGAGCTCTGCAACTTTGTTCTCCTTTTAAAGATAGGTTTGGCTCTTTTTGGAGGTGGGAAATTGGTTATTCATCATCTTGTCAAATTCTGCAAAAAAGCCTGCTGGGATTTTAACAGAGATTGCACTGATTTCTTTTTCCTTTCCTTTCCTTTTCTTTTTTTTTTTTTTTTTTTTGAGACAGTGTGTCACTGTGTTGCTCAGGCTGGTCTCAAACTATCTTCTTGCCTCAGTTTCCTTTTTAAAAATTATAAAATATATATATATTTCATACTGGGGATTGAACCCAGAGGCACTTTATACCAAGTTACACCCATAGCCCATAGTTTTTTAAATTTTTCCTCTTTTTTTTTTTTGCAGTGCTGGGGATTGAACCCAGGACCTTGTGTTTGTGAGGCAGGCACTCTACCAACTGAGCCACAGCCCCAGTCCAAGGCAGGGTTTTGATAAGTGACTGATAAGGGACTGCATTTGTTTTCTTTTCATTTGAGCAGATGAGGTAGACTGTATAGAATTTTTGCAAGCACTCCTTAAGCAGCAATATATGTTGTGGCTACTTACTTACTGAGTTGCTGAAGCTGGCCGGTAACTTGAGATCCTCCTGCCTCAGCCTCCCCAGTCAATGGAATTACAGACATGTATGACTTTACCCTGTATTTCAGTCTCTTGAGGAGCTGGAAAGATAGGTTTGCACCACTGATTTTGGCAGTATTAAATCTTTTAATTCTTGAGCCTGGGATGTTTTCCCATTTATTCTAGTCTTTAATTTCTTTCAGCAATATTTTTGTTGTTCAGTGTAGAAACCTTATGTTGCTTTTGTTAAATTTATTCTTAAGTATTTTATTCCTTTTATGCTAATCATAATTTCACTTTCAGATTGTTTCTTGCTAGATAAAAATATAATTGATTTTAAAATATTGATCTTACATTCTGTAACTTTGTTAAAGTCGTTTATTAGCTCTAATACCTTTTGTAGTGGATTTGCCAGGATTATCTATATGTAAGATTTTGTAATGTGCAAATAGAGAAAGTTTAATTGTTCCTTTCTTATGTGGATGTCTTTCATTTCTTTTTCCTATCCTGGGCTAGAACGTCAAGTATAATGTTGAAAAGACCTGGAGACAGCAGACATCTTTGTTAAAGGGTACTTTTGATAGGATTTAAATACCTGTGTTCAACACTTATCAATCCTGTCTGTTGGTTGCAGACAAATCATTTACCCTGTTTCCTTATCTTGAAAATCAAGATAATTTGATTTGTATGTTATATGTTATATGTTGCATGGAGAAATGGTTTAAAATTTTAAGATACCAATAACGGGGACCGCCATCTAAATTAGTTTGTTCATTTTATCTATTATTATAAATTACTGTATTCATGGCATAGCTAAATTCAACCCTATCCTATCCAAAACACCTTGTTTTGTAGAATTTCACTACAATTTTGTATGCGATCGGTGTCCACAGGCAACTTTTAAGTCGAAAGGAAATCTCTGGTAAATTAGGGACTGCATTTGTTTTCTTTTCATTTGAGCAGACTAGGTAGACTGTGTAGAATTGTTCCAAGCACTCCTTATTTGAGATTAGCCTGATAATCTTTCCCTATGGGGCCTGCATTTTGGATTAGAAACATGTAGAAAATAGTCCATGACATAGCGGATAAGTCCCTTCCGGGTTCTAACACTGAATCGTGCTGAGGGTTTGGCAACAAGCTGATCTTGCTACGTTTAGTGCTGCCTAGTCGCTATGCTGTCGGTGGCACTGCGTAATCTTTGTCTTTGCTGGTCTATTTCAAGGGCTCCTATGGCCAAAGAATGGTTGGTCGGGACGTGAGAAAGCCTAAATGCTTGTGGGTACTGATGATGCAGGATCCTGTGAATGAGTTTCTTACAGCGCCTCCCTCATAGGGTGGGAAGGACGCTTTCACTCCCAACACCCCCTCCTCCCGCGGCGGAGATATAGCCACACCTTCTCCCTATCGGCAAAGAGCAGGTGGCCAAACCCTCGGGACACCGCGCCGCCGTCGCCGCCCGTGGCCGGGCCCGTTCGTGTGTCACGTGACACGGGTCAGCTGAGCTGTCGGGACCCCCAGGCACCGCTGCAGCGACCGCCCGGCGTTTGGGCTTGGGATCTCATCTTTCCGCCGCCCCTCCCCCCCACAATCCCGGAAAAGGGGGGGAGACCGGTGACGTCATCATCCGGGCACTCGTCGGCGGGGCCACGGTTCACAATGGAACAAAACAAGCGTCCCGAGTCAAACTCAGCGACGCGGCTGCAGCTCACGCGATTAACCCTGTCCTCGCCACATACTCAGCTAGTCCCCACCGCCCAGCCCCTTCCTCCGCGCGGTATGCCAGATTTTCTCGGGCCTCCCTTCCCCCATTTCGGTCCGTCCTCGTGCCACCTCTGCCCTCGTTCCTTTCCCGAGCTGAGGGGTATGGAACAGTTTCTGGCCGTAGCATGACCCTGGAGGGGCTGGCCGGAAGAAACGGTATTGCGCGAACAATCTTTACCGCATTGTCTTCCCCTCCCCCATCCAGCTCTCAGGGTTCTAGGCGTCTTTCGGCCGGCCCGGCCCCCAAGCGGCTCACGCGGTTCTCTCAGGCTCCACAGCCCGGGTAGAGGGGGAGAAGTGGGTAGCTCAGAGAGAGGGGGCTGGGCAGGGGCAGGGGGAGGATCGAGAGGCGGGGTCTTGAGGGGGCGGGGTCTTGAGGGGCGGAGAACTTCGGGCCTTTGGGCGGTGCTGGGGCTAGTGGGAGTCTGCGCCGCCGCGCTGCCGCCGCCGCCACCGCTGCTGCCGCCGCTACCGCCGCCGCCGCCACTGGTCGAGCGGTTTTTTTTTCTTTTTGGTTTGCCGGATCCGCCATATTGACGAGGACGGGTATCCGCGGCTGCGGAAGCTAGTCTCCGCTGCCGCCGGAGCCGCAACCCCTCCGCACCCGGCCCGTTTGGGCCTCTGCTGCGCCGAGCCCCTCCCCGCCTTGCACAGCTCGCAGGCCTCGCGGGAGACCGCTGCTGCCGCCTCTCTCGCGGGAGGCGGCCGCCTTAGCGCCCGGTGCTCGGGTCGGCGCCGGGAGCGAGAAGGTAGCCGCAGCACAGCGACCAGGCCTGGAGCGCGGACAGAGGCGGCGTCTAGGGGAAGGTGAAGGTGCCGCTGCAGGAGGAGGAGCGGGAGGAGGTGACGCAGGAGAAACGCACCGCCCGGAGCCCTTCAGAGCTCAGCCAGAGCCCCAGCCCGAGGGGAGAAGGGGGAAGAGGGCCGTTGCCGGCCGAGGAGGAGGAGGAGGCGGCTGCGGCCACCGCTGCTGCAGTGTGGACACGGTGAGAAGCCGATTCCAGCGCTCGTGTGCAGCCCCTTAGTTTTAACGCCCGCAGTCCCGAGCCCGACCACCGCAGCCTCTCGACACACTTTGTCGCCAGTCACCCCCGGGCCTGGGATGCTCCCAGGTTAGGCCTTGCCCCGGGACTGAGGTTTGCCTCTCCTGCTGCCTCCCGCCTCCGCGTGTCCCGGTTCTGAGAAGAAGACGCCTGTGTCGTGCGGTGAGTAGCCAGCCGCGCCGGGGCGACGCGCCTTTCCGGGGCCAACAGCTGGATCTGGGTGAAGGGAGGGGGGTGTGTGTGAGGTCCCTCCCTCAGCGGCGGCCGGCCGGCCGGGCAGGGGGCTTCCCCGCTCCCCCTTCTCCGCCCCGGGCTGGGCGGGCGGCGCGGGGTTCTGTCTGCCCAGCCGGTGTCCCGAGAGCGTGTCTGTGTGTTTTGGACTGTAAGGGAAAATGGCTGACGGCTCCGTCCCTCCCCCTCCTCCCCCTCCTCCCCCTTCCCGTCCTGTCTGGGGCCGAGTAGGAGGATGGAGTCTCCGGGCGCGGCGTGCAGCCCCCCCCCATCCGCACCCGGGGGCCGGGTCAGCGCCGGGGGCGCACCGCCCCCGCTCGGGGCCTTGCAACCCAGCGGAGTCGCGGCCGCTCTTCTCCCCAGTCTCGTTCCACTTGACACCAAACGCCATTACTGAGGTGGAGTGATTTGGAGCGGTAGTGCTAGGCCTCGGCTACGCCTGGCTATCAGGCCTGACGACTTGTCCGCCTCCCCCCACCCTCCCGCGATAACCCGCAGTTTCTCCGCGGCCCTGTGGTCTGGAAGTCGGAGCCCGGTTATCGGCCGCCGCCACCTCCTTCGCCCCCCTTGGTTGCCGAGGGCCAAGCCGCGAAAGATGTTTTGATGCAGAAATCGCTTCCAAGTGAGCTTGGACCTACCACCTTTCTATTTTTAACTGTTTCTGCGAAAATATTAGCATGTGAGAGTTTGTTAGTGATAAAACCTTGAGATTCTCGGGGTGTGAGGCTTCGGGTTTGACAAATGGCTTATTTTTCATTCATTGTGAAATATTTTAGGAGTTAGGGAGCAGGTGTCTGCTTGTTTTGTTTGGCTTTTTTTGTTTTTGGTGTGGATTTCTGCAGCGCCTGCAACTTACCCTGGAATTGCAAAGGGTTTTTTTTAGTAGATCCTGCTTAAATGGTTTTCCTTCGGAAGTTCCTTAGTTATAACGTTAATTGTATTTTCCTGGTGCAGTTTACAGGTGTGTATGATTGCTTCAGATTATCTGGGTTTAACCGAGTTGGAGGTTTAGGTTAAATATTCTTGCTTTCTTTGGGGAGAAGAGAGTGGCCTTCTTTTACCTGGAAACCCCTGAGTCTTCGGAATACCGTTCGTACAATTCCACTCCTGAGGGAGAGTCATTTTGGGTGCATTAAGAAAGTTTTCAGCAGGCACTTAACCTTCTCTTGGAGCTCATTATCTACCTTTATGATAAAGGACTAGTTAGCCCTGATTAGCTTGGCTTTCTTAACCCTTACTAAACTTGAACTTAAAAATAGAGACTGCAAACTCCTTTAGATTTCTCACTGGTCGACTGATTCACTGGGCTGCCATTTTGGTTTCAGCAAATGCCTTCTAATTTCTTGGAAAATGTATGCAATAAATATACAAAGAAGTCAGTATTTGATTTCTCAATTTTTAAATTCATGTGCTTTGTCATACTTGTAACTGTAACCCTCTAAACTATTGTTCCAGTGTTTGGATTGAGGGGAAACCTGAAGTATTCGGAATCGATATTGCAAGGGTGAACTCAAAAATGTTTTTGTTATTTTCTAATATGTTTTGCTTTCTCTGATTTAAAAATATAACTTTTAGACCATACGAATTTCTTGACCCTCTTTCATAAATTTTTTGCGTGAACATGTAACTGTTGTTAATTCTTGTTATCTTAATGTTCTGCTGTTTCTTTTGTTTGCTGACCTTGGTAGTTTCTGAGAATTTCTGGAGGGACTAAATAACAGCAAGGACAGTACATGCGGGAATCTACATTCTTTCAAAAAGTAACTTTGAAGGGCAGATTTTTACCTTTCACCAAATTGAGATATCTTGTTGGTGTTCCATAGTTCTCTTGTTTTTAATATCAATGAATGCTCAAGTAGAATTTACTTCAGCTCTTTTGTCTTCCAGGATCTTGAAATACATTTTCTGATATCTCAAGAAGATGAGAGATTTCGTGGATATCTCCTCAGAGATCATTTTTCTTTGACGTGGTATTAATAATTCTTATAGTTTTGAAAATGGGTGTTTGCCATGAATTTGCCAGTCATCCAGTTCTTGATTAATTGGATACATGCAAGCATTCTTATTAGCGCATTTTTATTTCGTGAGGTCAATTTTAATGTCTTTATGCATTAGTTCCAGATTTTTAATATCGAAACAAATCCTTAAATCAGGTTAAAGAAAGTTATTTGAAATATATACGTGGGTGTGTTAAAGGATTACTCCTCTTTTGAATCTTTTGGGCAGTAATGGGGTGGGAAGGGTTCTTATCCCATGGTTATAGAGCTACTAGTTGATTTTTGTTCTAAAAGGACGTGATGCTTTCATTTATTGCCTGTATTATATATTCCCTTCTTATTGGTAGGTTTTCTGAATCTTGAAATGTTTTGTATTTCAAAAATTGAGAAACAGGATTCTGCTTTCCATTTGCTTCTTTTAAGAGCTGTATATTTGAAAGCCATCTATTTAGTTCTTGTATGATTTTAGCACAGTTTAACTATTTGGGGGATGAGTTAATGCTTTGACCTCCACTCTTAGAATTACTTGGGAGTTTTTATTAAAAAACTGATTCCTGCGTCTCACCCTCAGAGACTAATCAATTTTGTCCGATCTGGGGCTTGGGCAAAGGTATATTTTGAAAGCACTGTGTATCATTCTGATATGCAGAATTGAAAACTTTTAAGTGGATAAATAAATGCATTTTTTCCCAACTGTCTTCAGTTATAAGTATAATTAACTTTTATTGAGCATTAATTATATGTTGGCACTGTTAAGCATTTACATTTATTATGTGCACAGTGTTTTCATTACACAGGTGAGGGTCTGAAGTCTGTGGGTCTCAACTAGTGGTGCTTCAACAAATGTGCCATGTTAGTGAAAAGATACTGAGTAATTTTGTTTGAAAAAGAAATTTAGATCTTTTGGTTTGCTATATCAGAATAGCTTTAGGTTTAGTTTTGTTTGTGAGACTATCAAAATGTAAAATCTGAGAAATATCTTGGTTTGTCAAGGGAGATGTTAAAACTGTGTAGCAAATAGGTTCTTTGTCTTCCATATGTTTCCCAGAATGTTCAGTGATAGTTTAGTTGCTGGGTTTGTTTATGACTAAAATAGTGTTAGACAACATTCCTAAAAGATGTAAAACAGGCATTTGTGCCTGGTAAGTTATTTAAACCATCCCATAAGTGAATATTTAGTGGTGTGAAAATCTATTATCTCAACTTAAAAATTGAGTTTTATTTAGTTTAAAACTAGTTTATTTTCACACACACACAAAAAAACTTTTCAAAACTAAGGGTTTACTTTTGCATTTTTGTGGCATCATTTGATAATTGTTTTGTGGAATGAACAAAATAGCAGTAACAGACATTTGTTTGGTGTTTGTGTCTCTTAATCTCTGATCCCCTTTGCTACATTCTGCGTGGGAGGAGGAAGTTAAAAGTGTAGGATCTCTGAGCATTCCTTTGTTTAAAAAAAAAAATTATTTTTTTTCAGTGCTGGGGCTCGAACCCCAGAACCTCCTGCATTGCTACGGGTGTAGCTCTACCAGTAAGCTGTACACCCATCCCTATGAGCATTCTTAATATGACACAAGATTATTCAAAGCTCTTTGTTAAATTATCATAGAAAATAGGATTTCGGTGACCATTAGTTTATATAAGGAAAAAGACAGTGAAGTTTTTTGCACAAATATGTTGGGGCTTGGATTTATCATTTAATTATTACTGTTAGTTATAAAATGATGATCATTGTAATACACTTTTTAAGGAATGAAATGTGGTAGTGTATTGTTAGGATGAAATATTTTACCTAAAATTTTTTCTTCAGATATACCCATGCTAAGTCCTAAGGCCTTTAAAATACCCCTGTGTCCTATATGAATATTCAGCAAATGGGTTTCCAATTTTATTCTCAATTACTTCCTAATGGGGATTTTCTGCCTCAGCTATATATCAGAATCATCTGTGGAGCTTTTTCAAAATATTTTTGCCTAGGTCTCACTCTCAAGATTGTATTTGAATAAATTCGGAGCAGGAACTGGGCATTTAAAATGAAAAACTTCTGGCGAGTCTAAAGCTAGGTTTTTTTTTTTTTTTTTGCAGTTCATTTTAGGGAAAAGGGAGATGAGACCCATTGCATTTTGTTTTTTACCACTAGGCAGCAGTATTCTTGCATGAGTTTAGTTTTGTCAGTCATATTGCCAAAAGTTCGAGACTCAGACACAGTGGAAAAAAAAATTCAGACAACACTAGATTAATAAGTGTCAGGCGGGGGAGGCCGGGGATTACACACACACACACACTCACTCACTCACACTCATTCACTCACTCACATGTGTATCTAATACATTTGTTCATCACTTTTGAGAACCTTCTCAGTTATGGTTCCAGCTCCAAAATTAGTATATGTTAAGGCATTGCTTTCCTTTTTAAAAATTCAAATATTTATTGGGGTCACATCCCCAGCTCTCGGTATGTTCTTTTAAAATTCTTCACTTCTTTGCTATTTCTCTTCACTACTTGGAGTCACTTGACCTAGTAATCCTTTTATGATGAGTCCTGGAATAGATCTTGGTGATAGTCAGATCCCTCATTTTTCAGATGAGGCAAATGGCTCAAAGATGAAGTAGCATGTCCAAGATAGGCATGTATAGATTACCTTCTTCATGAAACTATTTCTCTATGCAACAAAGCACGTTATTTTCTAAACCCTTACCTTTGGAGTCATTTATAAAATTAACACTGAGTACTGGATAAGGTCAGGGATTCTTTCTGTCCTTTTGCTTTTGTGTATTACAGAGTACCTAGAGGAATGCCGTTCACAATAACTGTTCATTGATTGCCTGAATGGCAAAATCTGGAGCAGTATTTGATTTCTGGTGCCTCAAACTGCTTGGGTAGAATTGATACATCGTTGTTGTATGGCATCATACACTTTATTCTTTCTGTAACTGATCAGTCACATGAGCTTTGAACATATTGGACTCATGTTAACCATTATCAAAGGAATTGTTTTTCTTGGGATGATTTTTGAACTTGGTAGTCTTATAGATTCCATTTTCTACAGTCCGAATTGGGAGGAGGAGAAATTTTAAGCGAAAAAGAGGAGGAGAAGCCTCCCATTCCTGTCTTTTGTGCCCATTTCTTTCCTGCTGACTGCTTATTGAGGATTGTAAGTTTTGGTTGTGGTTACATCTCTCTTTTTCTGTTCTTTTCTTTTACCTGGTTACTTGGAACTTTTTGGTTACTTTTGACCTCAGACAATGGAAGTTGCCTTATGATATTAGGCCCACAATCCACCTTAACGAAATGTTTTGTCTGTGATCAAGATAATGTAGAAGGATTTGGTTGCTCTCCTTGATAAGGACTCTAATTCATAACAGAGATCAGCAAACTTTTTCTGTGAAGGCCCAGATAATGAACATGTTGTACTTTGTGGGCTGAGGCAAAATCAAGGACACTAGATAAATTTTGTATTAATGAAATTAAAGATACAGTGATAATCGAGTACAGTCATGTATAATTCAAATCTGATGAGTGCAACAGAATTTGGTGTGTGGGGGGGTAATGCATCATTTTGCTTAATTTGGGGTTCAATCCCTATCATCAAGCTGATGGCCAATGTTCCTGTGTGAAATCCATTCTTTGTGGACTGAATAAAAACAGGAGGCTGAATTTGGTCTGTGTCCATGCTTTGCTGGCTTCTGGTTAAGAGCAGTGGTTACCAAACTGGAAGGCTTACTAAAACAGATTGCTGTGCCCACCCCCAGAGTTTGATCCTATAACTTTGGAATGGGGCCCTAGAGTAGGCATTTCTAACAAATTCCCACATTGGGAACCATCCTGAGAGAAATGCTGACTTAAAGATTAATTCCAGCATATCTTACTTTTCTTCAGGCTTATTATTACTTTGTCTAATTCTATCTTGAATCTTTTATTTTTGTACTCCATATTAAATCCAACAATTGTGTATTAAATGCCTATTATGTACTGGGTATTGCATTATGTATTAGGTAATATACAAGGGAACAGGAATATAGTATGAAAGAATTGTCCCTGTCATATGTACTGGTTAGAGTGAATTTAAGAAACAATTTCCAGAAACATTTTAGAGGTTAAGAGTCTGAGACAACACCATTTTGAAAGCAGGCCAATGGTGTAAGCTAAATTGGAAAAGGGCATTGTCAAATACAGTAATATTTCATTAATTTGGTGTCTTGGGGAATAATGTTCTGTATAAATTAATTTTCAGAATACCAAAGCTTGCTTCTTAAGCTATAATTTAATATTTAATCGAAAGCTTTCTAAAGATGTTATGCTTTCTGTAATTTGTAACTGATTGTGAAGTTAATATATTCTGTCATTAAGAGAAAGATTGGGGAGCCTAAGAGGGTAAAAGATAAAAGGAAAACAAAAACCTCACCTCTGCTAATTTCACCATATAGAAACACCCGTATTATTTGATAGGTCTGTTTTCATTTATCTTTAATTAGATGGGAAATACTGTAGGTACACTCCCTCCCCATTCTATTTTTAAACTTTCTATAAATATTTTTCATAGCCCTATAATAATCTTTTAAATGAGTTTATCATTACATAACTTTTCCTCAATGCCTTTTAAATTGTCTTTTTTTTTTTAACGCTGTTACTCTGATGAACATTTGGGGCAAATGCTTTCCTCTGAATTTCTGATTATTAAAGATCTTCTTGAGTTACGTAATCAGTTTAATAAGTCACATTTTCCACATTTTCACACATCTTCTGTCTTCTGCCTTCTGCCTCAGGACTTCAGTAGGTGCCATTTGTTCATCGTGAAAGGCTTTTTGGTTGTGTTGTTTTGAGACATGGTCTCACTATGGTGAGGTACAGGCTGCTCCCAAATCCTTAGATTCAAGGGATCCTCCTACCTCAGCCTCCCAGGTAGCAAGCAGTATTGGTGCATACCACCATGCCCAGATGAAAGACATTTTATATCCCTTCCTCCCCCTCTTTTTTAAAGATGCTATTTTTGTAAAGACTGTTCAAAACTCTCATCATAGAGTTGATATTAATAGGACTTTTCTACTTGTTTTTCTATCATTTTTCTTGTAATCCCCTATCCATTTACTTAATTCTCCCAGTTCTCCATAAACCTCTTCCCATCTGTTTCCCCTTCTATACTTTTATTTTTCTAATATTCTTTTTAGGGGTTCCCTTTGTTTGCTAATGACATTTATATCATGAACATAATTTTAATTGCTCTTTGGCCTTTTTGATTTTAAATGTCTGATTTTCATCTTCAGTAGTTATTGATGTTTACCAGATAGTTCACATGTACACTGAAAGACTCCAGGCTGTTTTTAAATTAAAGTTTTAAGAACGATCTTGTTTTCTTGATAACTTATTTTCATTGTTTTAAGTTGTGGTTCTGGTCTTTGTTTCCTTACTGTGCTGTGACTAGGAAAATGGGATGACAGTGCAGGTTACAGTTGGGTATAGTGAGGGTCTTTTGTAAGAGCTTTATGATGAGCTCTGGCTTTCTGGTTTCTATACTTTTTTTTCCATTGGAAAAATGTTAATCTTCGACTGTGATATATTTGATTTTTGCATAGTCTTCAGGTCAACCCTAAGCCTCTCCTTCCTTTAGTCGGTCAAGTTCAGACCGACTGTGCATTAGCTTATGAAAGAGGTTTCTTTTTTCCTTTTTTGCAAAGCGGTATTGCCTGAGAACAATTTGGTTTCAAAAGCTTTTGCTATTTTTACAGCTGTATCTTGTTTATTTGAAAGTTCAGGTGTATTTTTATAAAAATGAGGGGAAAATAAAGAAACTGAATATCCTTGGCAGGGAATTGATTAGGGATTTGCATCTTTACTGGGTTAGGTTGTGCTAGTTGGGTTATGTTGACCTTGTTGGGTGGTGGTGGATGAAATAGAAAATTAAGTATGGCAAATGTGTGATAAAGCTTATTGAAAAATGAGGGTAATCAGGGGTTTTATGTTTTCCTGCTTTCTGGGAGTGGGAAAACCCCTAAAACCATGTGACTTTATTGTTTGACTTTGAAAGGTTTGACTTCTGTCACATTTTCAGGAATACATTGTTGGTTTTGTTGTTTTGAATCAGGGTCCTCCTATGTTGCCCAGGCTGCGCTCTGAGCTGGCCATCCTCCCACCTCAGCCTCCTGAGTAGTTGGTATTACAGATGTGCAGCCACCTCGCCCAACTCAGGAATGCATTGTAAATGCAAGGAGAATGGCTGCCTATGTACAGCATTTGTCTGGATTCTTAGGGAAATTACTATAGAAAATCTCATTTACATACATTTAATCATTAT
Source organism: Glaucomys volans (assembly GCA_020662805.1). NCBI lineage: Eukaryota > Metazoa > Chordata > Mammalia > Rodentia > Sciuridae > Glaucomys > Glaucomys volans. Next base: position 153,751 of record JAJEJO010000582.1, on the reverse strand, counting down.
GTATATGTCTACTTACTGTGGTTTTTCTAGAAGTATATTAATGAGTTACCAGAATTCTTAATGAGTTGTTGACTTTGGAGCTCCCTGAGCTCTGGCAAAAGGGATTGTGGGGCCAGACCTTGAGTTGGTGGAAGAACCTAATGGAGCCTGTTCAGGTGTATTCCTTTGTCTGATGTTAGTGTGGGTCATTGTTTGAGCCATATAAATATGTAAGCTAAAGATTGCCTTGATCCTCGATGCATTGTGAGAAGGGGAATCCTGTCAATGAAAGGAGAATCATGGAAAGATTATTTGGTTTCTACTCTGTTACACAGCCTCAAGAATCACCCTCATCTGTTCTCTCCCCAAAGTTACTTAAAACTCTTATGCCAGTTCCTTTGGAATGAGGTAATTTTACTGTAGTACAGTCAGCTTTAACAGGATTATCCTCCCTCCTGCTTTTTTTGTATGGGGGATTGAACCCAGGGAGCTACATCACCAGTCCTTTTTATTTTAAGACAGTGTCTCCCAAAGCTGCTGAGGCTGGCTTCAAAGTTGTGATCCTCCTGCTTCAGACTTCCAAGTCCCTGGGATTACAGGCATGTACTACAGTGCAAGATTTTCTTAACCTCCCTAGCTAATCAAAGGGTCCATAACTGACTTGGGTGCTCCAGTCTTTCATATTCCAGTGGTTTTATTCTTGGAGCTCCATCTCCCCTTTGTGTTAGCTGACATGCCATCTTTGTGGAGTATTTTCTAATTCTCTCCAGTCGGAAGATGTCTTTTATTTTCTCTGAACTTGGGTAGCATTTTTCCTATGCTTCTGCCTTGTTCTAAACAATGTCGTCTGCTTTTTATTACTTTGTATTTCTTCAGAAATAGCTCCTGGAAAGGTGGCTATGGAAAGTTTCCTGAGGAGAGGTGTCCCCTGCCACCCCTCCCCCCTCGTTCTGTGGATTAAACCCAACAGCTTGTGCTTGTATGTGCTCTGCTACTGAAGAGCAGGCCCAGTCCTTATTTTATTTTGAGACAGGATCTCACTAAGTTGCCCAGGCTATTCTGGAACTTCTGATCCTCTTGTTTCAGCCTCCCAGGTAGCTGGGATTACAGGTCTGTGCCACCACTCATGGTTCTGAGTGGTCTTTTATGAGTGGTTGCAACTTTCCTTAGTCTAATTGTGAGAGAGTAATGGGTAATAAAGAACTCTAATCTCAGTCAAAAGGCTTGTCTTTTAGTTGTAACTACTAACTGGTAAGCAAGTGGTTTAACCTCCATGAAATTGTGAAATAAAGAACTTGGACTGGGTGTTGACTCTCCTACTGTACTGACTGAATTGAATTCATTCAATACCACTTTAAGCAGGGGGAGTATAAAGGTGATTAATCTATACTTTCAGTGCTCTAAGATCAAATGGGCCAGAAAGACAGCTATATAGCTATACAGCTGTGTGGTGAGAGGCTAGGAAGCCCTGGTAGAGGTTGTGTGGTGAGAGGCTAGGAAGCCCTGGTAGAGGTTGTGTTTTAGCATGTAGGAGGTCCTGGGTTCAATCCTCAGCACCTCTAAACAAAAGTGGAAAATGCAGTGGTAAAAGAGTTGAAATCATTGGTTTTGGGTTTGGGTGAAGTTTGTTGGTCCTCAGAGGTGTGCTATTTCGATGACCCTATACATTAGAACAGGGACTTGCAGGAAGGCGGAGAGCTATGTGAGATGAGGCAAGGTTTATATACCTTGACACTGTTTAGCCAGATAATTCTTTGTTGTGGGGTGCTATTCTAATCATTCCTGACCTCTATCCACCAGATGCCTATAGTGCCATCCCCCTTAAATTGTGACAACTAAACGTGTCATCAGACATTTCCAGATGTGCACTAGGAGCAAGATTGAGAATCAATCCTAGTAATTGAGAATTACTTGAAATGGATCAATGAAGAGTTACAGGATAATGTTTGTAGAGGAAAAACTAATAGACTGTGGAAGGAACACTGGAGTTACCAAGAGGGGTGGGGGCATGGAAGATGAGACTTCCAAGATAGTTCAAGACCCAAGTTCACAAAGGATGCTTGAGTGTCATGTTAGGGCACTTTGGTTTTCAGGGTAATGCATAAGCCTTCAAGTTTAAGTGAAACAGTGTGTGTGTGTGTGTGTGTGTGTGTGTGTGTGTGTGTGTAAGATGATTCTGATGCCAACATTGGATGGGTTGGAAGAGAGGTAGCAGGGAAATTGGGACAGTGTTTTAATAGTTCTGCTAAGTGATGATAAACAATGATTTAGAGAAGGGAATAGAGGAATAAGATCCACAGGGCTCCCATTGTATGAGGGATATGTGCTGCTAATTTGACTTTGGCTTCTCTGTCACCATTGGAGTCCTGAGCAAAATACTTCTTGTCTTCTCTTTCAACTCCTTCTCCTAACCCCAGTTCCTGATTGTTGCTGCTGTTTGAGATGTATTGAAAGGTCATAGAGGGAAAGGAATCTGGGTTATAGAAGTAGATTACTAAAATATGTATGTTTTTCACCTTCAAAACCCTCCCAAACCCAGGGCGCTAGAATCTGGCATCAAAAAGTGTTAACTCTAAGCCGGGCGTGGTGGCGCACGCCTGTAATCCAAGCGACTTTGGAGGCTGAGTCAGGAGGATCGCGAGTTCAAAGCCAGCCTCAGCAACTTAGCGAGGCCCTAAGCAACTCATTGAGACCCTGTCTCTAAATAAAATACAAAATAGGGCTGGGGATGTGGCTCAGTGGCCGAGTGTCCCTGAGTTCAATCCCTGGTTCAAAAAAAAAAAGTGTTAACTCTAGGCTCTCCCTGGTTTGCATTGGTGGTGTTTTGCCACTTTTAAGATAGTTTGATATGTAAAAATTTGTGAAGTGAACATTTATTTAAGTAGTTGGAATAATTTCATTTTCTACTTTGGAGGGTGCCCCCCCCCCCCCCCCCCAGTGCTGGGGATTGAACCCAGAGCCTTATGCATGCAAGGCAATAACTCTACAAACTGAACTATATCCCTAGCCCTACTTTGGAGGTTTTTTTTGTCTTAAAATGTCATTCATGTTTTCAGAATGGTGTAGTGGGAGGGGTACTGAATTTGAGTGAGAAGGGCTATATTTTATAGTTCCAGTTATCTCTAGTTATCTCACTCTGTATAAAATCGTTTCACTAACTTTGGGTTTCTCATTACACTTCTGTGTAAAACCAAAGTGTATACATAAGAGATGACTTAAGGTAGTTCTTTTTTCCCCTTAAGTTTTTAAATTTTGTATTTATGAGCAGATATGTAGAAAAAAACTGGAGTCTAGAGAAAATTTCAATTAAAGTAAGAGAGTTAGTGGGTTTAGGAGTTGTTGGATTGACAGGTAAATGGAAGGATAGTATAACAATTTGAATGTTTCCTCCCCTATGATTCTTTGCCTATGTGGGGTCCGGGAGGCTTTATTTTATTTAAAATGGGTTAATTGTACTTGGCTTATAGCTCATAGTATGAATTTTAGGATTGTACACTTGGTAACCAGGGGTATAATTTCTTTACTGGCAGAGCAGCTTAAAGTTTGGTTGAGATTTAGAGTTGTTTTGCTTTGTCTTCTGGTTGGTTGGTTTTTTTGCAGGATGCTGGGAATATACTCCCCGGCTGCCACCAAGCTACAACCCTAGATCAGAGCTTGGTTAAGTTTTTATCTGAAGTTTGGCTTAACCTTTAAGAACATTATTTCTGTTAAAGTTATATGGCCAACTAGGGAAATAATATTTCGGGGCGGGGATTACATTTTCGGAATTGAAGATGAAAGTATACAGGTATATATAGTAGCAGTGATTTTTGTCTGGCATAGACGATTTGAGAGAAAATATTCATACCCCATTTTCATTATTGTAAGAGAACCAGCAAAAGAAACTTATTTTTTAATTATACTTTTTAGCTTACTCATTCTAAAACGTGGTCCCAAGACTTAAATGCTCTTAAATTATTGAGGACCCCAAAGAAATTTTATGTGGGACTTAAATTATTGAGGACCCCAAAGAAATTTTATGTGGGACTACATCTATCAATATTTATTATTTTGGAAATTTAAATATATCTTTTTTTTTTTTTTTTTTTTGGTACTGAGGATTGAACCCAGGGGCACTCCACCACTGAGCCACATTCCCAGCCCTATTTTGTATTTTATTTAGAGACAGGGTCTCGCTGAGTTGCTTAGGGCCTTGCTAAGTTGCAGAGGCTGGCTCTGAACTCAGAATCCTCCTTTTTATGTTCCTCCTGCCTCAGCCTCACAAGTGCTGGGATTACAGGTGTGCGCCACTGCTCCCAGCTAAATATATCTTTAAAAATATGTATGCATTTAAAAATAACCCATTGCATATTTGTGTGTGTGTGTGTGTATGTGTGTGTGTGTGTTTGTTTGTGGTGTTGGGGATTGAACCCATGCCTTATGCTTGCAAGCCACCACTCTACCAACTGAGCTTATATCCCCAGCCCATATTAGAGTGTGTGTGTGTGTGTGTGTGTATGTATTTTTTTTTTTTTTTTTAGTTGTCAATGGACCTTTATTTATATGCGGTACTGAGGATCGAACCCAGTGCCTCACACATGCTAGACAAGCCCTCTACCACTGAGACACAATCCCAGTCCCAACTTACTGTATTTTTATGATAAAGAACTTTTCCAAAACAAAAACCTTGGTGAGATCAGTGACTTTGTTTTACAATTTTTGCAAATCTCTAGAAGCTAGATCCTCTGTCTGCTTTTGCCTTCATACTGTTAGGATATAATATGTAGCCTCTGGATGAAGTCCTTTGTACAACTGAGAGAGAATGACAGTGAAAATGGCAAATATCTTATTAGGGAAGTAATTTTGACCTCTCAGTCCCCTTGAAAAAGGATCTCAGACTCCAGGAGTCCCTACACCACACTGTTTTGGGGCGGTGGGGGGGGGGCAGGGTTTGTACCCAGGGTTGCTTAACCATTGAGCACATCCCCAGACCTTTTTATGTTTTTTAAAATTGTTTTTTAGTTGTAGATGGACATAATATCTTTATTTTTTTGTGGTGCTGAGATCAAACCCAGTGCCTCACATGTGCAAGGCAGGCACTGTACCACTGAGCTACTTTGTGTTTTATTTAGAGATGAGGTCTTGCTAAGTTGCTTAAGGGCCTGGGTAAGTTGCTAAGACTGACTTTGAACTTTGGATCCTTGTGCCTCAGCCTCCTGAGCTTCTGGGATTACAGACCTACACCACACTTTTGAGAGAACCAGTGCAATAGACTTCCAAGCCAGAAGAATCTAGTGTTATAATAAATAAAGTGGTTCTTTCTTTTTGTGTGTGTGATACATGAGAATTGAACCCAGGGGGGCTTTTCCACGTTTGGACTACATCACCAGCATTTTTTTTTTTTTTTTTTTTTTTTTTTTTTGAGACAAGGCCTTTCTAAATTGCTGAGATCGGCCTTCAACTTTCCATCCTCTGGCTTCTTAATGGAATTGATGTATTTTAAACTCCATTATAGAAATCAAGGCGAATGTTCATCAAGTGATGAATGTATAAAAATATACCATAAAATGGAATATTATATAGGAATAAAAGAAGTAATGATGCATACTGCAACTTGGAAGAAGTTTGAAAACATGCTGAAGTGAAGAAAAAAACATTCACAAAAGACCTTTTATGATACCATTTATATGAAAATGTTAAAACAGGTAAATTCATTGAGACACAGAGTAGATTAGCTTGCCGCTGAAAGGAGTGTGGAGGGCATTGGGAGTGACTGCTATAGATGGGTATGGGGTTTCTTCCTTTCACCAGGGGTTGAACCCAGGGCCTCACATATAAGCCTGTGGTCTACAAGTGAGCTACATCCTCAGCCCTGGCATGGGGTGTCTTTTGGGGGAGATAAAAGTATTCTGAAATTCATTGTGGTAATAATTGTACAACTGAACATATGAAAAGCCATTGAATCATACACTTCAGATGATTTGGTTATATGAATTAGATCTCGAGGCAATTAAATACATGGAAGGTAATCTTGAAAAGGAATTTGAAATTCTTTGGTTTCCTTTTTCAGATCCTTTACACATCTACTTTTGCAACTTAACCAAACTAGTCTGGGAAGATCCCAGGCAAAAAGATGCACATAAAATGCAAGTAATTAATGATTTGCTTTGAAATGTTGGCTATAATGAAAAGGAGGTTTTTTGTTTCAGTTTATTGGATTGGCATTTCATGACTGGATTTATAACTTCTAAAAGTGTTAAGATAATTTTGACAAAGATGATAAATGCTATTAACAAATTGAGTTGTTTATCTTAAATTGCCATTTTAACAGAGTAGACTGATAAATGTTACAGAAGGTTTGACTACCTGGTATGTGACTATATTTTAGGTCAACATTACTCACTTTTTTATTGACTGATTTATTTAGGGACTGGAATTTATTGGAACCTCACACCCTTTGTAAGTATTTAGTAAACAAAGGAATAAGTAAAAGTGTCTTTGTCTTGAAAAGATACCTAGGGGTATGTCCACAATAAATCCCAGTATTCTAAAGGATTATAATGTAGATGATGGTGAATATTGGCTTTTTGTTCCAGGGATAAAACTCTAATGTGTATCAGTGTGTATCAATGACAAAGAAAATAGATTGTTGAAGGGGAGGCCACCTTTTCTTGCTGACAGTAGTGGGCTTCACAGTGTTGTAACAAAATGTCCAAGAGGAGAATAGATGTAGCATTTCCTAAAACTGGAGCAGTTAATTTCCAAATCTTAATATTCTTTGAGCCACCCCTCCCATTTTCTGCAAGAGTCTGGCCATTTAAGTATCTCTTTGGTGCCCTAAGTTTTTATGCTCAAATTAAAAGTTTGTTTTTTTGTTTTTTTTTTTAAATCAAGTCTTTTCATTTCTAGGATAATGTTGACCATAAGTACATGTATTTTGGACTGCCCAAATTATTTTTGCCTCAGAATCAAGAACTGGCACCATTTCAGTACTTAAGATTAGCTCGTGTTTTTAATGTCTTGGTGCTCAGTTGTACCATTTGTTTTGTGGGAATACAGAAGCAGACTTAACACATGAATTGTTGGCTTCAAGGGCAAATGATGTCACAGCACACCATGTATACAAAGTGGTATAGTAGGTCAAGTAGAAATAGGAGAGCTTGTCTCCCATACAACGTGATAGTGATGTTATAGCCTTATAAAACTCAGAGGAACCCATGTCTTAAGAGAAGTATGCTGACATCTGTCACATTCTATTGATATGAATGATTTTGTTTATATTTAGTTTATAAATGTGTTTTTGATTTTATAATTATGTAAGAGCAGTAAACATAAGGAGTTTAATTCTAGTTTCATTTCTGCATATATTGAGCAACATTAAAATAGAAAGTAATTAAATTAACTTTAAAAAATTCTGTTAAGATAGAACCAGAATTAGTAAACTTGAGCCAACTTGGTGGTGTTGATAGGATGCTGGTACTTGGAGTCTGAGATTGGAACTGGGACTACAATGCCATGTTTACTAGGTTATTTCTATGTTTATATGGGAAAGATACTTCTGTTTCCACCTTAAAGGGTGGTTCATTTGTTTATCCTTTTACTCAACAGATAATATATTAAGTTGTGTAGCACTGCATAATTTTGATGTCACATTGTTACTGGTTACTTTAATTTCCCCACTGTCACATTTGCTTTGGAGCCAGTGCAAACTCTGAATACTATGCTATGAATTGTCTTATATAGGGTAAGATATCTTGACTTGAAATGTACCTTTTAAAAAGGACTAAGTAATTTTAAAGTACGGTAGGATTTTTGTGTTAATGAAATAGAATAATAAAAACAGATCCATTACTAAAACTGCTGGAGTTCCCTTATATCAGGAGCAAAAAATCCTAGTAATTTATAGTTTGGAGAATAATTTTCCCCTGGACTGGTGTGGAGATTGTAAGGGGCCTCTGAAGTTTCAAAAATAAGAATTGTCAAGAGTTGATAACAATCTAATTAGCATTTCAAGAGAGAAATAACCAGCACTTGTTAAAACACCTACCATTTACTGGGTTCCTTCTGTGTACCTGGCCCTTCACATACATTCTCTCATTAAAGCTTTCCAACAATTTCTGGAGCCACCTTCAGAGAAAAAGATGATACTTGAAGATTAAACATCATCTGTTGAAGGCCCGTTATTGCAGTATATGCATTGTTGAAAAACCCTTGCATTCTACAAAATTGTGCACCCCCCCAAAAAAAAAACATTAAGAGAAAAAATGGGATTAAGAGCAAACTGCTCAAAAGTGATGTTAGTAGCAGCAAAACAATAAAAATTGTAATAAAATAAACAGGAGAGTTTAAAAGGTCTTGAATGTGTGACAAACTATAATAAATGTGCACGACTTTTTAAAAAAGGTTTGGTGACCTGATGGAACGGCTGGGATATAAAGAAGAATTGAGGTTACTGAGTTAGGAGACAAGTCTGAAATGCATAAAGATCAGGTAGAACCACATAAATGGTTTTAAAAACAGCATGTGGGCAAAGCAAAGAAGAAGCATGTGGGGTGATTCGGATCTGGTCCAGACCTATAACCCCTGCCTCTGTGCTGCGTTTAGCTTCTGTTACTTAAGAGGTACAAAACAGTAATGCATTGAGGGAAGCTCGCAGCTCCCATTCTACTTTCTTTATAAGTTTAATGATTTTAGGTGTACTTCATGAGTGGAGTCAATACAATATTTGTGTTCTTTTGTGACTGGCTTTTTTTTGCTTAACATAATGTCCACAAGGTTCATCCATGTTGTAACATAACAAAACTTCCTTCTTTTTAAAAGGTGAATAATACTGTTATTTGTACATACCACATTTTGTTTCCCCATTCACCTGTCCTTGGACATTTGGTTTGCTTCCGCCTTTTGGCTACTGTGAGTAATGTTGCTATGAACATGGGTGTACAAATATCTGTTCCAAGTCTTGGGGAGATACTCAAGAGAGGAATAATTGCCAGCTCATAGTCATATGGTTAATTCTATTTTTTAACTTTTTTTTTTTTTTTTGAGGCTTAGCCATACTGTTTTCCATTATAGCTACACCATTTCTTATTCCTATCAGCAATACATGAGAGTTCTGATTTCTTCCCATTCTTGTCAACACTTGTTATTGACTGTCATTATCGTAGCCATCCTCCTGGGTGTGAAGTAGTATCTCACTGTGGTTTTTATTTGCATTTCCTTGATGGCTAATATCAAGCATCTTTCATATGCTTATTGGTCATTTGTGTATCTTTGGAGAAATGTCTCTCTTCAGATTCTTTGCCCATTTTTCAGTTGGGTTGTCTTTTTATTGTTGTATGAATTCTTAGTATATTCTCAATAGAAGTCCTTTATAAGATACATGATTTGTAAATTTTTTCATCCATTTTGGGGGTTCTCTTAACATTGTCTTTATAGTGTCCTTTGAACAACAAAAGTTTTTGATATTCTTTTTTGGTGAACCCCAGGACCTCTCACATACTAAGCATATATATATATAATCTACTACTATTAAACCTCCAGTCCTAGAAGTTTTTAATTTTAATAAAGTCTAACTTCTCTGGTTTTGTTGTTCCTCCTGATTTTGATATTATCTATAAGAATCCATCACCAAATCCTAAATTGTTGAGATTTTGACCTCACATCTAGGTCATTTTGAGTTAATTTGTGCTGTTAATGGGAAACATTTTTATATATAATAATTGCAACAGTTCATTAAAGGCAGGTTGTTGTTTTATACAAATGCATTTTTAATCAGTTAAGAAGAAACACATTCAATACTTTTTTTTTTGTTGTTTTTGCTGTACTAGGAATTGAAACCAGGGCCTTGTGCAGGTGTTCTACTACTGAGCTATATCCCCAGCTCCTATGCTGTTTTTTTTTTATATTTTTTTTTTTTTTTAATTATTGCATAATTGGATTTACCAGTGCTCTTACCTTAGTGGTCATAACTCCCAAACTCCTCATGCTGTCATGCTGGAAATTGATTTTGGGGAGGGGCGGGTGCGCCACTGTACCACTGAGCTACATCCCTTTTTTTATGTTTCATTGTGAGACAAGGTCTTGCTAAATTCCACAGGCTGGCCTCGAACTTGGGTATCCTTCTGTCTCAGCCTCTTGGATCGATGGAATTACAGGCGTGGGCCATGTTGCCTTCTGCAAATTGATTTTTTTACTCCCATTTTTGAAAGAAGTTTGGTTGATGTTTTTTGTTTTTCAACACATTGAATATGCTCCATGTTTTCTGATTTGAAAATCTTATTGAGAATCCTTCCTCTGTGATGGTTTCACTTGCTATTTCAAGATTCTCTTTGTTTTTGGCTTTTAGCAGTTTGATTAGGATATTTCTCATTTTGCATCTTTACATTTAATAAATGTTTTTCATTGACTTTAGAGCAGTTTTTGACCATAATTAATTAGCATCTTTTCCTTTTTTCTTTCTGGGATTCTCATTATACATATTAGTATGCTTAATTGAGTCACATTTCTCTAATGCTTTGCTCATTTTCTTCCCCCTCCTTCAGATTACTGTATCTAACAATCTACAAGTTTGCTGATTGTTTCCTCTGATGATTCAGCTGCTGTTGAACCACTCCACAGAGTTCTTCATTTCAGTTATTGTACCTGACTCTTTTGTGTTAATTTCTATGTCTTTTATCTCTGTTGATAGTCTGTTTAGAAATTGTCATTGTATTTTCCTTTAGTTCTTTGAACGTACTCATAATAGCTGTTTTGAAGTTTTTGTTAACAGTCTGATATCTGGACCCTCTCAGAGCCAGTTTCTTTTGCCTACCTTTTTATCCCTGTATGAGGGCCACATATTTTGTTTGCATGTCTTGTAATTTTTGGTTTAATACTGGACCATTCATATAATGTAACTTTGGATACCGAATTCTCATTCACCCCAACCACCAGGGTCTTTGTTGTTGTTTGCTTGTTTATCCAGTGACTGAACAATCTTGTGTCTAAACCCCCACCATTATGCAGGCTGTGATGTTCTTCACACAAAGCATATCCTTAGTCCTGCATGCAGTCACCCTAGGGTGTGAGTGATTTTAGTTTAGCAAAGCTTTCTCAGTGAGTTCCTGTGATGGGGCAGGGTCTCCCCCTTTCACAAGGAATGTTAACCTCGTGTAATTGCTGCCTGGTTGCTGTATTTTACATGATGTCTTGGGGTATAAATTGCCCCATAGTCTGATCCAATGAAATTCTCATGTTTTTCAGGGATAAATTACCATACCAGTGTGGGAGGTTTATTCTGACCCAAGGGAAGTTATACTCAGCTCTCTGTCTCTCTCATTCTCTCTGGTTAGACTGAATCACCAGCCTCTTAATACAAGTAAAGCCATTTTACTTTGAGAACTTAAGAGTTTTTCTATTCTTATAGGCAGCCTTTTCCCCTGGCAAAAACTTTATACCAATACGTCAGAACTGTGCAGGACGGTGGCTCATTTCTCTCAGAGTCACTGCCCTCCTTCTTGAGCAGGGTGCTGAGTGGAAGCAACAGCCTCTGGTCATCTCAGCTTTTCTCCTGCCTTAGAACCTTGGCTTTGTGGGTGAGGTGGGGTGATAGTCATCAGGACCACACTATTCTTGGTTTGCTGCACCCAAGTTTGATCTTCTGCCCCAACAAGTGCTGCCTGGATAGGAAAAATAAGAACCCAGGCTTCTCTGCCACACACTTGACTTGCACTAGAGCCTCTGCAACTCACAGTTGGGGGTGATGAGGAATGCTGGTTGCCTTCCCCTGCAGGGGAGATACCACCAACTGGGAGGGAGGAACCCAGAATTCTTTTCTGCACTCATCTGAAGTGGAGCTTCTGTCCTCCTGCTCTGGCTTACATGCCAGGCTGTGTTCTTGCTGTAGTATATACGTTTTCTTGATTAAGTTTCTTCCCTTGCTATATGTCCTAGAACAATTTCCAGAGACTTTAAATGTTTTTATTAAAAAAAAAAAAAATTTTTTTTTTTTTTACCTGTGGTGGTTTCACTGGGGAAATTGCCCACATTCCAAAAGTCATTTGGAATGGTGATGCCACCATTCCAAAAGTCATTTTTAATTTAAATTTACTCAAATGGACTACAGCCACTTTAAAATTCCTGTTTGAGAATGCCTTGGAAAAACTGCCAAAATTTTGAAGCTTTTTAAGTATATTGAAGCTTCTAGTACCCTAATGTGTGCACATGACTTGATAGACTTCAGGATGAATGAAGTTTTGAATAGGAGTATTTGGCCAATTATCAAGCATTTCTAAATGAATAAATTTCTGCTGCCATAAAGAATTTTGAGCTCAGGATGCAGTTCTGTTGTAATGACTTCTAGGAAATTATCCCTAGGAAATAGCCACAGATATGTACAGTGATTAAGTGGCAAAAATTAGGGTGGCTTTTTAAAAAAATTAGTGTTGAAAACAATATAAACATTTATTCAAGTAACATTAAGATTTAACAAAGATTAATTAGATATCTTCATTTGCATTTTCTGGATTATTGATTGGAGGATGTGAAGCTATCTAGAACTAGCATGGGGTGGGGGTCCTGCTTGATATAGTTATCTTGACTTGCTTTGTGTCTAATTTATTATGGTAATGTGGGATAAGAATGCTAACTTTTATACTGATGATAATAGCAATGCTGGTGGAGCTAGGAAAAGAAACTCCTTTACCTTAGAGGGAAGGTTATATTTTAAAATTGCTTAGGGATATTAAGTGTCTGGCTATGGATGCAGCTATTTAAAAATGCTGCATTTCAAACTTAATATGAATTCTCATCTGTTCATTGAAACTATTGATTTTTTACAGCATGATTTTTGATTATGCCATTTCTTAAGAATATAGCTAATTATGTTTTAAAAGAAAACATGGGAAAATCGCATTAAGTGAAAAATTCAATTTTGTAAAATATTTCTGTATCAAAATTACTTGATAACAGCTTATCTCCAGGGTGGGGATGTGGTGAGATTAATGGTAGTTTGTTCTCCCTTATTTCCAACATTATTAATGTACAGTATGGTGGTTTAGACTGGGACACTGGAGCTTGTACTGCCTGGGTTTTTCCTGGAAATGCCATTTTGACAGCTGCTTTTCTACTCCAGTTTCATTTCATTTGCCTCTCCCTTAACTTTCCTCCTTTTGAATTGCACTCGGGAGTGCTCTCACTGAGCTACATCGTCAGCCTTTTTGAGACAAGGTCTTGGTAAGTTGCTCAGACTGACCTTGAACTTGAGTTACTCCTGCCTCACCCTTTTCAGTCACTGGGATTACTGGTGTGCACCTCCATGCCCAACTTGGCTCAGTTTTTTTCCTCATGAAATGGGGCTAATAATACTGTTCTGAGGATTAAATAACTCACTTGGAAAAGTGCCTCACACATCAGGAAAATTTTATTTAAAATTTGAAGCATGTCAACCTGGCACCAGTAGTATTGAAATAGAGGAATGGGAGAAAAGTTTGAAAAATAAATTGAAGGCTAATTGTGAATTTGTTATTTTTATTTTGTGTTGTGCTTCATAGAGTGTTTGGGTTTGGGTAGTTTCTCTGTGTCAAGCCTGCAATACCCTGTATCTTTTCTTGTACAGAAGAACTATTATATAGGATACTTTTTCTTTCAGGTAATAATACATAAACTGCCTTTAAAAGCATATTGAATCTGTCATAGCAGTAAAAACTTCAATTTAAAATTCAAAAAGGCCGGGCGTGGTGGCGCACACCTGTGATCCAAGCGACTTGGGAGGCTGGGTCAAGAGGATCACGAGTTCAAAGCCAGCCTCAGCAACTTAGCGAGGCCCTAAGCAACTCAGTGAGACCCTGTCTCTAAATAAAATACAAAATAGGGCTGGGGATGTGGGTTAGTGGCCGAGTGTCCCTGAGTTCAATCCCTGGTTCCAAAAAATAAATAAAATAAATAAAATTCAAAAAGGTCTAAGTACTCTTGGCTTAAAAATGTTTTCATACTGTAAAATGGTTATTTTGTACCAGTTAGAACAAAAAGAAAAATTAAATGGTTATTTTGAAAGTTCAGTTGTTTAAAAGATGTGTCTTACTGGATTATAGCAAAGATGAAACAATGTATGTACATTTTTACTTTAAAATTTTAGGTAGGCCTGTTTAAGTTGCTAGATAAGTCAGTTTTGCAAAGTTTAAAATGTTTCGTTGCTTATGGAGTGTTAGATTATCAACTCATTGAGACCCTGTCTCAAAATATAAAAAAAGGGCTGGAGATGTGGCTTAGTGGTTAAGTGCCCCTGGTTTCAATCCCTGGTACCCCCCTTCCCCCACCCACCAAAAAAAAAGAAAATACTTTAGTCCCAACCTTATCTTAGGTAAAGGTGGTGCTTTTCCCAGCATGAAAGATGTTGGGTCCTGCTGTGGTGGCACATTACTGTAATTCAGCAACTTTGGAGGCAGGAGGATCACAAGTTCACGGCCAGCATGGGCGACTTAGCAGGGCCCTGTTCAGAATAAAAAGGGCTGGAGAATGTAGCTCAGCACCACCCTTCCAAAAAAAAAAAGATGTTGGGGTGCTAAGTTTGAATATGAAATAGATGCTCTGCATCCCAAACTCAATCTGATATTGCTGGTTTGGTTGTATTTTGCATTGCAGAAAATCCAAGATCCTTTCTGCTTATTCAGTTTTTTTCTAATAAAATAAAACTTCATGCAGTAAAATTTCACATTGTGATTTGTTCAGTTTGAGCATACCCATAGTATGAATCCATGTTACTGTGTCAAATTTTAAATGATTTGAATAATTGGTGAGCTGCTCAGTTTTGTGTAAGATCCTTGCTTAGGTATACCTAAATTAGCTTGGTGACAAAGGAAACAAGCTCCATTTGAACCCTGAGACCGATACTTGAAATCAAGTAAAGCAAGTGATTCCTGGCTGTTTTCCCTTAAGAAAGGTAGCAATAATTGTAGCATATCTATGGTAAAGCTTTTTTTTCCCCAATCAAAAATTTCCATATTGTATCTGAAAACATTATTTTCAAATTCGTTCCTCAAATACTCAAAAAACCTCCAAAGTACCTTTTAGAAGGGAAAAGAAAATTACATTTTAAAAGTTTTATGTGCTTTGTATTTGTGAGACACCATTTATTATAATAGTTTTCGAGGCATTTTTGTGGGCAACTATCTCAATTTTAAAGAGGTAGGAAAAGTGAGAGAGGGTGTTACTGGCATTTAAGATAGGCAGATTATAAGCAGCATAGGTAGAGTTTTGAACAAGAGTTACGTTAAATAAATGTAGAAATTATCTTTAATTGTTCCATACCCACCTCTTGGTCCTTAGCTTGCAACCTATTATGCTGAGGGAAAGGTATCAAATTCTTGGCATGGTGGTAGAGAGATGGCATTACGAATAGTGGAATGTAGCAGGGTATGCTGACATACCTGCCCAGCAATGTGGAACTCTCGAAATGAGAACTTGACAGAAGTAGAAGAAATGAAGAGAGCAAGAACTAGAAAGGTGAAATTGTATAAGGGTGGAGATGGCAAGCAGCTTGAGGTGATGGCTGATTGAATGAATGTCCTACAAGAAGCAGACGATGATTCAGTTCTGAGAGTAAGGTGGTGTGTTGGAGAGACGGTTCTCACACTGCTAACTTTCCCCATTTACCTTAAAGTTACTTTGTTTAGAGGTATTGTTTCTTAATTATTTACACAGTACTTTTGTTTAGAATAGTTTTGCTCCTCACTTCTGCCAGATATTTTTAACTTGCCTATAGGTGGTTTTTGGAATACATACAGAATAATTGTGCATAAAGAAAACAGTCTAAAATTCTGCCTTCTTTCTTCTCCTGTATACTAGCACATTAATTGCAAAATAATTTACAGATAGTCGGAATTAGTTAAAAAGGGTTTTTGGTTTTTTCGCAGTATTGGAGATTGAATCCAAAGCCTTATATATGCTAGATAAGCACTTTACCCCCACTGAGCTAAATCCCAAACCCTAAAGTTTTAACCATTAAATAGGTCTAATGAGTACCCGGTGAATCTATTACCAATCCATATAATCAGTCACCATCTATTTCCAAATTTTTTTCCATCTTCCCGAACTGAAACTCTGTATCCCCTTAACACTCGATCCCCCCAGTCCCTGACAGACTCCATTCTCCAGATGATTTTGACTGCTCTTTATTCTGGTATAAATGGAATCATTGAATATTTGTCCATTTTGACTGGCTTTTCTCACTTAGCATAGTGTCTCCAAGGTTAATCCATGTTGTAGAATGTGTCAAAATTTCCTTCCGTTTTAACACAGAATATTCCACTGTTTTGTTTATCCATTCATCTGTTGATGGACACCTGGATTGCTGCTTGGCCCTAAGCAACTTGGCAAGACCCTGTCTCAAAATAAAAAATACAAAAGGGTGGGAGATATGGCTCTGTGGTTAAGCTCCCCTGGATTCAGTCCCCATACCAATAAAATAAAACAGGTGGTTTTAGTGGACTAGGTGATAGAATTAGTTCTAGGCATGCCTACGTTCTACCTGTGCTTCAGTCAAGTCACATGATTTTTGTAGAGCCTCAGTTTTCTAAATTTATGGAAGAGTGCTGCAAGTGCTGTGTAAAAGATTTACCTAAAGAATACCACTTCAATTCTGGTGTGCCTTACAACCCTCTACTTTCATTTGCGCTGTACTTGGGAATATGCTGTGCTGCCCACCCCCCACCAAATCCCCCAATTGTGACATACTCCTCCTTTCTGAAGGAGGTGGTAGTGGGTGGAGGCTCCTGAATGATGCTGATGAAATGTTATGCCAATGAATTTATCCCCTTTTACCCTTCTGTAAATATTTAGCTCAAGACCCCTAGGTTTTGCCTGGATTCCAGACTTGTAAAATCAGCTGTCTAGTAGATGAATGTTTTCACCTCAGTTTCAGTGTTCAAAACTGTTAAGTATCGTTACCAACATCACTGCTACCTGCCTGCCTTCCCTTGTGAAATGAAGAGGAAAAAGAGTTCAGAATCCTTTATGCCAAGGAAGCTTAAGGGTTTCAAGGACGGAGGGGTAGGTTAGTGGCAGCCAGTTGCCTTATATTGAGAGGGGGGCAAGCAGGATGAATATTGAGTAGTAGTAGCATTTTATTTGTCAGAGCATTGATCTGTGGACCAGACCTTCTCCCCATCTTTCTTCCAATGCACATACAAAGCTGTTTGTACTTTAAAAAATTACATACTTCAAACCCATCCTTAGACTTCAGTTAAGACCCTCTTAGAGAAATTTTGATAGCTTGAACTGTAATGAGAGAATGGAAGAAGTGAAAAGGGAGGCAGAGACATTCTTTTTAAGACTTTGAGAAAGAGGCAGAAATTGCTGATTTTCAGTAGGGGGGATTCATGTATAAACTAAGAAACAATCCAGGAGAAGATCGAGGGGGTGATAATGAGTACATCATCACACCCATTGGAGAAGTGTATGCAGTGAGATAATGAGCACAGATTGGGAGACAAGAGGAAGATACTGGAGCAAATTTGAAGTAAAGAAAGGTTTATGAAATTCTGTTCCTCCTGATGGACAGAATCACAGGCTCTGGGACAGGAGTCCCCTTGTTCCTCCTTTGCTAGCAAAGTAGCAAAACTTTTCCTTTTTCTCAAAGGAAAAAAGTGGGGGGGGTATGAGTTGACATTTTGAATGCCAAGGGCAAAAATTATTCAAATAATTTGTCAGCAGATCCAGGTGTTAAAAATTATCTACTTCATATAACACTATTAGTATTTTCGGGTGTTTAAAGTAAAAGACTAGGGACTGGGGTTGTGGCTCAGTGGAAGAGTGCATGCCTAGCATGTCTGAGGCACTGGGTTCGATTCTCAACACCACATAAATAAATAAAGGTATTGTGTCCGTCTACAACTAAAAACATTTAAAAATAAATAAATAAATAAATAAAGTAAAAGACTAATGAATCATTTTTCTTCTTTTTTTTTTTCACTTTATGTATTGAAGAATTTGTCTAGCTTCCCCAGTACTTGATACATCAGTCTTTTTCCAATTCAACCAGTGAAACAAAAGCAAAATCTTGGGTTTGTAGTTTGCATTTTCACAATTGCTAATGAGCTGAGAGTCAGGATTGTTGAGCAGTTAAGAGCTGTGGACTCCTGGGTTGGAAACCCATTTTGTCGCTTAGTAATGCTAATAGGTAGTTTATTTTCACTCTTTCCTCATCTGGGTTGAGAATAGTTCTTCCTGTAAACACATGTGAGGTTTAAAGTGCTTCAGACAATGCCTTATACCTGAAAAGCTTTATTTTAAAGTTGTGTATTATTTCATGTGTTTATTGGTTGCTTGTATTTCTCTCTTCTGAGACTTTTCATATCCTTTGCCTTTTTTTTTTTTTTTTTTTAAACTGCCTTTTCTTTTTTGGTGGGGGGTACTGGGGATTGAACTCAGGGGCACTTGACCACTGAGCTACATTCCTAGCCCTATTTTCTATTCCATTTAGAAACAGGGTCTCACTGAGTTGCTTAGTGCCTGGCTTATGCTGAGGCTGGTTTTGAACTGGCCATCCTACTGCCTCAGCCTCCCGATTAACAGTCTTTTCTCTTTGTGGTGTTTTCAACATAAAATGGTTTAATTTTTTTTTTTTTTTAACTGTGCTGGGCACAGTCCAGGGCATCCAGTGACCAAGGCAAACATTCTACTTCTGACTGCATCTCCAGCCCTTAATTTTTGATTTTTTATAGAAACCAATTTGTCAATTTTCTCCCTGATATCTCTGAATTTTGCTCTAAGCAACATTTCCTCTAAGGAAGGCATATCTTAAAATTGAAATTTTGTGTGCTTTTCAAATAAGTTTTAAAGATGTTCTCCAATATTTTATTATAGTTTTCTTGTTTACATTTTCCATTAACCTATGTACAATTGGTTTTTATATGGTATGAGGTACACTTGTTTTGAAAATGAGAGAAACCTTGAAGTGGAAGAAGTCATGTAGTCAGGTCTGAATTTGAATTGGCTCTGCGTAATGTGAACAAATCCCTGCAGATCTTTTGATTCTGCAAAATGGGAATGATAATACCTACTTTCTACTGCATAGACTGGGTGTGAGAATCAGTGAGGCATGGCAGAGCACCTGGAAGCCTTGTTCTTTATAGATGGGACATTCTGTTCACCTAAGTACTTTGTGATAAATACTTGGGTATTAACATTACTAGAGCAGATGAGTGCTAGGTACATTTTATATACATGTTAATTTGGTCTTGAATATTTTGGGCAAGGTTGTGATTAGAAAACATAGAAATGAAACTTTGCAATGAAGTCAGCTTTTTTGTTGTTGCGGCCAAAATACCCGACAAGAACAACTTAGAGGAAGAAAACTTTATTTTGGCTCAGTTTTAGAGGTTCAGCCCATGGACCAGTGAGTGACCCATTGCTTTGAGCATGAGGTGAAGCAGCATCATGGCCAAAGGAAGCCTCATGGGAGCTCTGTTCCACTCATTTCTCCCATCCAGGCAGTGGAGAGAGGGGAAGGGTCACAGGGAAGATGTACCTTGCCAGGGCATGCCCCAGTGACCCACCTTGTCCAGCCACACCCACCTGCCCATAGTTACCACCATGTCAGCCCATTCAGACTAATTATCTTTTGTAATTTGATGATTTTACCTCTGAAAATTCCTGTATTTACACAAGAGCTTTTGGGGGACACCTCATTCAAACCTTAATAATCTCTAAGAGCCAGTGAGTTAGAAACTTGACTGTGGGCTAAGTGATTATATTTCAATTTTAGACGTACATGGATTGTTCTGGGGAAAAAAGGGAGGTACCTTATTTCTAACCAAGTACTTAAAATTAAATCAAGTAAGTTTCTCCATCTGGTGGCATAGTAAATCAATCACAGGAAAGAGGTTTGGAAAAGCACTGATGTCTAAGCCTCACTCCCAAATACTGTGATTTATTCCATCTAGAGAGGAACCTGGGCATCAGTGTTATTAAATACCTCAGGTGATTTTACTATATAGCTAAAGATGGAATTCACTGGTCTAATGAATATACAATTGAGGATTTGGTAGCATTCTCCCGTATACCTTTGGTAGGTTGCAAAGAATTCCTGTTCTTAAAATAGTTGTGGCTTATAGCCCTGCAGGGCTTTTCAGGACTGCCTGTGGTCACAACCTTGCCAACATTGTAGAGCTAAAGTCACTTGACATTAACTTGTATTGAAATAGTAGTATATAGTTTGCCCGCTCCTAAGAAAAGGTCCCCCAAAGAGTGGTTTTTGGTGTGTGTGTGTGTGTGTGTGTGTGTGTGTGTGTGTGGTGAAATTTGCTCTCTTAAAATTCTGGAGGTTGGAAGTCTAAGATCAAGGTATTGACAGATTTTATTTTTTCTGAGGTCTCTGCTTGGCTTGCAGATGGTCTCATTTTTGCTGTCTTCACATAAGTCTTTCTTTGTGTGTGCACACCCCTGGAGTTTTCTTCCCAAAGCATGAAAAGCTTATG
This sequence comes from Glaucomys volans, assembly GCA_020662805.1. Taxonomy (NCBI): domain Eukaryota; kingdom Metazoa; phylum Chordata; class Mammalia; order Rodentia; family Sciuridae; genus Glaucomys; species Glaucomys volans. Next base: position 133,340 of record JAJEJO010000582.1, on the reverse strand, counting down.
TTAAGGCTACTTCTAAAGGATGGAGATTTACTCAGTAGTAGAGCACTTGTCTAGTATGTGAGAGGCCCTGGGTTCAGTCCCCAGCACTGCAAAAGAAACTAATCAATCATTTGTAACCTTGTTAAAACCATCCATGATCCCCTAGTATCAATGATAAATGTTAGATGTGCAGTCTTTTCTGAAATGTTATTAAAAATCAATTTTTTTGCTTTGTCTTACATACATTGTTGCAGTATATTTAAGGCATTAGCAAATTGAAAACAGTTTGTTATTCTGTAATAGTCAAGTGGCAACTAAGTAAGTGCCTTGCTCCTACTGTGTTTGGAGTCAGATTTAGGAAAAAACTGAAATATTACATAATAAATCTGTTATTCTTAGTATACTTTATGGTGTATCACTATCAGTTTAAGTTGAATGTGATAATGAGACTTGAGCTTTTTACTTTTCTCTTTGATTTATATAGCCACCTTCTCCTGACCTGATGCATTGGTGGTACTGAATTTGAATAGTTATTTAATTCATGTTTTTTATAGCTAAAACAGTTTTTTTTCCCCCTTGTAGGTTATGCAATGGTCTCTGCAAGATGGTTTATTCTTGAATTGGAGCTTTTTAAGACTGACAAATGCTGGTACTTCATCTTCTATAAGTGGACTATAATTTCTTTTCTCAAGACAACTACATAAGCAGACAAAATTGCAAAGATCTGCCCTGTGTCGAGTATGACAGCCACGACTCGTGGCTCTCCAGTCGGAGGGAATGACAACCAGGGCCAGGCTCCTGATGGACAGTCTCAGCCCCCCCTCCAACAGAATCAGGTAGGACATTGAAGGGTACTAGTAGTTAAAGCTGCATTAGTATGTCTACTATGGGATACTACTATGGTATGAAGCATGTTCTGAATAATTAGTGAAATAATTAAATACATTTTATTTTAAAAGAAAAGTGAACATAGATCTTCAGTAATAAGAAAGCTCAACTGCTATAGACTGTGCTGTTTAAGTATGTGGTCCACTTTTTTCTGGTGTTTATGTTTAATAATATTGACGGTCATCATTATAATTTATTTAAGCCCTGTGTCAATTCTGAGGAAAAGTATTATATCATGAAGTGTAGAGTATGGAACCATCATAAATCATAACATCACTTTCTATCTTGTAAATATATATAATTATCCATCATCAGTTTACAGCAAAATGTTTTCAAAAAGAGCGTGGACTCAAGTCATGCTGCTAGTATTCACATTGCAGCTTTGCACTATTCTGGCTTAACAATTCAACTCCAGGTCTGTTTCTTCACTTATTATAGTAGAGATAGTAATATTATAACTTTCCTACAAGTGAAATAGTGTTTGCAAAGGGCTTAACATAGATTTTGGTATCAAGGTTTTATGCTGACCTTAAAGCTCTGAGTAATATTCTTTTGCGTTTGGTTGGATGAATTTATTTAAGGTTTCTGTAAGGTTTTTCATTAATGGTTTGAAGGGTTTAACTGGTGGAACCATCTGGCCTCAGATTTTTTATTTGTGGAAAGATTTTGCTTGCAGATCCAACTTTTTTTTAAAAGAGGAATTTTCTTTTTTAAAAATGTCTTCTGATTAGTTGTGTTTTTCAAGGAATTTTCCATTTCAAATTCTAGATTGTCAGATTTATTGAGGTATGGTTGCAAGCACATGCTCTGCCACTGAGCTGTGCCCTCCCCCCAGCTTTGATAATATCCTTTTATCCTTTTTATTATTTTTTTGTGTCTCAGGGCCTATGGTAGTATTTCCTTATTCATTTTGGATACTGTTAATTTGTGTTTTCTCCAGATCAGTTTTTCTAGGGGTTTATCAATATCATTAAAACTCCCAGAAACCAACTTTTTTTGGCTTTGATTTCCCCCACTTTTATCCTTATCTCTTTGTGCTTTTTATTTTTTTAATTCAGTCTGCTGTACTTTTTCTCATTTCTTGAAATGGAAGTTTAGGTAATTGATTTCAGCTTTTTTCCCCTGATATATACAGTTTTTATATTGGATAGTTTTAAACTGAATAAGATGTGCCTTAAGATTTGTGATATGCAGTTCAAATGGCACCTGGAGATAAATGAGCTGAGGTGTGTTTGGGAGTCAGACATACTGCTTATAGTTGGTATGTCTTTTTGTAGAATATGAATGTGTCTTAAGGCAAAAGTGTTTTTTTGTACAATATATTTGTCATTTGGAGATAAGTTCTTACTGTCTGTGACAGATTTGATCTTCTGTCACTAGTCTGATGGGAAAGAGCTGCTTTCTTTTTGTCCTTCCTCTGATATTTTAGAGAAATGAGCACATCAGGCCTCCCTAACAAGTGTGCCAACATTAAAAATTCCTTTTTCTCTCCATTCCTACTTTTAAGACATAAAATAGTCACAGGTCTTGGACAGAGTTAAGTCTTCCCTGCGTCATAAATCTGATGGCCAGTGAAGATGCTAGAATGGAATTTGGGAACATATATGTCAGTGTCCTTAAATTGTTTATACTCTCAATTTAGTAATAATATTTGTAGTATCTAATCCTAAGCAAAAATTGAAGTTCAACACAAAGATTTGTTATGAAAAGATTAATTACAGCTCTGTTTAGCAGTAAAAATTACAAGATAATAAATGTTCCTTATATAGTAATATCATCTATCTGACCATTAATTTTTTTATAGTCTTATTAATTAAAAAATTGAATACTCAGATATTGAATTAAAGGGCACAGACATAAGCAGGTATAATCCCAATTTTATTAAAAGTTCATACATAGAGATAGACAGGCTTTATTTTGGCTCACAGATTACAAGGAAATATCATTGGTATGCTTATCTGTTGGTGTGGTATTACAGATGTTTTCACTTTCACTTTTTTATATTTTCTGTGAGATATATATTACATATATACATGTAAAATATCACATATATAACAGGGGAATGATACTGTTTGGTTTTTTGTTTTAAAAAGAACAGGCTTCTAAAGTTACATACTTCAGTGCTAGGGATATGGTTCAATTGGTAGAGTGCTTGCCTTGCAAGCACAAGGCCCTGGGTTCGATTCCCAGTACCACCCCCCACCTCCCCCCAAAAAGTTATATACTTCAGTTATTTTTGCTAGTTTTCTGACCCTTGAATTCTGTGCCTGGAGAGTAGTTTTGTGGCACCTGATGTGTTCTCCAGAACATCTTAAGTAAAAGTTCACCCTTCACTTGCTAATTGGCCATATAAGTTCATGTATAAACTTTGTAAATAGAGCATATTAAAGAGATTAATGGTGGTATACCTGTCTTCATATAAGCATTTATTTATACAACTCTTGCTTATTATATAACTATTCAGTACATACTTTAATGATAGGGAAAGGGACCCTTTTTTCAGAAAGGCCCATCAACCTACAGTGAGTAGAATATTCAACAACTACGAGTAAAAATCAATTTAGAATTTAGGTTGATTTCATTTTAAAAGAGAAATACCACCTACTTTCTAAATTTAAAAATACCGGTCATGGGCCTGGGGTAGCTCTTGTAGCTCAGAGGTAAAAGTGCTTGCCTCCTATGTAAGAGGCCCTGGTTGGATCTCTAGCACCACAGGAAGGAGGGAGGGAGGAAAAAAGTAAAATAGGGGTCATAAAAGTTCATTTACTTACTGTGAAAATACTATGCCTCCTGAGTAGCTGGGATTACAGGTATGCACCAGTGTGTGTGGCTAATTATTGTTTGAGTAATAGTTTAAGAATAGGGAAATCACCGAAAAAGTTTACATTTTTCCCCTTTTATTAAGAAAAAAGTTGTAAATCAGAAACTTCTTAATTTATAACATGTATCATATTTATACAATAATTTCTATATCATGATAGGGTTCATATAATGAAAATATAAACAGGCAGTATAAATTATGGTTAAAAGCATAAACTTTATAATAGAGCCAGGTTTAAATCCTGACTACAGTTAGAGCTGTGTGACCTTACTGACTTTGTTTTCTTGTCTATTAAATGACAGAATAAATACTTCTTGAGCTGTTGAGAATTAAGTAAAATTACTTTTAAAGTACAGTAGCATAGAAACTGCCTCTAACATCATAAACTTTCAATAGTGTTTTTTGTTAAAAATACACAATATTTACGAAAATTTTTAAATATTAATCTGTTTTTTGTATTAATGGATATTATACATATATTATAGAAACTTTAATCTGAAATATTTAATTTTTAATCAAGACTTCGTCGCCTGATTCTTCCAATGAAAATTCCCCGGCAACTCCCCCAGACGAACAAGGTCAAGGTGATGCCCCACCACAGATTGAAGATGAGGAACCTGCATTTCCACATACTGACTTGGCAAAGTTGGATGATATGATCAACAGGTGAGTTAGTTTTGGTTTTTAATGTTTGTAACATACGAGAAAGCTAACCAAGTTTCTCAGCATTGTGTATGGTAGTGGATAAGAAAAGAGTGAAGAGGAATGTCACAGGTATGCCACCTTCATAGTCTTCACATCTGATAAGTACTTGTAACCCATGGTTTTAAGTGGATTTAATAAAGGGAGTGAGAATGTCAAAGTTTTTAGACCCATGACCACCCTAGCTAGTATGTTTTTGAAGACCTACCTGTGCACTTTAAAAAAATATATATTTTTAATTGTAGATGAACACATACCATTTATTTATTTATTTATTTATTTATTTATTTATTTATTTATTTATTTTTATGTGGTACTGAGAACTCAGTGCCTCACACACAGTAGGCAAGCACTCTACCACTGTGCCACAACCCCCGCCCTACCTGTGCATTTTGTTTTTGAGGGTTTATGAAGCATGTTGATTGCTGGATGACTTCAGTAACTTTTTGATGGCCCAAAGATAACCCAGGTTTTGAGAAGACTTAGTTCCTCAGAGCCTGCCCTTTATGAACCCTCAAAAGTGAAGCTTCAAGCTTCTGTGCAGGGCAACAAAAGAATTTAAAAAGGATAAGAGAATAGCATATTAAGGAACTCCATATGGGTATGGTCTTTACTGGGCTGTGTGATGCAAACCCCCCCCCCCCCCCCCAATGTAACAACCACAAAAACCCTTTAGGCACTTACTTTACTTTTTCTTCCTGTATTTTCACTTCTTGAAAATAAATCACTATTAAATGCATAATGTCAGGGGACATAAAAATCCTTTGCATTAGAAAAACACCTGAACATATAATAATTACTCATTGTTAAACTTGTAATTATACCATGTAGGTAAATTTCTCTTTATCTTCTCCTTTCATATATCCAACCAAAAATTATTAATGGTCCTTAAGGGAAGAAAAATACAAAGAATGTTTTATAATGTAAACAAAACAATGACAGGTAACATAAATTTCTCTCATGGATTATTTGGTAATGAAATGCCTTTTATTAAAGTGTGTGAGCATCTGGAGATTCTGAAGAAGCCAGCTCTTAAAAGCAGATTAAGGGATGAATGGAAGAAAGCTGGCTCTTCTGGAGAGCACAGAGATAACACCACTTGGGTATGGGGAGGAGGGCTTCTGTGGGAATATGGAAACTGTAGACCATCACTCACTTGCCCTTCAGAAGAACTTAGTGAATCATGATGGATTGAGGCCTAAATCAGTCCTGTGCCTCCTAGTTTTTTTGTTCTTAGGAAGTTGAAGAATGTCTTTTCTATTCTGAATCTTAAAAGACTCCTTTGCCTATAAACTTTAACAATATTTGATTATTACAGTAGCTTCATATTATGTAATTAGAATAATTTGGTTTCCTTCCCTCTCATTGCCGTGTCTTTTGTTTTTACAATACCTTAACAAAATTCTGTTTGTGGAGATGATGGTGCTTAGTCCAACAAAGCAGATATTCTGTCCACCTTGCTGTTTTAATATTTTAATATTATTTTAGTATATTTTAATATTCTTTCTATTTTCATGGCAGAGTAATTACAATTAGTAACTTATTTATAGTACCTTTTTTTAGTGCACAACCAATAAGTGTCTTTTATTTCATAAAAATTCTTAGGCCTCGATGGGTGGTTCCAGTTTTGCCGAAAGGGGAATTAGAAGTGCTTTTAGAAGCTGCTATTGATCTTAGTAAGAAAGGTAAGTTTTAATATTAAGCTTTTTGTAATGGATACTACTAGATATACTTTTCACTTTATTCCTGAAGACCTTGTTTTCCTGTTACAAAGACTTGCTGTGGGTTATGAGCAAGGGTCATCATCTTCAGACAACCTTCAAGAGTATTTATGAAATGTCTAGTAGACAAAATTTATGTATATTTATATTTCTAAGGAACAGATCTGTTACTTAGATTCATAAAGGGATTGTCACTCAAAGGTGAAGAAACATTTTTAATGTAGGGTCCTATCCATTATGGGAAATAGTATACACAAAAGAACATTTTACTGTTAAGTATTCTGTAGGTGATGACAGGGACTTCAGGTATAGCTGTGTATGTGTTTTATCCTGAGCCATTTCTAGTCTCCGGATTTGCATTATGTAAATTGACAAAGTACTTATACTTGCTCTCTGACTGCTTTACTGAAAATGCCAGTGAATGAAAAAATGTGTTGGTCTTTGTATCTAGTACAATCTTCTATGATCATTTAATTAAAGTTTGCCATTTCATTAGTAGTGTTTTTGAAATAAACTATCTTGCTTACGTGTGTGTTTTGTTTTGTTTTGTTTTTAATAGAATAGGTGCAACCCCCCCCCAAAAGAAAAACACTTGAGAGATAAGGTACAATGTTAAAAACATACATTAGAAGCTGGTAAAAGGGATTTTGTTTTTATTCAGTTGTCTAGAAGTAAAAGCTTAATGTTGGGATTTTTCATTTTTTTTTCCCCATTGCTTTGGTTTACTTTTAGGTGCCATTTAATTCTCTTAATGGGGGACTATTACCATATTAGACAGTTAATTTTTTAGCCATTGGAGATTAAAATAAAATGCAGTAACACTTCCATTTTCTGAAATAGTATAGCCATGTGTATTAATCAACTTTTCTGTTCTGTAACAAATTCCAGAGATAATCAGATTATAAAGAGAAAATATTTATTTTGGCTCACAGTTATTTGATCCAATTGTTACCTTTTATCACAGGATATTGTAAAACAACCAAGAAATATTGTTTACATTATAATTTTCTCTCCCCAGGCCTTGATGTTAAAAGTGAAGCCTGTCAACGATTTTTTCGAGATGGGCTAACAATATCATTCACTAAAATCCTTACAGATGAAGCAGTGAGTGGATGGAAGTTTGAAATACATGTGAGTTGTATTTGACTTAGATAATTTTGCCCATTGATCTCTTGGGGAAGGAAGGAGAGGTGTGTGTGTGTGTGTGTGTGTGTGTGTGTGTGTGTGTGTTATTTTTGGCCTATTGAAGAGTGTAAAAATGAAACTTTAAGAATTTTTTTAAAATAAGTTATCTATTGAAGGCAGCATGGTCATTTAGAATGAGCATGAGGTTTAGAGTTAGAAAACATGGGGTTCTCAAGTGTCTTGTGACCCTAGGCTACCACATTTCATTAAAAATACAATGCTGTCAGCCAGATGCTGTGGTATACACTTTTGATTCCAGCAGCTTGGGAGGTTGAGGCAGGAGGATCAGAAGTTCAAGGCCAGCCCCAGCAACTTACTAAGTTGCTTAGGGCCTTGCTGAGACCATCTATTGATGTAAAATAATAAATGGGTTTGGGGATGTAGCTCAGTGGTAAAGCACTGCTGGGTTCCATCCCGAGTACCACCAAGAAGAAAATGTGTTAGTATCAATTATAAGATACATCACTATTTTATGTACCATTGAGGAAGAAAAGTACCCAAGATGTGGAATGCAACACATGTCGAGGGCATCGTAAAGGTCAGTGTAGAGGTAAATGAGATGAACTCAATACAGAAAGAGATAGCAAAGAAGCATGTTTGTTTCAATCTTGCCACCTGGTGGAGGGAGGAAAAAAAGATTTCTTAAAGAATTAAACCATACACCAGTATTTAAGTCTTGTAGCCTGAATTTAACAGACTTTTTTTTGGCAGTGCTAGGAATTGAACTCAAGGTCTCACACATGCTAGGCAAGTGCTCTGCCATTGAACCACATCCTCAGCCTCTTTTGAATTCAAATTACAGTTGTCATATAAAAAATAAACTTTAAGTAGAGAATTTAAAATGGTTTCAGGTTGATGTTGTTCCTTACTACCTAGCAGAGGCAAACAAATAATCCTTAAATGCCTCATTAATCAATGATTATAAGATACAGATTCTAAAAAGCTCTAAAAATTATAAGTGTATCTTAGACTGATGAAATGTTGTAATTACTTCAAGTCTGTTCCTTGTTTGGCTGTGGAAATGGTCATAGATTATAAAGCAGAGGGTATTTTGTCATCTGTGAACTATTTCTCCGCTATGACCATGGCATAGAAATTCCAACGTCTGATTAAGCTAGAAATGGTGTCATTGAGGATAACAAATCTACTTTATCTTGGGTAATATACATACTATGTAGATTTTTAGAATGGCTGCCTCTGAGCCAGGCATAGTGGTACACTCCCAATAGCCCAGCTACTTGGGAAGCTGAGGTGGCAAGATGGCAAGTTTGAAGACAGCTTGGGCAACATAAGAAGACCCTGTCTCAAAATAAAAAGGGCTGGGATGTAGCTCAGTGCTTGCCTAACTTGTGTGAGGCCCTAGGTTCAATTCCCAGTACTTTTAAAAAAAAAAAAAATCTAAAAAATGAAACAAAAGAATAGTGAGTCATTGACTCTTCATTGTGGCCTTGGGAACTTGGTGAAACCTTGTCTTAATAAATAAGAAGGGCTATAGCACAGTGATAGAGCACCCCTGGATTCAGTCCCCACTATCAAGGGGGGGAGACAAAAAAATAGAACAAGAATGGCTGGTGGTGGTATACAAATTCCAAAGAGGAAAGAATGGTAATTTGCCTCTTGTCTGTGGACATAGAACAGAAATTGATAACCTAGGTCACTGATTTCATTTTTTAAGCCATAGGAAATGACTTTTGAAAGTAGATATCATTGTAAATAAATGTTATTTGTCTTTTGATAGTTTGGTCCTAATACAAGTGAAACCAAATATAATTCAAACAATCAACAGAAAAATGGAGAGTAAGAGGGCTGGGCATATAGCTCAGTTGGTAGAGTGTTTGCCTCGCAAGCACAAGGCCCTGGGTTCAATCCCCAGCACAGCAAAAAAAAAAAAAAGAGTAAGATTATGTTTGTTTAAAAGTGCAATGTTTTCATATTTTCAATCATCTTTCCCCCATACAACAGAGATGTATTATTAACAATACTCATCGCCTGGTGGAGCTATGTGTGGCAAAGTTGTCCCAAGACTGGTTTCCACTTCTAGAACTTCTTGCCATGGCCTTAAATCCTCATTGCAAATTCCATATCTACAATGGTACACGTCCATGTGAATCAGTTTCCTCAAGTGTTCAGTTGCCTGAAGATGAACTCTTTGCTCGTTCTCCAGACCCTCGATCACCAAAAGTGTGTTGGTTTGTTATTTCCAAAATGAAATATTACAGTTGTTTTGCTCTACCACAGAACTCGTTATCTGAACTTCTTAACATGGTGAAGAGTAATTTCACATTACTCTTAGAGGGATTCTGCATTATTCTGTGTTTTGGGTTCTTTGTTTTGTACCATAGCTGTGCTCTGTCTTTGTTTTTACTATGGGTAACTTTTTCTGTGTTGAAATATTTAAAGTCTGTCAATTTTGCTTTGAGACTTTAAATGAAAATACTTGAAATCAGGAGCCTTTTTACATAGCCATAGGATGCTAGTGTTCAGTGCTTATGGCCATCTTTTTAAACTTTCAATGTATAGTTAGTCCCCATTGTTTTCTGCTCAGCTTCTATGGAAGTAATCATAATTTGGGTTAATATGAAACAGACTGTATTTTTCCTTTGTAATAAGAATAGAGTAGGATATTTACTTCTTGTATTGAAAACCTCAGGTGTTGCTCTCTATAAAGCTTTTATCATTTTACACATTCTAAGATTTTGACTTCTGACTCCAAAATCAAGTTTATCCTATAAATGCTTTTGTACACACATACACAGATGTATTTTTTCTGTACATAAATGTAAATTTTCCATATCAGTGCAAACAGACTATATACTTTTTACAAATGTGGGGTTTTTTTACTGTAAATTTAAAAAATATCCTTAAACTATGTTTTTAAATTACTGTTAATATTTTAGAATTTAGGTAGACATTTGTAATATTGTAGATCTTATGGAAAAAAAATTTTTTCTGATCAGCCACAAAAATTTGAGTCATGTATACAATACAATACTATTTTGTTAAAAGCTGAAATCATCAAAAATATATTGAACTTGAGATGTTTTCTGTTATTTCTCAGTTCATGTTGTTGCCACTAGATGGCTTATTTTTGCCTGAGTAGATCAGCTTAATATAAAAATAATTGCAGTCTTTAAAATCAATTTTTTTCTATTCCTGTATTTTATTATTTTACTTTATTGTTTTACTCAATGGGTTAATAATATGCAACAAGACTCAAGGAACAACTTGATTTAACATGGCTAATACAGAGTTTTTAGATGTTGAAGATATTTTTGTAACTTTGAAGTCTAGTTCTTATATAAAATACAATAGCTCTTAGGGTACTTAGCCTTTCAAAGTCTTAAAGGTATATTATAGCGTTTTTTAATACAGCCAAAATTAAGGTTTTAAATCATGGGGAAGCATATTCTGTAGAGTTATTCAATTACTTCCTACTGCAATCAGAAATTTCATGTTTTCCACAGTGATAAATACATCTTATCTTTTTGAAAAATGAAAGATATATGTGGCAAAATTTTCAGCCATGTCCGTAGTTGGATACAGGTACCACGATGTAAATCCCCCTGGGTGGTATAGGTTGAGTATCCTTTATCTGAAATACTGAGGAACTAAGGACTGGAAATGTTTTAGATTTCAGGTTTCTGTGTCGGGTTTTTATTTTTTAATTTTAAATCCCCAGTTTGAAAATCTGAAGTGCATGATTGCTCAAAAAGCTCTAGATTTTGGACTTTGGTATTAGGGATGCTGAACCAATAATGGCAAAGTAAGTAAATGTTAAAAAAATAAATAGGGCTGGGGATATAGCTCAGTTGGTAGAGTGCTTGCCTCTGTATGTACAAGGCCCTGGGTTCAGTCCCCAGCACTGCACGCGCCCCCCGCCCCCCAAAAAAAGAGGTTTGAAGCAATAGTGTAGGTGAAACTACATTTAAAGAATATAACAAATTCTAGGCTATGAGAATTTTTATTTAGGGTGACTGTTCTGTCCCTGCCAGTCTTGAGAACTTAGAGATAAGGAGGGACTCTTGTTTGCAGTTGCTAAAGCTATCTTAAGTACACTTCAGTTTGAAGTGAACTCTTCAGTATTCCTAATTATGTAAACATACATCGCAGCTGAAGAAATATGGAAAGATTAGATTTTAGCTAGTCTTTTCTATGAGCACACATGCTATCTTATATATAGTATTTATAACTTAAGCATATCAGTCTAATAGTCTCATTCTTGTTGCTGTAAAAATAAGAATATATTTCATAAAAAGTATGTACTTTCTTACATTTACTGAATCCTAGAAAGATGTAGTAAATTAAGTACTAAGAGTTTTAATTGTTCTGAATTAGTCTTTTAAGACGAAATAGAAAAGAAAATTCTAGGGTTGGGGTTGTGGCTCAGTGGCAGAGTGCTTGCCTTGCACATGGAGGCAGTGGGTTCGATTCTCAATGCTGCATATAAATAAGTAAAATAAAGGCCTATTGCCAACTAAAAAAAGGATTAAAAGGAAAATTCTATAATGAACTTTAGATAGAAATGTGCTAGTAGAATTATTAGAGAATTTAGTTGATTTAAATCATCAGAATAATATCAAAATTAGTAGCCATGTTTTCTTTTTAAAACAAATATGAACAATTAAAGCTATGATTTGTCATTTCTCCTTTTTCTGAAATAGCTAGAAATTATTTTCTCTTAATTCTGAATAGAGAGATTGCCTCTTTCCCCCCATGTTTTTCCCCCAGTGGCTTCTAAAATGTGGCCTTTTTGAAGATGGCAAGATGTGAAAGATTGTCTTAGGTACATTAACTTTTTAATTCATTGAAGTTTTTACATGTAAACGTGGTTTTAGTTGTACAACTGTAGTCTGCCCCTGCCACATTGTACTTTGAGTTAACTATTCTTCCTTAAAGAAGAGGTTGAAAGAATCAGTACTGTTGTATGGTGCTGCTTCTAAGATGAGGAAGACTGGATGCATTCTTAAAAGTTAGGAAAAGTACCAACCAGCATGTTCTAGTTAGGAATTGCAGGTATCATTAATCCCAGAGATATTGGTATCAGTAGAGATGTTTCTGTGTTTTGTTGTTGTTGTTGTTGTTGTGTTTTTTTTGTTTTTTTGTTTTTTGGTTTTTTTTTTTTTTTTTTTGGGTGGTCCTTGGGATAGAATCCAGGGCCTTGTGCATGCTAGTCAAGTACACTACCACCATGCCACATCCTCAGCCCTCCAGGGATTAGTTTTTAATGAACTTCGAGACTTTGAAATAATTATAGCAGTTTTTTAGTATCTGCAACTATAATAAGTAGATTCAGAATTCATTATACTAGGTTACTAAGTAGTTTTTTCTTGATTTATTAAATGTTGAAATCTTTATGCATCAATTATTTTAATGCAAAGTATTTTCAGATATTTAGAAGGTCCTTATTCTTTTATGGTGAGATAGCTGAAATAGAAGCATGGCTTCTAATACCTATTTGCTAGTTGTATTGATAGGAACAAAACAGCTGTGTCCCAGTGACTTAATCTGTACTTACTACTTCTGTTGCTTATGTCTCACAAGTGGGATGACTGAACAAAATGAAGTATTTTGAGGTCTTTTCAAAGATGATTTTACATAATTTTTTTTTTACTGCATTTAATATTTTTAGTATGTATCAATCAAGGTAGTATTTTTTTCCCCCTAAAATAGGAAGTTAACTTTTTTCATTAATTGTATTGCAGGGTTGGCTAGTGGATCTTCTCAACAAATTTGGCACTTTAAATGGGTTCCAGATATTGCATGATCGTTTTATTAATGGATCAGCATTAAATGTTCAGATAATTGCAGCCCTTATTAAGTAAGTTATATTTTAAGATGCATGTTCAGTGTAATATAGAAATCACTATTTTTATTGCTTGATTAAAAAATTGAGTTGTTCGAATGTGGGTTTTTCTTAAGTTACTTGCATTTTTTTAAAATGTAATATACATAGTCTGAGAATTTAGTCCATTGATTATAAGGAATTATTATAGGAGTCTCGTATCTTTCTTATTTCAGACCATTTGGACAATGCTATGAGTTTCTTACTCTTCATACAGTGAAAAAGTACTTTCTTCCAATAATAGAAATGGTTCCACAGTTTTTAGAAAACTTAACTGATGAAGAACTGAAAAAAGAAGCAAAGAACGAAGCCAAAAATGATGCCCTTTCAATGATTATTAAATCTTTGAAGAATTTAGCTTCAAGGGTTCCAGGGCAAGAAGAAACTGTAAAAAACTTAGAAATATTTAGGTTAAAAATGATACTTAGGTAAGTTACTTATCTCTTGAATTAATCATGTATGTGAATTTTGAGAATCGTACTTAACACTGAATTTCTCTTACAGATTATTGCAAATTTCTTCTTTCAATGGAAAGATGAATGCACTGAATGAAGTCAACAAGGTGATATCTAGTGTATCATACTATACCCATCGGCATGGTAATCCTGAGGAAGAAGAGTGGCTCACAGCCGAACGAATGGCCGTAAGTCTCTGGTTCTTTTTGTGTGTTGTAGTGTTGGGATTGAACACGGGCCTCACATGTGCTAAGCAAGCACTATATCCACAGCCCTTTTTAAAAATTATTTTGAGTCGGGGTTTCAGTAAGTTAGTCAGGCTGGCCTTGAATTTGTTGTTATCCTGCATTAGCCTCCCAGATAGCTGGGTTAATTAAAGGTATTTGTCACCACACCAAGCATGATTCTTTAAGCAAGAAACCACTTAAGATAAAATTGGTAAGAATTTTTAAAAGTAAACCCTAAAACTGGGAAGCGTTTTGATCGACAACTTGGTTAATCCTTAAACCTTTTTTAACATAGTTTATTATTTGGTTGTAATATGAATAGCACATATTTGATAGAAATGTACTGTTGAATATGGTATTAGGAAATAATTATCAGCTTGTTGGGGAGTGAAAAAGTGGTGGAAATGCAGTAGATAAAAGTGATCTGAGGAGCAGATGGAGTGATATAATGGAACCTAGTGAATGGATTGACCTATTGTTCATCTGTCAAATTTGAGTTAAAGGTTTTAAAATAGGAAATACAATTACTAGAATAAGATCTACATGGATTATTATTTTATCTTTTTTCAGTATTCATTTTTTTACATCATTTATCATTTTGACATTAAATATTTAGGAAACTACCATAGATATTTTATATGATAATTTCAAAAATGGACAAGTTGCCATTTAACTTATAGAAGCCATGTATTTTGAGTGCATACTGTGTGACAGGTCTGAGGACACATCTGTAGGGAAATGCTATCCTTGACATGAAGTCTTCAGCTTAGTAGGGAAAACAATGATTTCAATGTGATAAAAGGTTTGTGGAAGGGCTGAGGCCCTGAGTTCAATCCCCAAAACACACACACACACACACACACACACACACACACACACACACAAGGATGTGGAATATGCTTTCACATTGACTCAGTGTTAAGAGGTCAGTTGATTGATAGATTTCTGGTTTTGTGGCTATGATATGCCTCTCAACCTTGGGGATAGTTGAGAACAGAGCAACTGAAAATGCTAGTCCTTAAATCCTGTTCTGGAGAGTATAGAAAATAGCATTAAGTGCATAGAAACTTTTGTGGCAATTTAACCTAGTCATATTTTCATTGTATTTTAGGAAAATGTCTGTAACGGGTTAAAAATTGTTTTAACAGCCTTTTAACAGGTGAGAAGTGTAGTTCTATAGCACATTTTGGGCCTGGCTACTTTTTATTTTCATTCAGCTGAATACTGTAAAACCATACACTATAGATTGCCCCCCCCCCTTTTTTTTTAATCACAACCTGGTACTTCATTGCTATAGATGCTTGATGAATGCCAGTCAAGCAACCTAGCATAGTGTTACAGGAACAGACAATGGAGACATGCAGACGTGATTCAGATTTTAGTTCCAGTACCTGCAACCCCCTTTACTTTTATGTAAATAGGGTAATGTATCCCCTCACTAGGTTTGTTTAAAATATGGAAGACCTAATTGATAAAAAAACTGTAGTGTCTGGCACATGGTGATCAATTTATAAAGTAAAAAAATATAAAAAGTGCCTTTACACTCAAGATCAAAATAATGCTAAGGCACCCAAATATCCTAAAAAGTGGTCCTGTGCCCTCCCTACATACATAAACCACTGTTGTGTGATCTTTTTCTGACTCTAGAAGTAACTGGTTAGCGTGTTTGCTTAGCATGCATGTGGCCCTGGGTTCAATCCCTAGTACTGTGAAAAAGAAAAAGAAAATTTTTTTTCTGAGTAAGTGGTGGAGTGTAGAATCAGTCTTTCTTCTTTTTTTTTTTTTTTTCCCATCTGTCCTGGGGCATTACACATGCTTCTACCACTGAACTACAGCCTGGAATATAGGATCTTTTTAATGATTTTGGTATTTCTAATTTATGGGAGCATTTCTGTGTGTGCAAAATTAAACATTAATAAATTATAGTGTATTATATTTTATAAATGTGTTGGAATTCCTCTTTACGTTGTTGAATACAATGTGAACAATATTTCTTTAAAAATAAAGTGCATTTTAGTGTCTGCTTTTGAAACACTTTTTAAAATTTATTTAGGAATGGATACAGCAGAACAATATTTTATCTATAGTCTTGCGAGATAGTCTTCATCAACCACAGTATGTAGAGAAACTGGAGAAGATTCTTCGTTTTGTCATCAAAGAAAAAGCTCTGACCTTGCAAGATCTTGATAATATCTGGGCAGCACAGGTAAGGAAATTTAAGGCGGTAGTTACATAGTTTCTAAAAGAAAGCTGCTTAAAACTCATACAGTGGTAAAAAAATTTATTGTTTGACTTTTAGTACATTTAAATGGTTCTTACAGAAGTCTTGCCAGGAAACTTTTAATAGCCATTAATTTAAAATTTAAAATATTCTATCAATTTGTATTTGGTAAAGCTTAGCAGTTTGTAGGTGGTTTTAAATAAGAGGCAAATGGTAAAGTAATAAGGACTATCTGGAAGAGCGGGAGATACCTGTAACTGATTTTTTGTAGATTTAGGAGAAAAAAAAACTTCCAATATTGGGATAGTTACATCATTCAATTATTTACTAAGACCTGCAGTGATTATTCCTAGGGACTTAAAACATTTTATCAGGAGAATTAGAAACCTTTTTGGAAAGTTTCAGAGCTGGAAAATACATTATTCCTTCAATTATCTTTATAATGACAGATTTCTATTCAAAGTTCACTTTGGAAGCATTGTTGAGTGTTACATGAAAAATGTTTGTGTTTTTTTAGTCTTTAGAAATCAAGAGAATAGTTTTGTTTTTTAGTATTTAAGGTGCCAGTTTTGGAACGGTATTAATGTGCCTTATTTTTTCCTATTTACAATATTAAAGTTGGTATGTTAAATTCAATAGACTGTAATAGAGGTTCACATGAATTGCTGAAGTACACATTAACCATGTGCATTCAGAAATTGAATTGCCAGGTTTTAGACCTAAAGCATTTATGTTAGGAATTTTACATTACACAATTAAATGAAGCAGATGGAATAACTTAATAGTTATCAGTAGTCAATGCATACTATTTTTCTGTTATTCACATTTTAATATACTTGTGGTTTTGTTTTTCTTATTAGGCGGGGAAACATGAAGCCATTGTAAAGAATGTACATGATCTACTGGCAAAATTAGCATGGGATTTTTCTCCTGAACAACTTGATCATCTTTTTGATTGCTTTAAGGTAACTGTTAACACAGTAAAGTTATTGCCATTTTATTTTAAATAGAATTAATTCATTAGATCTGTGTGTCATTCTTAACCAAAAACACTTTAATAGAAGTTTAAACTGTCTCTGGTGTGAAGGACTTTGCCACTGTTTTCTTTTCCATTGAGGACTTAATGTTTTGCGGTGTTAGTCATAACTTATAAATAAGCAATCTCATTCTTTTTTAAAACTCAGGTTATCATTTTGGATCATCCTCCCCTGATGGCATATATTCTGGTTATGGGTTGAAGCAAACTATAGGGCTGTAGAAAGGTTGATTGTAGTGAAAAGTAAGGGAATACAAATACCATGGTACTGGGGACGGATGCCCAAGCAGAATGTGACTAAATGGAAATAAAATTCTTAAGGTAGACAAAGACCCCTACAGTCATATTTGCATCAGTGCCATCTTTGTGCTTTTTAAGGTCGTGTTGTGTAACAGTCTCTCATCAGTTGGTCGGGTTTGGTTTGTAAATTCCCAAGTGCTTAGTGAATTTGTGGATTAAGAATATAAGACTTGGACTGGGCATAATGGTAGAGCACTTGCATAATGTGAGGCCCTGGGTTCACTCCTCAGCACCACATAAAAATAGATAATAAAAAAAGGTATTTAAAAATGTATATATAAGACGTTCTGGTAATGTTCACAAAAGAATTGTCTACAATACCTGGCATTAGATTGCTAAGGTTTCTTATTAGAAATAATAAACTGAATGCTATTGGGAACATAGTTGCTAAAACCACTTTAGAAAATAGGTATTTCTGATAAAGTGTAGCAGTCTCATGATACATTGGTCTGATTTCCGAATATATAATTGAGAAACTCATGCATGTGTGCACTAAGGATACATGTTCAAAAACTTGTATCACAATTGTTTAACAGCTCAAAACTGCTATGTAGAACTGATAAGAGAATGACTAAGGGACTGGGGTTGTGGCTCAGTGGTAGAGCGCTTGCCTAGCATGTGAGGTACTGGGTTCAACTCAGCACCGCATGTAAATAAATAAAATGTCCATCAACAACTAAAATACAGATTTAAAAAAAAAAAAGAAAAGTGATTAAATTGTGGAATGATCGTATATAGAATACTTCCTAACAACGAGAATGAGCAATTTAGGGCAATTAAACTACATAGATGAGGATAATTTTAGCAGAAGGTTGAAGAAAGGAATAAAGGCACAATAATTCATAAACCTCAATTATTTTAACATACACTTGAGAAATAGCACCAGCCAACTGGGGGAGGGTGGGTGGTGGGGCTACTGACCCACTTGTTACTTTCGACCTGTTTAATAGTTACACAGATATTTACATTATATACTGTAATGATAGTACATGTTTGTGCCTTCCAGGACAAGTATTTCATAGTGTAGATTTAAACACACAAACACACACAATATTCAAGGCTTCCAACCCAGGCATATTAAATCAGAATGACTAGATATGTAGCCTGGCAGTAAGTATTGAAGCAAATTTCTCAGATGAGTCATAAAGATGTTAAAGTTGTAAATTAAAGCTGCATCCAAAAATTCACGTTGAAGAAACAAAAGTATTGAGTGAATCTTTCATGTAGTTTTTAATACTTTATAAAATGTATTTCATACATGTAGAAGTAAAACTTCATACATTTCCCCCATCCATTGAAGTACATCAAAGACTGCTGTGGAAAAACTAGAATTGGTTATCATCGGCACCCTACAGCTAATTTAGACTCCTGAGGGAATACTAGAACCGGCTGTCATGGGTACCTTACAGTTAATTGCCATTTGTTTTTAATCTTGTGATGACTTCCAAAATGGTGGCGCATGACCAGTGATGGCCATGATGGAGTAAAGAAACAGATTGGTTATTACATCCCTTGGATCCTCCTCTTAGGATGGTCTAAATACAGTAATGGTCTAAATATAACAATCATGGTTTTTCCCTTGGCTTAAATGTTCTTTGAGCCTTTGTCATTTGTTAGCAAGCACATAGTGTCTTTTTTTTTTCTTTTTTTCTCCTTTTTTTTTGGGAACCAGGGATTGAACTCAGGGACACGGCCACTGAGCCACATCCCCAGCCCTATTTTGTATTTTATTTAGAGACAGGGCCTCACTGAGTTGCTTAGGGCCTCGCTAAGTTGCTGAGGCTGGCTTTGAACTCGCAATCCTCCTGACTCAGCCTCCCGAATCGCTTGGATTACAAGGCATGCGCCACCATGCCCAGCGTTTTTTTTTTTTTTTTTTTTTTTTTTTTTCATTTTTTAAGATGTTGATTAAACCCAGCAATTCTTATGGAATATGTCTTGAAAATTTCTAGTAAAGGTGATTAAAGGAAGTGTGAAGTCTGGGTCATTTTGTAGTTCTTTATAGACTGCAACCAAATGATCCAAACTTTCTGGTTAGGCTTTTTTACATAGGTCCTTGGCCCTGTATGTTTTTTAAATGCTTGAGTTCTAAGTAAGTCTTTGTTTTCTAGTCTTATCAGTTTACAGTTTCATCAAGGGTTTCATATCCTTGGCAGAACTTGGTTTTGATAATCTGTGGGTGAAAAGTTACCCTGTGGTATTAGTGTTTATGTCTTCATGTTTTCATATATTTTTTAACTCTTCTCCTTTATTTTTTTTTTGATGAATGCCTGTTAAGTCTTTTCTCTACTTTTGTCTTCTCCTTATGCTGGTGTATTTTTCTTACTGATGTATAGAAATTGTTGGCATATTCTGCATGCTAGTCCTTGTCAATTCAATTGTTAAAATTTCTCCCAGTTTGTGGTTGTCATTTTCAATCACCTTATGGTTGGTTTGGAAGAACAAATGTCCTTAATTTCTCCTTTTCTTCTTTAATTATCTTAGTCCACATTTCTAAAAGATGAGTACATGAATACTTACAATGCCATTATTATCAAAAGAAATAACAGTTTTTTGTATCATCAATCCACGTAAAATCTTACAGGTATCCCAAGATTCTAGTGTATTTTTCTTTGTAAATAATTTAGACTTTGTCACAGACTCTTACTTTCAAACATGTGAGGCACAGTGTTCGATAATCAGCTTTTTTGATTGATTCTGAAAATCTTGGTGTTTGAAGTTGTCTTTGCTATCTTCTATAAAGTCATAAGTAGAGGGTCAAATCTAAGACAGTAATTCTCAATAGCAGATTATTACCACCACCACCATCCCCACCCACACAAACAGAAAGTCTGGAAACTGTTGGTTATCAAGGGAGGTTGGGGGTTGCTACTTGGTAAAGGCCCAGGGTACTGCTAATTACCTAAAATGCATAGGATAGGCCCCACAACAAAGAAGTTTCCTGCTCAAAATGACAGTATTACTGTCATTTTGAAACCCAGGGTAAGGTGTTTAACTGTAAAAGAAGATTTTTCTGTTTTCTTGGAATTTGTCTCTGCTCTATGAATACTATTGTTGTCTTTCAGATGTCACTTAGATAATTCTGTACTCATCTATGGTTATTTCCTGCTGAATTAAATACAGTTAACCTGGTAACTGCATTTAAGAAGCATTAACCAAATAGGGATGTTTTCATGTCACTGAAATTATTTTTTCTAGGCCAGTTGGACAAATGCTAGTAAAAAGCAACGTGAAAAGCTGCTTGAGCTGATTCGTCGTCTTGCAGAAGATGATAAAGATGGTGTGATGGCACACAAAGTGTTGAACCTTCTGTGGAATCTGGCCCACAGTGATGATGTGCCTGTAGATATCATGGACCTGGCCCTCAGTGCCCACATAAAAATACTGGATTATAGTTGCTCCCAGGTAAGTGTGTGCTGCTTTGCTCATTTGACCTTCTCCTTCACCATTAGGATAGCTTAGTTGCAAGACAGTTCCAGGTTTTTCTGACATTGTTATATTTTTAATTGTCTTCAGGAATTGACTTTGTTCATATTAGTCTGCCTTTTCTTTCTTTCTTTCTTTTTTTTTTTTTTAAACTTAGATCTCTACATCCGAGGTTTTGTGAATCATTTAAGTCTCCTTGGGAGAAAGATAGTACAAGCAACAGGCTATTTAGTGGTATTATCAGATGTATAATGAAGAAGTACCAGTTTCAAATAGATCATAAGACAGTAATGCTGATTAGGGATTTTAGAAGTAAGAAAAATTAGGTTTTCTTTGCCCTCAGGAGAGCTAAAAAAATTGATAGAAATTCCTTGATAGTAAAACATTTTCATTTAGGGTATTATATGTTAATGTTTAATTCTATGATATGGCAGAATCTCAAAACATTGGATAAAAGGCAATACCTTCTGACAAACTTAAAGTGTACCGAATTTTTATAATAGTGCTTTACTTTTTGGAGTTTTGGTAGTAAATGTGAAATTAAAACATAAAACTTTTTAAAACATTAAACTCTTTACTACAATTACAGCATAATTGTAATGCTATTCAGAGGAGAAAAACTTTTACAATTCTCTAAATGTGAAGGTAGAATTCTTCCAATTATAGTTCTATATAAAACATTGAAATTGTTTGTTTAAGGACCGTGACACACAAAAGATCCAGTGGATAGATCGCTTTATAGAAGAACTTCGCACAAATGACAAATGGGTTATTCCCGCACTGAAACAAATTAGAGAAATTTGTAGTTTGTTTGGTGAAGCACCTCAAAATTTGAGGTAAGACTTTTAAACCTAGACAATTTTAATATATTTTCATGTATGCATTTTGTTGGAAAGAAATAGCATAACAGATGGTAAAAAGCATATTTTAAAAGTGTGGTGACAGACTAAGAGGAGGGTTAGTTTGTCATATCCACCTCCTTTGTTTTATTGATGAGAAAGTAAGGCACAATTAATAAGTGTCAGAATTAAGCTGATGATATTGCCTTCAGGTTCTTGACTCAGAGGTATTTTATTTCCAGCAAGAATGCCAGTCAGTTATGGCATGCTTTCGTTGTATCTATATCTCATTCTTCATTTGATTTTATCTTTCATGCCCTTTTCGTTTAAATCACCATAATAATACAGAATAGTTTTCAACATAAAACCTTTTTCTTTTTCAGTTAATTTTTAAAGTCAGTTTCAAACATTAGACCTCATGGACATTTAAATAATGAAAGATAACAAAATACTGTTTAAATTTTTTATTTTAGCGAAGTTTCTTTTTAGTAGCTTATTGAAATGATTTGTCTTTATATTTTCTGGTAATAGAATTGGAACTAATAACATTAAAAAAATAACATGGATAGAAAGAAAGCTGAGTATAGTGGAAAGAATATTCACAATGGAGTGTGAACCTTTTGTCAAACCAGTCATTTAAGCCTATAAACATGCTCTAAAGGATCATTTTTCTTATGTATAAGATGAAATGATGGAGCCGGGCTTGGTGGTACACGACTGTAACCCCCGCAACTGGGGAGGCTCAGGCAGGACGATTGCAAGTTTGAGGCCAGCCTTAGCAACTTAGGTTGTGGTTCAGGGGTAAAGCACCCTGGGTTAAATCCCTGGTACCACCAAAAAAATAATAATAATAAAATAAAATAAATGATGGTGCACACCTATAATCTCAGCAATTCACAAGACTGAGGGAAGAAGATCACAAATTTGAGGCTGGCCTTGGCAACTTAGCCAGACGATTGCAAAATAAAAAGGACTGGGGATGTAGCTCAGTGGATAGAGGGGTAAAGTGCCCCTGGGTTTGATACCAAGTACTGCACGGGGGAGGGGGGATTAAATGATTGGCAAGATCTCTTACAACTCTGGATTACTGTTATTATGCCTGAAATAGAACTAGAAAAGGTCATACATATGTTTAGATGTTAACAATTGAACTTTCTCTCATTTTTTCCCCCAAGTCTGGAAAAAATAATAGGAAATTAGAAAAGTTAAAAGGATGAGCAGTGGGAAAAATTCAGACATTTATCTTCCTAATGGTACCATTTTGTTTGAAGGACGTATTTTAGATGTTTGGCCCACTACATATATCACGTAGCCTTTCTCAAATGGCATTTGTTGCAGATAGACATAGTAGTTCACATACTCTTCCAAGGACCACATCTCCACTAGATGAATAATAATGACTGAAAATTCACTGGTTGAGTGTGGCCAAGTTTGCCAACAAGTGTTACCAGAGAGTGTCTTGGCCCCAAACTGAGTATCCTAGTATATACTTTGAATGACCAATAAATAAAATTTTTATGAAAACTTTTTTGTTGTTGTTGTTGTTGTTGTTGTTCTTCACTTTTCACTAGCAATGATAGTCTTGGAAGGAATGTTTCTGTTTTATAATTCTGAAATAATCATGTCCCAGACATATGTGCTTTGGTACTATTATAGGAATAGAAATCAATCATTGTACTAGACTCCCTTTGGGGTGAAGGTAGAGATACTGATGCTTGTTTTTCAGTTAAAAAGAGAATAATTTTTATTTTTTGAGGCATTGCTTTTCCTTACTTAATATTTCTGTTAAAGGAAATAAATGGGCAAAAGTATATATTTTTAAGGCTTTTAATTACTAGTTAAGAATTTAGATGTGTAAACTCTTGAGCACAACAGAGTTTAATTGCCTAATTATATTGTGAAGTTCTTCTCGTTTCAGTCAAACTCAGCGAAGTCCCCATGTATTTTATCGCCATGATTTAATCAATCAACTTCAGCACAATCATGCCCTAGTTACTTTGGTAGCCGAGAATCTTGCAACTTACATGGAAAGCATGAGACTATATGCTAGAGGTATGTATTATAAGATAAATTATGGGAAATAACAGTAATCTCTTTTACATTGATTACATTAGGGACAATTGATTTATTTTAAATGTTTACAAGGTAGTTGGCTTTATGAGTCATGTTCCTTTATGGGCTTATGATCCACTTTTACTCTCAAATCTTAAACTCCATTCCAGCATTTTAAGCCTATTGACTCAGTGCTAGTTGATTTCTTTTTCTACCCTGCCTGGCACACACTGCCTCTCTGTACTACACTTGACTGTTATCTTTGTAGGTATGTACTTGATTCATTTTCAACCTTTGAATCTTTATTGACACCACCTTTAACTTTTTAAGAAAACTTGTTTTGTCTAAGTCTGGTTTTGCACATATTAGTTTTTTTTATAATTCTGAGTCTGTTTCATAAGTGTTTCAGACTTTATGAATTCAAAATTCATGAGGAGAAACAGGAAGCTATAAGAACCTGGATGTTTACATTTTCTTTGAAAGTGTGAAATCATTTTAAACATGCTGGAATGAAGTTTCCTGTGATTTCAACAAACCATATTTTAAGTGCTTGCCGTATGTGGAACCCTGTGTCAATGCTTTTTTTGCCTTTTAATAGTTGTGTTGGGATTGTGTGTATGCTAGGTTATAGATGGGTTCTTAATACATATCCGCCCCTCACTGTAACCTTAGAGTCTTAAGTTTGTTCCCAGAGCCATAGATAAGAGAACTTTATATCATCATTGTTAAAGGCAGACTTGAACAAAATATTTATTAAACATAGCACTCGTTTCACATGTTATACTAGGACCTAGAGAAGCCAATAGTGGATATTAAAAATGATGACAATCACAATATTTACTTTCTGCGGAGCAGAGTAGACTGGACATCGTTGAATAAAATTCCATAGTACTTATAAATCACCGGACTTTTGCTTAACCCTTAAAATTCAAATAAACATAAAGGAAGAATTAAGCAACTCTTCTGATAGCCATACTGACTTTGTTGCCTCTGTCCTTCCTTTTTCTCTCTTTGGATCATTTTCATATGGTGGAACTAGACAAGCAATCTAAGAATTAGGCAGGTGATGGACATCAAACCTTTTATCATTTCTGTCCTGTGTTCTTTCTAAGCAGCAGGCTAGAACAGTGAAGGCAATATAGGCATGCAAGCATGTGATATACCAAAGGCAACCAAAATAGAGAAACGAGGTTTGTGTGCAGTATACACAATACACAAATGCCCATACATTTGTGCCCAATTAACATAATTCAGACTCTTGGTTATGATCTCCTTTCTTTGTAGTACAAAGCCTTCACAGTTGGCAATGCAGCCCTTCCCTCAAAGTTGGAGCCATATAAATGAATGCTTCTCAGTGCTATTATGTATTTGCTTTATTTGTACTTGGTGTTATACTTAATTTTATTGTTTAGAGTTGGGGAATCTACTGTTGGATACTCAGGAAGTACATGTGCACTTCATACTCATTAGCATTTTCATTTCAGTCAATTTTTCTACATAAGTTATTGCTTCATCTCAATTTCGGTGTCACAAGGGTTTTTGCATTCTTTAATTTCCCCTCCTTTTGTTGTTTGTATTTCCACAAAGTAAGAGATGTGAATTTGCATGGTCAAACTGTCTTAAGTTTGAAACATGACCCAAATGTATTAGCTCTATATCCTTAGCAAGTTAAAAACAATGTATGGCACAGAGTAAGCACTTGATTGATATATAATTTTCAGTGGCCTTACATATATATCTACTTTTTTTTTTTTTTGCTATTAACCTTTTCCTCTGAATTAATGGACATCTTATGCCTTCTGTTTCTCCTAACTCATATTGATACTATTTCCTCTTGTAGTTTATAGCACTGTTCTTCTAATTAATAATGATCAGTGCTTTGATATGGGGGAATAATTTTTAACACTAGTAAAACCCTGTTAAAGTTTTCACAACATTAATTCATTTCTGTGGTACCCTTATCTACCAAGATTTCTGAATTTGCAGTTCTATGGTAAATTACAGTTTTTGCCTCTGCATTATTAAAGTGTGGTATGAATCCCATTGGGCATGAAACAAACATATTACTCAACAGGATAACATCAGACTTCATAGTCACTTCTATTCTCAATTTCAGATAACCATTTCACTAGTATTAAGTATTCATTCTGCTCATATTTCATCTCTTCACTAACATCTTAAGATTCGGGGAAAGAACATTTCCTCAGCATGGTCACCTAATTCTACCTCTGTTTCTAAATAGAATTCAGTGACTTGTCTTCACCGTAGACCACATTTTTGCCTCCTGTTTTCTAAGAACTGTCACTTCTATTACCTGTTCCTAATCTCTTATATCCAACCCTGACATATTTTAGGAACATTTTCCACCTTAATGAAGTGGGAAAAGGGCTGGACATGGTGGCACATGCCTGTCATCCCAGCAACTTGGGAGGCTGAGGCAGGAGGATTGCAAGTTCGAGGCCTGCCTTAGCAACTTAGTGAGGCTCTAAGCAACTTGGTGAGACGCTGTCTCGAAATAAAAATAAATCGGGCCGAGGTTGTGGCTTACTGGTTAAGTGCCCCTGGGTTCAATCCATGGTACCAAGTGGGGGGGCATTCTTCATGAGTTTTATTAACTAGTACTGCTCTATTAGGATGCAGATACTGTGCTAGAGTTTTTCAGTAGCCTGAGTCATTCCTAACCCATCAACCATGAAGTACTAAGTCTGTGGCTTCTTTCTGATTTTAAAAGTGAACTATTACTGTCCATTTTGTGAACAGCAGCTATCTCTCTGGAGAAATAGCTATTTCTATGTCTGGAGCAGGGATAATATATGATGATCTTTCAATATCTTATTCCAGAAAGTAAGAAAGTTCTCAAGGAGTCTTGTTGTCAAGTCAAAAGGACACAGTGATTGGCTTTTGCTAACTAAAACTGAATCAAAATAATGAAAGTAATTGAATCCATTTGATAAAAAGTGAATATGTTGTTATAAAGGAAAATATCAGCTAATAAATGCAAAACATGATAAACCAAGGGATGAGCCTTTAAATTTTAGAATGGTGGAATAAGCTGCTTGGCAGACCTTCTTAATAAAACTGCCAATTAATTGGAGGAAAGCATAAAAATGTCTAGAAATAGTCATAAAGGGATTTAGCAAATGGGGAAATATCTATTCAAGAAAATGTATTAACTCTCAGAAGAGAGAAAAGCAAGTGTAGTATTTGTGAACCACACTTGCTCACTTTTCCCCACAGCTGCTCATGTAGGGCTCCAGTTTCACCTGAGGAGCTGCAGGCCACCCTCTTCAGCCCTGTGTGGCAGAAGCTCCATTCCTGGCAGATCTGGCCAGGAGAACTGTTAGTAGCAGTATCTACTAACAGGGTGAAACTTGACTCCAGGGCCCATCCCTTCTTGCTCCTAGGGTGACAGTTCCATGTGAGGAGGGAGAATCTGAAATTCAGTGGCTTCCCCTTTACCCCATACCAACACCTGCTCATAAAGCAATGATATTCTGGGAAAAACTGGTTGCTATCCTACTCTTGATCCTGTACAGTGGCGCAGGTGTTGTGCCCCAGAGGAAGAGAGAAGCTGTGAGGATGCAAAGCTCAGCAGTTAAAGTTGAAGGGTTGGCTATTTGCACCGTAGTATGCCATGTCTAATGAAAAAAGTTGAGATTTCTTGAACAGAAGAGGGCGATTATAGTTCCCTTGTCCAAGCAAAACAGGAGAGCAACCAGAAGTTTAGAGAAAGAGAAAGGCTAGATATCTGAGATCACAATCCACCCTGGGGAACAGGAATACTGTGTGCACTTGTCTGCAGCCACCCAAAAGCAATCAGAACAGGATGCGGGGCAGGTTGAAAATAGTCCCCAAGCTGTACCTGGATTCATCAGCAAATGTTGAAGACCTCCTTGGCCCTGAGGACTCAAATACTACTCATAACCAAACAGAACACTGGTGAATAACAAGATACCCTGACTCAGGGAGAATTCCTAGGAAGCCAAGCTTAAAAATTGGATGTATCTCCAGAGGTCTGGAAGAACTGCCCAAGACTTCATCTTCTCTGGAACAATTGAAAAGGGAGAAACCAAGCTACTAGTCCTGACTGAATGTCAGACCTCCCCCCCAACCCCCCAAAATAAAAGGTAGACTCCTTGAACTATAGTAACAGCCTCTGAGTCTCACATATATCCAGTGGTGATGGGTAATAATCTAGCCAGGGGGTCTTAAGCGCAAGTTTAACCAATAAACAACTATTTTTGTATACTGACCCAGAAGCAACCCCTATGTAGCCAGGTTCAAAGATAAAAACAAGGGGAAAACCTGTGAGTAGAACTAACTCTCTGTGGCTGTGCACTGTGTTTGGAAATAGACTTCACAGCTCAGGCTAGTCACTAAACATATGACCCAGCAAACAGCATGAAATGTAGAGGAAGAGACTATCAGCATCCAGGTTGCTGCAGTATATTTCTAAAACATCTACGTCTCAGTGAAAAATAAGGCTTCTAAACACAGGAGGATGTGACCCAAAAGAAACTGCCTTGGAAGGAGCCCAGGTGGTAGATGTCATAAAGACTAAAAAGGAGCTATGCAAATATGCCCAGAAATCTGAAGGAAACCATATCTAAAGAATTTTAAAGTAATAGACAGGCGTAGAGGTACATGCCTGTAATCCCAGCTGCTCAGCAGACTGAGGCAGGAGGATGGTGAGTTCAATGCCAGCCTCAGCAACTTAGCCTGAGCGAAGCCCTGTCTGTAAATAAAATATTAAAAAGGCGGGGAAGGGGGGGGCGCTGTAGATGTGGCTCAGTGGTTAAGCACCCCTGGGTTTAAGACCCAGTACCAAAAGAAAAGTAATGATGACAATATCTAAATATCAAGGAAAATACTTTAAATAATAAATGAAGGCCACGTGGGAATTCTTCACATTGAAAATATAACCAAAATGAAAAATTCACCATAGGTATTCAACAGTAGATTTGAGCTGGCAAAAGAATGAATCAGTGAACTCAAAGATGTATCAATAGAGACTGTACAAGCCGGGCATGGTGGCCACGCCTGTAATCCCAGCACTTGGGTAGCTGAGTCAGGAGGATCACGAGTTCAAAGCCAGCCTCAGCAAGGTCAAGGCACTAAGCAACTCAGTGAGACCCTGTCTCTAAATAAAATACGAAATAGGGCAGGGGATGTGGCTCAGTGGCTGAGTGCCCCTGAGTTCAAGCGCCCATTCCAAAAAAAAAAGAAAGAAAAAAGACAAAAAAAGACTGTACAAAATAAACAGAAGAAAGGATGAAGGATAAACAATCTCAGGAAGGTATGGGACATAGCACACCAGCATACATATAAAGGAATATCCAGAGAATAGGTAAGAGAAAAGGGAACAGAAAAAAAGAAGTAATCATTAAAAACTTCCCAAATTTGGTGACAGATTTACCTATAAATCCAAGAAAGTAGAATTCCAAGTAAGGAAAATGCAGAGAGGCCCAAACTTAGATGCACTATAGTCAGAGAAAATATTTTCCTCCTCAAAGGGAAACCCCAGTAACAATTAACAGCTGACTTTGTGTCTGAAACATCAGAGGCCAGAAGGCAATAGGACAGCATATTCAAAGTGCTGGTGTAGAGGGATGAACCTAACCATCAAGACTCTTGGATTCAGCAAAACTGAAGGCAAAAAGAGATAGTTCATAAGTGAAAAGCAAGTGACATTGGTGATTCAAGATCTTCAGAAAAAAAGGAAGAGGAACACTAACTAAACCTAATAGGTGTCTATAGAATACCCAATGATAGTAGAAAGTATCACTACTACGTGATCATCTCAATAGATAGAGAAAAAGCATTTGATAAAATTCTGTGACGATCTTTTATAAAAATGCTCAATAAACCAGGAATACAAAGCAACTGAGCAAACACACAGTAATAGTTCATGCTGAAAGACTGGGTGCTTTCCCCCTAGAATTGGGAGCAAGGTAAGGTTGTATACTGCAGCTGCTTCTATTTAACTCTGACATTTAAAAACTTATAATGAATAAGTTCAGCTAGATTACAGGAAACAAAATTAATGCACATTAGGAATGAACAACCTGAAAATCAAGACAGTTTGAATTATAGTAGCATCAAAAAGTAATTAGAAATAAATTAATTGGAAGGACAAAACTTGTATGAGGAAACTAGAAAACGTTGAAATAAGTGCAAAGACATCCTGTGTTCATGGAGTGAAAGACTTAATATTGTTGAGGTAATGCTGTGGTTTGAATGTGTCCACCAAAGTCCATGTGTTTGAAACTTAATCCCTAATTTAACAGTGCGTTGGGAGGTGGTGCCCAATAAAAGGTGATTCATCATGTAAACTGATGTCCTTATCAAGGGAGCAAGTTGGATTTCGCAAGAGTGCATTTGTTATAAAAGCTAGTTTTGTCCCCACTTTCTCTCTTTTGGCCCTCCCACCTTTCACCATGGGATGACCCAGCAAGAAGGCCCTCACCAGATGTGGACACTTCACATCCCAGTCTTCAGAACTGTAATTAAGTCCCTGTTCTCTAAATCACTCAGTCTCAGGTGTTCTGTTATAGCAGTACAAAATGTACTAAAAGATAACCATACTCCCCAAGATGATCTGCAAATTCAGCATGATCCCTATAAAAATTACAACTAGCTTTATTTTCTTGCAGAAATTAACAAAGCTGAATCTAAAACTCATGTAGAAACACAGAGGACCTAAATAAAACATTTCAAAACCAAAGTTAGCAGACTCTTAATTTTTGAGATAGTGATAGACCTTTATTTTATTCATTTATTCATATGTGGTGCTGAGAATCTAACCCAGTGCCTCACACATGCTAGGCAAGCGCCCTACCACTGAGCCACAACCCCAGCCCTGTTAGCAGACTCTTAATTACCTGATTTCAAAACTTACGACAAAGCACAACTAGTAAAATACTGTGGTGCTGGCATAAACATAAATGTAGCAGTGAAATATAATGGACAGTTCAGAAATAAGCCCTCACATTTATGGTTAGTTGAGTTTTACAAGGGCGGCAAACCTAACAGTGGAAGATGAACAGCCTTTTTCACAAATGTTTTTGGAACAATTTGGATATTCACATCTAAAAGAATACTGTTGGGTCTTTTGCCTCACACCATGTTAAAAGTTAACTCAAAATCCTAGACCTAAAAATAAGAGCTAAAAGTTTAACACTGTTAGAAGAAAGCAGGTATACATTCATGTGACCTTGGGTTAGGGAAAGCAAAATGGTTCAGCTGCGGGAGTGGGGAAGGATAGTAAATTGGACTACATCAAACTCTCACCTTCGCCTGCTACAAGTGAAAGCAGCATCAAGAAAATGAAGATACAGCCCAAGAATGGGAGAAAATATTTACCAATCATGTCTAATGAGGGACTTGTATCCAGAATATATACAGAACTTTTTACTACTCGACAGTTAAAAGGACAACCTAATTAAGAAGTGAGTAAAGGATCTGAAAAGCAAAGCAGTTCAGTATCATCAGTTATTCAGGACATGCAAATCAAAACCATAATAATAAAGCTAGTTTACCCTGACTTAAATGACAAGATAGCAGCAAGTGTTGGTGAGGCTGCAGAGAAATTGGAGGCTTCCCACATTGCTTGTGGAGTTGCAAAGTTGTGCAGCCACCTTGTTAAACATGTTGGCAATTGTTCAAAATGCTAAAGCTTATATGACCTGTTTCCAGTTACATACTCAAGTGAGATTGGGAACATAAAATCATGCAAACGTGTGCACACGAATGTTCATAGCAGTATTCATAATAGCCAAAAAGTGGAAACAATCCAAGTGTCTAATGGTTAGGTGAATGAATAAACAAAATGTATATGTATATACAATTCAGCATTTAAGAATATATGATACAACATGCATGAACCATGAAAACATGCTAAGTGGATAAAAGCCAATCAGAAAAAACTATTGCATTGATTACATTTATTTGAAATAATAAACTAAGGGTCGAAGGGTAGATAAAAATGGACTAGACTGATGGTAAATATACAACTGCTAAAAAAAAAAAAAAAGAATGCTTTAAATTGATGGATTTTTATTATGTCTCAGTCATGATTCACCACCTTTTCCCCAACCTATTTTCAAAGCACCTGAGTTAATTTAGTCTCATCTAATTCCTCCTATTTTCAATGGGTTATCTGTCACGTAGGCAACATGTCAAAAATGGATCATCCTCCTTTTCTATTAATGAATCAAAGTATTTGAATCAGAATGTTTACAACAAAATCAACCAACCATATTGTGTTTTTAATTGGAAGCTTCTCTGTAGTGAGAAGGCCTCTTCATCCTTCTTTAGCACAGTGGGACCTTCTTATTTCTTGATTATTGTTTAGCTTTCATTGACTCTCAATGTGTCTATAGTTGGTAATTAAATTTAAAAGAGCAGGAGTTGGTTGCTAAAGCAAATTAGTAAAAATAATGACTTTGCAGCAGAGAAACCTAGTGGAAACCATTTCAACCATGCAATGAAAGGTAGCTTTGTTAGTATTGCCACAACCAGTGGCAGGATGTGCCTTAGTGTTATTTTCATCAAGCGAGCTATTTTTGATAGTCTTAACTTTGTGTAGAAGCAAGGATGCTACTGGAATCTCGTAAATCTTGTGGGTAGGGGCCTGGAATGCTGTTGACATTCTATAGGGCACAGGATAGTCCCATATAACAAAGACGTGTCCAGCCTAAAATATCAATAGTGTACAGTTGAGAAACCTTGGGTTAGATAATAGTGTTGTGTCCGTGCTTGTTTCCTTGTTTTTTGGAAATACTGAGATTTGGGGATAAAAGGACAAGTCTCCACTGTCAAGTAGTTTACAAAATTATACACGAGTGTATGTGGCACCTAATGAAGCAAATGGAGCAAAATGTAAATAATTGGTGAATATTGGATAAAGATTAACAAGGGAATTTTTATATTTTTAAAACGTGCTTGAAATCATTAAAAGTTTATCTTAAAAAAAGAACCTGCCCAAAACACAACTGTTCATGAACTCCCAATATTAAGGTGGTTGGGGAAGGTACTTGAAATCCAACATTTGTCAGATTACTTTAAGTCCAGTGCTATAAAAAAATTTTTTTTTACATGACAGAATAGGATTTGATGTTATATCTGGTTTCTTAAGAAAACGTCTTGATACAGTTTAAGTTCTGAGCCCTAATAAAATTGACTTTTATGGAAGTAGGTAGAGAGCAACCATAATACATGGAGCTTCTTTCATCACCAAAGCATCAAAAACAATATTTTCCCAACATTGTAAATGTCCCATCATTACAGCACATGAAGATGTTGTTTAGAGAAGAAGCCTCACTCTCTTTGAAGACATTGATTACCTGTACTATTTCCAGAGGGCATCATAGAATTAGAATTCTCTGACAGAAGCACATCCACACTCTGAAGGTCCAGAATCTGGTATAGCAATACCTGTAGTTTACGTTGAAGGGAAGTGACACATTTCTGGACATCCATAACGTGGTATTGGTGGTATGATATGTTCATCATGTAGAGTAGCCTGTTGTGTTACCCTGTCTTCCCAAATATAAATCAGTAATATTTATTTTTTATAAAGTATTTTTTTTTTCTACAGAGACAGTTTTCAGTTTAATAGGTAGTAAATTGAAGAAAAAATTACTTTGTCTTTGTTGAGTGTTTTTATGTAGCCCTCAGATCAGTGTTAGGTTGTAATCATAAATTTCTTCACTGTGTGTAGTATAAGGGTTATGCTGAAGAATTGCGGGCGCTAACAGATCAGGTAAAAGGAATAGAAAGTTTCTTTTTTTGTGGGAACAATAGGAGATGTGTAGAAACCTTTAATACTTAAAACTACCAGTTATGAGTAGATTTCAATTTGCTTTGTAATGATAAAGGATTAATGACTTTTTAATAATTTCTTTTATAGAAATCAGTGATGTGGGTATCCATATGTATAATGCATGATTTTTCTTAATTTGCAGACCATGAAGACTATGACCCACAAACTGTGAGGCTGGGAAGTAGATATAGTCATGTTCAAGAAGTCCAAGAACGGCTTAACTTCCTTAGGTTTGTTTTACATAATTGGTATTGCTTTCTTTAAGACACAGATAAGGAATGTAGAGGGGAATATACTGTATAGCTCGTCTTCGTTGGGTGGTCTTTTCCCCTTAACCACCTTTTTTTTATTTATTTATTTTTTTAAGGTGAAAATTATTACCTGAAAGACATTCAATATCTCCCTATGTTTGTTAATAAATACTCTATGGCTGAGTTGTGAATTTCTACCTTGCAGTATTTGAAGAAAATACATTTAAGCTTTCCAGGGTAGATTTATCATGTTCATTGGGGGAAATGGGAAACAATTTTTATTTTTAAAGGATCGATTTCCATATTTCTACACTACTGGACAGAGAGCCACACCTACCTCAATAATATTACAGACACTAAGAAAATTGAGACAAAAGGTTGTTGGACAAGCACCAAAAACAAAAGTGGTTTGAGTCCTCTAGTGCCTTGTTTATCTTGATAATGCCTGACAAGGGCAATCTGAAGTCATGTTAGAAACATGATTTCTAATTAGAATGAGGAAAATAGGGTTTATTCCATTCAGCCAAAGTGAAATGTCCAAAGCTGTGTTTGCTTGGTGATTTAGCTTTTAATGATCACACATTTGAAAATTTGAAAAATCCCTTTGTGGTTAAAAATTTTGATGTATCTTAAGGATTAAAAAACCACATCATGCACTGGGAATGAGATTCAGTGGTAGAATGCTTACCTAGCTTGTGTGAGGCACTGGGTTTGATTCTGAGCACTACTTACAAGTAAGTAAAATAAAGGTCCGTTCACAACTAAAGTAATATTTTTTTTAAAAAAAAACACATCATATAGCAGAAACTTTTTCTTATAAGTGTGTTAAAATGTCCAAATTATGTGCTTTAGAAAATCACATTTATTATTTTGTTACAAAATCTGAAGAGACTGTCTTCCTGGGGTTTGTTAATTAGGGACTTCTATTTATTGAACTCCACTTCTTTATGTGGAGATTTTTAAGTAATTACAGAATGATTTTGACTTGAGAAAAACTATCAACCAGATTTTTAATAAATTTGGCATTTAAAGTGAAGTGGTTTGGGGGGTAGTTTTTATATTTTGTTTTTGACCAGTTGAATGCAATGTCTGCCTCCTGGATTAAGAATCACTGCCAGAGTGAGCCATCATTAACAATTGGCATATCTTGTATCCCTTTGGCTTACTTACTAGCACAGAAAAGCAATTTCATAAGCCCTGTTTTCACTAGTATTGTTGCCCCTATTTATTGGTACTTATCTGTGCAACTTGTAGCAACAGGGAACCTAACTAATGCCTACTGTGTATTTGGCCTGTGTTAAACACTTTACACCCCATAGCAAAGTGAGGGTAGGTGTTGACTTTCATTTGATATCAGGAAGAAAACAAGATTCAAATGAATGAGTAGCTTGTTTGAGATCACAGAGCCAGTATGTGATGGAATTGCACTTCTCCACATGTCTGTGCTCTTCCTATTAGACCAGTAATTTTTCACACTTTGAGCTTTAGGACTTCTGAGTAGATTCCTTAAAAAAATTTTTTAATAAGCAGTGAGAAGTTTCAACCCCATTTC
Organism: Glaucomys volans; assembly: GCA_020662805.1. Lineage (NCBI taxonomy): Eukaryota > Metazoa > Chordata > Mammalia > Rodentia > Sciuridae > Glaucomys > Glaucomys volans. The sequence goes on along the minus strand of JAJEJO010000582.1, from coordinate 98,020 downwards.
TCTTTCCTTTCTTTAACCCCTCCCAACAACTGGAGCAGCTCTGCTTTTCTGGATCAGATTTCTAAATGGCATTTTCACTTAAAGGAAGGTTTCTGCGGTTGTCTTTAGAAATTAAAAAAAAAAAAAAAACCACAAACTTTGAAAGCAATTGTATTTTATCACACTGGATCTCGGGTTTTTGATCTGTAAATTAGAGGAGGACAGGGTAAGGTAGAAAACAATCTGCTATGAAAATATCAAAAGCCTTATAATTGAGATCCAAAAATGCTTTGAAATGGAGAAGGAACCTCCTAACCTTAAGTAAATGCACCTTACTCTAACTGGACATGCAGCCACTGTTAAGGTGTTAGCTAAAAATTTTTATGTTACATCATTCAAAATAAGTGAGGTGTTTCCTGAAGACATGGCAGGACAGGGTGGGTGGATGGATGTCAGGAAATTAGAAAACTTTAACAAAAGAAAGAGACTACTTATAGCAGAATTCACCTTCATTACTGTCTGTTCTTAATGACCAATCCAATAGAAAACTAAGAAGACCCTAGAGACCACCACCAAATGATTGATAGGCATCCTATTGATTATTGACCATTGTTTAAGTCATGCATAAGTTACTGTGTTTAATGTGACCAGGTAACAAGCGATGACTACTACTAGTCATCAGAAAGCATTAAAATTTAAGTAATTTTGACCCATAAATATTAATGACCTATAATACCTCATTTTCCAATGATGCCATATAAACAAAATGCCGAATCTTTTATTTTAAACTCAAATCATCAGTTGACTATACTTAGAAAATCACTGGTTTCAAAGACTAAACTATTTCAATTCAAGGAAATGAATGTTTTATTCATAATAATCTGACTAAGTTCCATAGGGCTTATACTGGGCACCCAGTATAGGCTTGTTGAATGAATTCTTTTTTTTTTCTAAGTACCAGATAAAAGTTGAGAAGTAGGTTCTTGTGAAAGAACTGACATCTTTTTTATCTGTAGTTAACATAGAATTGTGATAAATGTATTATTTCATACATATACAGATAGATTGCCTTTCAGAATAAAAATTATGTAAATCTAATTGCTAATTTTTTATGTTTTTCCAAGATTTTTATTGAAGGATGGCCAACTGTGGCTATGTGCTCCTCAGGCAAAACAAATATGGAAATGCTTAGCTGAGAATGCAGTTTACCTTTGTGATCGTGAAGCCTGTTTTAAGTGGTATTCCAAATTGATGGGGGATGAACCAGACTTAGATCCTGATATTAATAAGGACTTCTTTGAAAGTAATGTGCTTCAGCTTGATCCTTCCCTATTAACTGAAAATGGAATGAAATGTTTTGAGCGATTCTTCAAAGCTGTGAATTGTCGAGAAGGAAAACTAGTAGCAAAAAGGAGAGCCTATATGATGGATGATTTGGAGTTGATAGGATTAGACTATCTTTGGAGGGTAAGTCAAAAGTAGGAACTCTGTAAACATTATATCTGATGTAGTTCTTTGAATAGGTAAGGAATTTTAAAGTTACATATAGATTATGTACATATTCTGCTCTGATGTGTAGCCCAGGCTTCTGGGTTGGTAATTGTTCATCTTGATCTTACTGTATCATTTGTCATTTGAGAGTTTTGTTTTTTTTTTTTTTTTTTTCTGTTTTTTTTTTTTGTATCTCCCTCATTCTGCCACTGGTGTTCCTGTTATCTGGCTCGGAATCTCATGTTTGGATATGTGTAGGAATATACAAACCATACAAATCTTTCATGAATTTCCCCATGGAAGTTAATTCCCCCTCCACTCCAGTTTCATTCAGTATAGATCTGTTTCCTTCCTTCATTGTTAATTTTATACATTTGACACTAGTGACAGAAAAGACTTTATTTAGAAAGGATTGTGAATGTGTACTTTACTGGTACTGTTAGACTTATGATATTGTTAAATACTTGGGGAAGTATATTATCATCTATTTAAGGCTAATCTTTCCATCTTTTATAGTGTTTATGTATTATTCCTATCTTAAAGATGACCTGTTGCCAGACACGGTGGTACACACTTAACAATCCTAGCAACTGGGAGACTGAGGCAGGAGAATCATAAGTTCAAAGTGGGAACCTAGTTCGAAATTAAAAAAAACAAAAATGGCTTGGGATGTAGCTCATTTAGTGTTCCTGGGTTGAATCCCCAGTATTGCACAAAAAAAATACATACATAAAACTGACCTGTTATACAGCAGTTTATGTTGTTTCTTAGATTTCTATGAAATAAGTGTTCTAGAAACCATAGGTAGACTAAGATGTTTAGTGTGGTATTTGAATATTTAAAACATTTTAAGAAAGTGTTTTCAATATTTTTCTTTAGCAGTGGAAAGGATTAATGGGGACAATGTGTGCAGGTTTCTTAGCATGTGTGAGACCCTGAGTTCAATCCTCTTTGCACACACTAAAATTTAACTGCAGAAACAGTTTTTTTAAATCAAAATTTACATAATAGTCCAAAATGTAAATCTAATGGAACAAAAAAATCCGGTGGTTTTTGTTGTTGTTCAGTGTCCCCAAGCCTCTTAGAGTGGTCAGCACTGAAACACCATCTCTAAGCCCTCTTGGATTCTGAACATAGTTTGAAAACCACTAATGTAATTAGATGGGTGATAAAGATTTCTAGAAAATGGGAGTGGAAGGGGATTATGCTAAAGTATTTGACTAGTCTCCTACTTCCTTTCAACTAATTTGAATTTCTTCTGTAACACCTTACAACTTGATTAATAAAATATTAAATTACAGGGTTAAATAATAATGGTCAAGGATTATTTTATCCTTAGTAAAATGTCTCATTCTTAAATAGCTTTCTTTATTCAAAGACTAAAATTTTTCATTTATTCTTTTGATCTGTTTTTTTTCCAGTTTCACTTGATTATCAAAGCTTATAATTAAATATTCTTGAATAGTGTATTAAAAATATCGAGCATATGGTTTGAATATAAATGATCGACTAAACATTTCTTGAGAATTGACGTTTCAATCTTTTTGAACCTAGGTTGTGATTCAGAGTAATGATGATATTGCCAGCAGAGCTATAGATCTCCTTAAAGAGATATACACAAACCTTGGTCCAAGGCTTCAGGTCAATCAGGTGAGAATCCATGTGCATTCAAACCTCCACATAAGCCAAACACAGTGGCACATGAGAATAATCCCAGCCATATGAAAGGCTGAGGCAGTTGGATTACAAGTTCCAGAACAACGTGGCCAACTTAGTGAGACCCTTTCTCAAAAAAAAAAAAAAAAAAAAGCAGGGGAGAGTATATAGCTCAGTTTTAGAGTGCTTGCTGTGCATGTGCAAGGCCCTGGGTTCAATCCCCAGTACTGCAAGCAAAATAAATAAACCAGTTCCCACGTATTAGAGTTCTAGTTGGTAACACTTAGCACTGTGTTCTGTAAGAATTTATTCTTTAATTCAGAATTAACTAGAAATTGTTTTGTTCCAGCTCTTATCAGAAAATATTTGTAACATATTTCATTAATTTTTCTGTTACACAAAATACTATATAAGTGAATCTTGCCTTGATAAGCATCTTGAGGTAGCTGGCTTATTTTGTTTGAATATGATTATTAATTATGTTGGAATGGCAAAGAGATTTTACTGAATTTGTTTTGATACTAGTACCTAATCCTTTAAAGTTCGTTTTTGGATATCTCCTTTATTCTACTAACTTCCGTTAACACTAGCCTCCTTAAAAAAAAAAAAAAAAGTTGATGTGTTTTATTATCAATATAGACTGAGTCTACTTGAGAGCTACCTTTAAATTAGCCATTGCCCTCTCTAATTGAGCTAATGTTATATGTTTAATTTTTGCATCTTGGAGCAACTTGAACTATATTTGCCTTATTTGTAGGTGGTGATCCACGAAGACTTCATTCAATCTTGCTTTGATCGTTTGAAAGCCTCTTATGACACGTTGTGTGTTTTGGATGGTGACAAAGACAGTATTAATTGTGCAAGACAGGAAGCAGTTCGAATGGTTCGGGTATTAACTGTTTTAAGAGAATATATAAATGAATGTGACAGCGATTATCATGAGGAAAGAACAATTCTACCTATGTCCAGGTTTGTGAATAACTGATCAACTGGTGCTAATTCTTAATTTTGGGGTATTTTCCTAATCATTTGGTTGAGAAAACAAGATGATGTGTACAGGTAAAAAGAGTGAGGAAATTATTCTTTTTTAAAGATGCTAGTGTCTTGCCCATTAAAAACATTATTTGTGCCAGGTGTGATGATGCACACCTGTAGTCCCAGCTGCTTGGGAAGCTGGCTCAGGAGAATCTTGAATTCAAGGCCAGTCTGGGCAGTGTACTGAAACCCTGTCTCCAAAAGAAGAAAAATAAGTAATTTGTATCCTATAGAATGTTTTTTAATAGTGGCCTTTTTATTTTGTTTCGGGGTTTTTTTGTTTGTTTTTTTTTTGTTTTTGGTTCTTTGTTTTTTTTGTAAGTCCAGTTTCCTCTTTTTTTATTTTCATATTTTGCCATTGACATCGCCTCTCAAGTGTTTCAGTGATACTTTTGTAGTTGAAGTGTTTTTATTTTGATGTCATTCGTTTTTCTGTTAAAAATAATAGCATAGTCAAAACTTTTTAAAGCTGCCTTTACTGATAGCTAATATAGGAAGAAACATTTTCAGATGGTCTAAGTAACATTTTTCTTAAGGCTTTCACCGTTTAGTAATTTAAGTGATAAAGGTAGAATGTTCATAGAAAGTGCCATCTTTTTTTGTTTTGTCTTTCAGGAATTATTTGCTAACCTTAAAATTAAATAAAGTTACTCTTTGAGTGTGATTTTTTTCCCCTCTTGATTTCTGTTTTGTATGATTTCTATTTTGTATCTTACCTAAAATAAGATAATATGCCAACATAAATATAATTTGGGGGTGAATTTTGTTATTGAGAGTTTTTCAGGAAAAATATATATCAATATTTTTGTTGATTCTCTAAAGGTAAAGTTTGTCTTTCATATTTACAAATAGTGTTAGGCTTTTGTAGCATCAAAGTAAGTGAAATGTTCTGTCACTGTCTTAATTTCTTCGAGTTAGATACCTCATTTTCTGCAACTATAGGTAGATAATTAACATGTTGTGTGTTGAAGTTACTTATTGTAGTTAAAAAGAGCAATCACTTTTTATTTTCAGGTTACTAAAAATAATAAGTATCTTTAATTCACTTTCTCTCATTTAATAAGAAAATACTCAATGTTAAATTCCCAGCTTTATTTTCTTGGCCTCTGGACTTGAAAGTCTGCTGAATATGATAATGTTTTCCTTTTTTTCCCCCCACCAGAGCTTTCCGTGGTAAACACCTCTCTTTTGTAGTTCGATTTCCAAACCAGGGCAGACAGGTAGATGACCTGGAGGTATGGTCTCACACAAATGATACGATTGGTTCAGTTCGACGATGTATTCTCAATCGCATTAAAGCCAATGTAGCCCATACAAAAATTGAACTCTTTGTGGGCGGTGAGCTGATAGATCCTGGAGATGATAGAAAGTTGATTGGACAATTAAACCTTAAAGATAAATCAGTAAGTAAAGTATACTTGTCACTTTTTTTTTTTTTTTTTTTTTTTAACAAAACCAAACCTGAGATTAGAAATGCTGATTATTTGTTTTTTGAAGGCTCTGTGTTAGATGTTTGGGTTTATACTGCTAACTAAAACAGGCACACTGGCACCTGCAATATGTCAGAATAAAAGATTTCTAAAAACTAAGTGGTTATATAAGGTAATACTTTTAAAACAGTATTTCTGAAAGTATACCATGTCATTTTACGGGGTTTTCTTGGTATGTCACTAGGTTCTGAGTTGCGTTTTGTGTAAATATTTTTCCTTGTCTTTGATACTAATATGGTGTGTCATTTTCAGCTAATTACAGCCAAACTTACACAAATAAGTTCCAATATGCCTTCAAGCCCTGATAGCTCTTCTGATTCCTCAACTGGATCTCCTGGAAATCATGGTAATCATTACAGTGATGGTCCCAATCCAGAAGTGGAAAGCTGTTTGCCTGGAGTGGTGAGTAGATGCAGTTGTCAGTTACTATGTGTAAGACGTTATGCTAGCTAGAATCTTGAGAATAAAGAAGTTTACAAAATAGTTGGTTTTTCTTGAGTTTACAGTTTAATAAGGTGAAAGTATCAACTATTTACCATCAACTTTAGAATGGTTTGCTCTAAGTGGTGATTGTAACTCAGTGGAAGTGTTAAACAATTTCCCTATAGATACATATGATTGTAATGTATTAGAGCCTTGTTATAATACTCATATATATAAATTTAGAAAATTACCATTGTCTTTTGCATTTGTACCATAAAATGGATCCTTTCTTTAAAACTGTTTAGGAAAATATCTGTAATCTTTTTCAGATTGTCAGTAGGATATCTTCCATAGAAATAGTAGCTCCTCCCTTTCTTGACTTCTCCTTTGTCTCCTCCCCACAAAAATCTTAATGACTATAAATAACACCAGCTGCTCCAGTGTCAGAAGAATTTGGCTCCCCACAACAGTTGGATTAGGAATTTAGTAGTGGGAATAGTATCCTTTTGTAAGTCCAGAGTCTAAAGGTGTATGTATGGGAAAAATTTAATAAAAGAGTAAAAGAGCTGTGACAAAGAAGTTACTGGAGGTGTCTTGGATGATGTGCTCAGTCTGTATCAGGAAGGATTAGTAAAGGTGAGAACATGAGGAAAGCTGACTATATCAGTAGAAATGAGGTGACCAAATAATGGAGATTAACTTCTTCGGATTATATTTTTTGTGGGGGATGATTTACAGGTAATCCATGTATTTTGTATTCTAGATAATGTCACTGCATCCTAGATACATCTCTTTCCTTTGGCAAGTTGCAGACTTGGGTAGCAGCCTAAATATGCCACCTCTTAGAGATGGAGCAAGAGTGCTCATGAAACTTATGCCACCAGGTAAGAGTTTTCAAATGACAATAAAGTACATGCTGCACAATAAAAGGGGTTATGTTAGCAAATTTTTTCTAAATGAACCATGAACTGAGGGTTGGCAAACAGGCCAAGTGTAGCCTAATACCTTAAAATGGTTTCTTATTTTTTAATTTCTTTAAAAAAATAAAAAGCAATAGAACAGTATTGTGATGCATGAAAATTGTGAAATTTAAATTTTAGCATAATCAAAATTACATTGGTGTGTAGCCACACTCATAGAGATTCACTTATTATGAATTGCTGCTTTTGGTTTGCAACAGCAGAGCTCAGTAATTGTGACCCACAAGCCTCAAATATTTATTCTCTGACCTTTTTTTTTTTTTTTTTTTTTCTGTGCTGGGGATTGAACCCAGGGCCTTGTGCTTGCAAAGCAAGCACTCTTCCAACTGAGCTATATCCCCAGCCCACTCTCTGACGTTTCATAGAAAACATTTGCTTACCCCTGTCCTGTTAACGTAGATTGTTTCTCATCGATGGTGTTGTTGCTTTTTATTCCTTAAAAACTACCACTTTCAACTTCAGCTTTTATTCTCACATATGTATGTACCATTATATCTGTAAATATCCTCTTGCAGCTGGTTCTTTGTTACTTCTAAATTTGTATTCTAATTTTCTACTGTGTAGATGAAAATTCTTACTCCTACGTCCTATCAATATTTGTTTAAATATTCAACATTTACATATGTAAGACTGTGAAAATAGTCCTCCAGATTACTGATAACTTTTGTCCTGGATGTTAATTTCCCCTTTTTATTTTTTAATTTCCCATACATTAATCCTTCCCATATGCCTTTTGGAACCTTCCAGATGAGTTTCCATTATTGTTAATTGTACAATCCATCAAATCTGCTGTTGTCCTAGAACTTTCCTGACAACCTGTATTCTGTGTACCTGAGTCTAGAATTGGCCATTTCTCCAAGGAGCTTTGGGTCCTTATACACATACATTGTGTGTGCTTGTGTGCGCCCATGCGTGCTTGTGTGTATGTATTTTAAAAACCATGAGATCATACCAGTTCCTCCAGTTGTGACCTATGACAGATTCATTCTAGTTTCTATCTTTGCATGTTTGTAGCTCCTTTCTCTAACAGTGAAAAGCTGGGTACTTATCCTTTAACATATTTTCCTATTTAATCTATCCTCCTTATGTAATGAGTCATCACCACTACCCCTTTCTGTGTGCAGGACTCTGGCTCTCAATTCTCGGCCTCACTCTACCTTATGGACACTCTTCTTACCTTGCCTGAGTTGAATCTTCCTGCTGGACTACCCCCTGTGTGGACTCCCTCCCCTTGCACAATTTCTTAATCCAAAACAGTACCTCAGTATTTCTTCCATCACCTTGATGTTTTTGAAAAGTACAGATCAATTGTGGTGCTGTCACTCATTGTGTTTTGTTTCCTGATGATTATATACAAGTTGTATGTTTTTTGACACATTACAACTTAAAACAGGAGACACAGTGTTCTTTTGTTTACATTAACTCAGATCCACTTAGTTGCTAGATTTACTAGTAGGAGTTACTTCAGTAACTCCTCTGAAGTTAGTATTTTTTCTTTTGTTGGGAGATGTTTTGAGATGTCGCCCATTTTTTCCTGATGAAATTTTCACCTTACTGGTTTAATCATTTATTGTGATTATGACTTAAATCAGTTTTTATCATGGTGGTTGCAAAATGTTTTCACTTGATCATTCCTTTTACATCTGTTAACTGGCATTGTACTATAAGGTAATGCTTTGCCTTCACTCTAGTTTGTTAATGTGCTATCACTCTTTACCCATGGATTCTTACTTCATTTGTTTGGTTATAACCACTATAATCAATCTGTTTGGGAGGGATTGGGAACTTGCTTCTTAAACAGACTTCAACTCCTCTGATCACAGGCCTTTGATTCATCTGTACTTTCCTAAGTACTTGTTATTAAATCCTTAGCTTTTCTAGGATTTAATGGAGTTCAAATTTTTAGGTACCTACTTCCCTTCCTCCTTGCCCCAATAAGCAGTTCTTGGCTTGGCTAAACCATCTTCCATCCTTACATCTTTAATAATTTGTTGACAGTTTTCTAGTTTTGCTTCCCCTCATTTTTATTTCCTTCTGAGTTTATTTTTATATCGGTTCTTATTTTAGTGGCATTTGGAGATAGCTTGCTGATGAATAAAGTTAAATGCATCATATTTAATTGACCATGATAGTTTTAAAAACTGTCTTGTGCTTCTGTTACCACCTTAGTAAGCACCTTATTGGTTTTCTCATCTTTCTGATTACTAAGGCAGTCATATCACAGATTCTCAGATAAAACTTACCTCAATTTTATTTAATCTAGATCTGTTATATTGTTTAAAATTTGTATTGTTTTATTCACCAAGTGTATCAGTAACAGTTGTAACATTATGTATGCAAACTCAACCTTCCTGACAAAATACAAACCTACCATAGATAGAATCCTTGATCTTGTGATTTGAGTTTAATGCCACCAGATGGCGAGAGTGAGCTGTTTCTAGGAGTCTCAGGCAGAAATTTTGAGAGGATAATTTTTATCGGATAATAATCAGCTGTGTAACATTCAAGTAATCATTCAATGTGTGTGCATGTATGCGTATATTTTTCCCCACTTTTTTATTGGTGCGTTATAGTTGTACTTACTGATGGGATATTTTATATATTCATACATGCACACAGTACACAATAAAGCAGTATAATTTGGCCAGTATCATTCCCCAGCACTTACCCCCTTCCTCCCCACATCCAGCCACTTGGTCCCTTTCCTTTACTGATCTTCCTTTGATTTTCATGCGATCCATCCCCATCTTTCTTTTCCTTTTTCCTCTTTAGCTTCCACATATGACAGAAAACATGTGCCCCTTGACCACCTTGGTTTGACTTATTTAATATAACATAATGGTCTCTGGTTCCATCTATTTTCCTGCAAATCGCATAATTTCATTTTTCTTTTTGGCTGAATGAAACTCCGTTGTGTAGAATATACCACATTTTCTTGATCCATTCATTGATGGACACCTAGGCTGGTTCCATAGTTTGGCTATTGTGAGTTGTGCTGTTATAAACATGGGTATGCATGTCCCAGTAATTAACTCTACCTCTTAGGTATTTGCAAATCATTACCTGAAGTACAGTGTGCTTCTATTATGATTTGCTGTTGAACTTGGACCTTCTGCCATCTTCTCTATAATTTGACATCTTATAACCTGAACTAGACTTAACTCCTGTATCCTTTTTTTTTTTGGAACCGGGGATTGAATTCAGGGGCACTCGGCCGCTGAGCCACACTCCCAGCCCTATTTTGTATTTTATTTAGAGACAGGGTCTCACTGAGTTGCTTAGGGCCTCGCTAAGTTGCTGAGGCTGGCTTTGAACTTGCGACCCTCCTGCCTCAGCCTCCCGAGTCTCTGGGATTACAGGCGTGCGCCACCGCGCCCGGCTAACTCCTGTGTCCTTTTTCTACATGCAACAGAAAAAGACAGTTGCTTGATACTGAATGATTAGATTGTGTTTACCAAACAGAAGAAGTTGGTTTTCCTCTTAATAGCTTTCCTTTTTTTGGAGTTTTGGGCAGCTAATATTTTAAAATATGCCAAAGTCCGTTATAAGCTCTTTGTACTATTTAACTCATTTCAAACATCTCTGATGGAATTAGTATTTTTAAATAATACATTGCTGTAATTGCTCAGACTTAAGTATGTTTATAAAAGACTAGAAGGAACTTAAAATCTTAACTGCCTTTGGATGACAGGATAATGGGTGGTAGTTTTTCTCAGTCTTACATACTTCATAATAAAATCGGCATATATCTAATCAGGAATCTAAAAAGTCATTGAGGTGGACAAATGCAAGAGCTGGGATGGTCTCTAAGTGATCATTTGGTTCAGACTCCTCAGATGGATCAACTATAATCCAATACCAGTAAATGATTTACTTGGAATTTACTCCCATTTTTGAGCCCTCATTTCTTTTTTCCTACTTCATTTGGCTCTATTCTTCACTCTATATTTTGAAAACCAAGCAAAATATTCTCAGATATTGCAATTAGATATGTGAGTTGGTTTGTCTTTAGGGAGTAATTTGGCAATGTAAGTCAAGTCTTGGGTTTTAGGTCCAAGTTCTTCATGCTTACAGGATTTTTCATGATGAAATAATTGCGAAGATTTAGCTGCTGGGATCTTTAGTGTAGAAAGCAGTGGGGGCTAAGTGCCCAATAATAGAATTAAACTGGCAAAATAACATGTCATTTTAATCAGGTAAAACGACAGAGATGAATGATGACATGAGAAGATAGTCACAAATATCACAAAATGCGATAGTTCATAAATACTTGAAAGCTATTTCCAGGTCCATAAAAAATAGTTTCTCCTGTGAAAACGTATGGTAATTTTTCAATTACCTTTTTCTTCCGATGAAGCTTTTACTTTTTTGTAGGAAAAAAGTAATTAGTAATTTACCAAGCAATTTCTTAAATTATAGGGCAGTTACCTTAGAAATAACTTTATCAAAGTACTTTCTAAAGGTTATTAACTTTCTTTTCTTTTCTTTTTTTTCTTTTTTTTTTTTTTTTAAGTGTTAGGAGTAGAAGGTATTCGAGTGAGAAGAGACAGAACTCCCCTGAGTAGCTATTCTTACGTTTGTTAGCAAATGCCTAATTGTATTGTGGAATTATTGTTTTGTTTAACTCTTTTTACTCTAATTTAGAAGAAACTCAAGTTTTAATTAAAGCACTATAGGGAAAAAATGAAAATTCTTATTTTAAGGTAAACATTTGCACTGTGTTCTTAATGTTTGCTAAAAATATTAGGGTTCAGTTTCTTGTTTCTTGTGTACCACCAAGTGTTTCTCAGTGAAGCCAAGCTAGTTTTTTTGTTTTGGTTTGGTTTTTTGGTACCAGAGATTGAACCCAGGGACACTAATCACTGAGCCACATCCCTGGTCCTCTCTAAATTGATAGTTATTAATACATGGTGTCATGGGGGCAAACAGTAGAGAATTTGGAGGAAAGAGCTTATAATTGTTTTGTTGCTTTTATTTTCAGTCAGAACCTCTTCTTTTGAAGTGTTTTTTTCAGTCTCCAGTGGCTCAGGAGGGCATGTTGACTGGAAGCCTCTACTGCTCCGTTAGTGTTTTAGCTGACTGATTAAAAGGCCCTGGTTGGTGTTTGGTTTTTTGTTGTTTGTTTGTTACTAAATCAATCCAGGTCTAGTTGTGTCTTTAAAAGTTTGAGCCTATAGCAACTGAAATATTATGGACATGTGAATTATGTTTTGTTTCAGACAGCATCTCTCTTTCTTACAGATAGCACAACAATCGAAAAATTAAGAGCTATTTGTTTAGACCACGCCAAACTTGGAGAGAGCAGCCTTAGTCCATCTCTCGACTCACTTTTCTTTGGTCCTTCAGCCTCACAAGTGCTGTACCTAACAGAGGTTGGTTTTTTTTTCCTTTTGAATTTATTCCATTCATGTTCTTAGAATTTGATCTTTTCTTTGTTAATATGAAGAACATGAATATGATTGTAGTGAGATATTTTTGAATTGGTCAAGAATTTCTTAGCAGTAATGATAGAAGTAGAAGTTATTGAACTGTTTATTAAAGATCTAATACACTACCCCACACCCCCACCCTGTTCTTGTTTTGTTTTGTTTTTTCAGGTAGTCTATGCCTTGTTAATGCCTGCTGGTGCACCTCTGGCTGATGATTCCTCTGATTTTCAGTTTCACTTCTTGAAAAGTGGTGGCCTACCCCTTGTCCTGAGTATGCTAACCAGAAATAACTTCCTACCAAATGCAGATATGGAAACTCGAAGGGGTGCCTACCTCAATGCTCTTAAAATAGCCAAACTGTTGCTAACTGCCATTGGCTATGGCCATGTTCGGGCAGTGGCAGAAGCTTGTCAACCAGGTGTAGAAGGCGTGAATCCCATGACATCGGTAATACAGACTAAAAAGAAGTCTTTTTATTATAGTATATGATAGTAATTCTTAAGATTAAACTTCTCAGCAACTTTTTAAAGTAGAGTTCAGGGTTGATTCAAAATGTTGCAAGTTCTTTTCCAGTGGGTACCCGTTTTAGAAGTTCTATTAGAATATTTGTGTTAAAAGTGTAAATAATGTTTCACTGAGTATGCTACTGATTTGAGAGGGTAGTTCTTCCCTGTAAGGGTAGTTGCTTACATCCTGCTTGACTTTAAATTATTTTAAATCTAAGAGAAACCCCATATGAATCTCTTATTAACTTGTAATAAGAGTTGTAATTAGTTTAGCCTATTGCCAGCTTCCCTTCCCACTTTGGTCAGCTTAACCTCCAGTTCTGACTGCCTTTTCCTTGGTGGCATCCTCAATCCACGTCAGTAAAGTTCTCCAGACATGCCAGAATTTGGTAACTATTTATGAGAGGTCAAACTAAACTAAAATTTTAGTTATTTAATATGCATCTTAAGTGATAATTTTATTAAGGTACTGACAGAATATTAAAGTTTCAGAGATCAAGATTTTCTTTAGCAATTATGTCTTAATTAGGGAAGATTGGAATGTTGATAATTAGGGTAATATCAAACAATTATCTTAGGTATGATAATATTGTGGTTTTATTTAAAAGGAGAAGCCCCCCTATTTCTGATATAATGGCTGAAATACTTCTAAACGAAATTATAGTAGATTTGAGTGAAACCAATAGATAGGGAAAGGAGATTGGAAATGAAGGGAAATAGATAGCTAACAATTTTGGTCTGTTACAGTAGTTAGAGCAGGGTAATGATTACATTCTCACTGCTTTCATGTATTAGAAATTTTCAACATAAAATAAAATGACCTGTGTTTTGTATTTTTGTGGTCATGGATCCATTTTGTTAGGATTTTTTGAAAGTACTTTTTAAAAAGACAACTTCTTGTTTTGGAATAAAAACTGATCCTTCTCATGATTCCTAATGCAGATGCTTAATGAAGTATAAAAAAAAAAAAAAAAAAAAAGCTTCCCTTTTAACCTTTTCAGAGAATGTGCCATCATGAAAACCAAGGTACAAAATAGCCTCCAGTCACAAAGAGCTCATAGTCTATAGAAAGTAAAATATAAAATTGGTAATATAGGAATATTTTAAATGATTATTTAGAAATATTTATAGTACATATAAGGGAAGCTACCACTCAAAGGCAGTTAGAATTGCCTGGTTAAATAGGTTTAAATTTGTAGACTGCAAAGCTTGGTTATACTGTGAAGTAAATACATTGATAACTTTCGTAAGTTAGCCCCCGTCCCCAATTCCTTTATTTTTCTCCTTTCCAAAGTAGAATTTGATGGATAGTGGAAAATGCAAGGAGGGTCTGCCTAGGGGTGTGTACATTAAAGATGTATAATATTTTACTGAGTCCCTAGATAAAGTTAAACCCAGTCAGTTCTATTTATCATTTATCCTCTGCAAGTTAAGCTGAACCCATATATAGAGACCATGTTGAATTAATTTAAATGGGGTTGGCAGTCAGGTGCCTTTGTGTAAGTCACCACTGGGTGTACATATGTACAGAGGGTGGTCATCTTGCAGTGTTGATGAATGAAGTGCAGATCATCGAATCTGGTTATGTACAAATCACTCAATGTTTTTCCAGGTCAACCAGGTTACTCATGATCAAGCAGTGGTGCTACAAAGTGCCCTTCAGAGCATTCCTAACCCATCATCTGAGTGCATGCTTAGAAATGTATCAGTTCGTCTTGCTCAGCAGATATCTGATGAGGTTAGTATTGTAAGAGTTACATGAGTTTATATATCTATGTTTACATATAAAAGTATACAGTTCAGTGAATTTTGACAAATACATGTGAAACCACCACACAAAAGTTTATTATTCTGGGATCAAACCCAGGGCATTATATGTAAAGATTCATGACACAGAATAGTTGTTGTTGTTTTCTGCCCCTCTGCAGTCCATTCTTCCCTCCAGCTCTCATCCCAGGTAACCACTGATCATCTTATCCCTATAGAGGAGTTTCCATTTTCTAAAAATGAATCATATAGCATGTGTTCTTCTGTGTCTGTCTTCTTTCACTAAGACTACTTTGAGAATTGTGTATGTTGTATGGATCAGTAGTTATTCCTTTTTGTTGGTGAATAGTATTCTATTATGGATATTCCACATTTTGTTTTTCTGTACACTTGGACTGTTCTGGCTATGAATAAAGCTGCTGTGAATATTCTGCACATGTGTTTGTATAGATATAGGATTTCAGTTTCCTTGGGTAAGCAGCAGAATAGAATGGTTGTCACTTTAAGATTCTAATGAAAACTGGTTTCAGGTACTAAATTCGTAGAGCACACTTTTGTTTAAGCTAAAAAAAAGGTGGGGGGAGGGATGAAGGCAACTTGAACCTAAAGAGTGCTACTACTTCACAACAATTCATATTTACTTTAGAAGGAGAAACATTTTCATTTTTCTGGTAATTATTCCTCTATAATATTCTATCAACAGTTTTAATTACTCAATATCTTGCAGGCATCAAGATACATGCCTGATATTTGTGTCATTAGAGCTATACAAAAAATCATCTGGGCATCAGGATGTGGGGCATTACAGCTAGTCTTTAGCCCAAATGAAGAAATCACTAAAATTTATGAGAAGGTAAGGATTGTGACAGAAATATATTCTTTTTAAATAAATATTGCTAATTGTGTATGTTGCTAAATTTTTACTATGTTTACTATCTTTAAAAATTCTATCTGCTTGCATGTTAATGACTGAAAATTAACTGGTATCTATAGTTGAGAATTTAATAAAATCTTGCTTTGAAAATACTTACGAATCCTGCCCTGAGGCTACTTTTTAAATGCAATTGGTGTTTTGTGTTTTTTTGTTTGTTTGTTTGTTTTTTTTACTTCTCACTGGGATCAGATACAATTGTCCCATTGAGTTGCTTTCTCCCACTCTGTTACACTTTCATCACCCTTTAGTGCTTTGTGAATTATGGTTTAGTTAATTGTCTTATGGTATCATGGCATTAAAGTATTTTTTGTTTAATTCTCTTAAAGCAGTCAAAAGTAAGAAAAGTATCAACCAGTTAGATATCATATCTGACCTTGTGTTAAATTATTTACAGAACCGAAGCTGTGCTTGGCTTTTTGGTTTTCTGTCAAATATACCTAGTCCTGTTAGGTAGGCAATGCTGCATATTTAGAAGGAGAGTTGAGTTATATGGACTTCTATGGCTCAGTAGAACTTGCATTTTATAGCCAGTATAACCCTCACTTGCCTCATTATTGGTGTCCTGTAGTATTTGTCTACTTATTTGTCCTGGGTCTTCATTCAGCAAGTAATTGAATGCGTATTGTGTTGCAGTCATGTACTGTAGTTACTATTTTTAATGAGAAGTTAGAAGCATATTTTAGGCTGTAAAAATCTGAAAATCTTGCTCAATAATTGTCCGAGACAGCTGATTTTTAATAAAGTGAAACAATGGGCAAACTAGATAAACTAGTCAAAACTACTTAACTGCTATGCTGGAGTGGTTCTGAAGAGAAGCATGGTTGTTGGTATAAAGGTACACAACTCAGAAGGATCCTTAAGGATCCTTCTTATGTCATCCTTATGTCATGCTCAATATGCTCCTTCGGCCCTTTTATTGACATAGGAAAATACTGGAATTAGACTTTGTTTTATATTCTAATTCTTTCCAGACTATTCCAAAAGGACCTCAAGAGTTGGAGGTAAGGAGACTAAGGCTGTGTTGTTTCAGCAAGTAGATAAGTTGTAAGCATTTACTTAGAGTCACGTGTGGTTTTTCTTAAATGCTTCTCTAGGTAATTTGTTGCCAATTAATTTTACAGACCAATGCAGGCAATGAACTGGACTTGGAAGATGAACAGGTTTGCTGTGAAGCACTGGAAGTGATGACATTATGTTTTGCCTTGATTCCAACAGCCTTAGATGCTCTCAGTAAAGAAAAGGCTTGGCAGACATTCATTATTGACTTGCTATTGCACTGTCACAGCAAGTAAGTATCTTTGATTTTATGAAACTTGATCTTATTTTTGAAAGCAGAAATAAATTGACTTTTGCTAGCATATAATATATCTCATAAATCAGATATTCTCTTTAGCATGCTAGTGTTGAGGAATATTTTATGTAATAATGTTTTGCCTAACCTGAATTTGTTTGATTTAGTTTGTGCAAATGCCAGCATTAGGTACACATGCCTGTAATCCCCAGCAACTTAGTGAGACCCCTGACTGAAATAAAAAGGGATGGGGATAAAGCACCCCAGGGTTTGATCCCTAGTACATACACACACACAAGAGCCAACATTAATTCTCAAAGTACTAATTTTATTTCCTACTGATGGAATTCAGTGTCACCTAAGAGATCTGAAAATCTAAACTGGAAGATTTAACTAAGACATTGGCCTCCTATCAATTCCTAGATGCTAGTTTTCTTAAAGTTTTCATATACTTTTTTTTTTTTTTCTTATTAGTTATACATGATAGTAGAATGTGTTTTGACATACTATACACATATGGAATACAACTTGTCATTCTTCTGGTTGTGCATGGTGTAGAATTTTTACATTGGTTGTGTAATTATGTATGCACATAGGATAGTAATGTTCAATTCATTCTACTCTTTCCTAGTCCCATTCCTCCTCCCTTCCCTTACCAGATTTTCTTTAGTCAAATTTAATTTGATGTGAAATTCATGAGACAAGGTTACTGAAGGAACTTTCACATTTTATACTAGAATGAAGATCAATTATAAAGCCTTTTCTTTCATTTCAAAAGCATTTAGTCAGTGATAATAATTTCCTTTTGAGCTCTTGTTTGTGTAGGTCGATCAGATTTGTAGAAAACGTTTGTTTCCATCCTCTTATGTCGATCTGATCCTGACCTTCATATATAAGGTTAACTTTTTAAACTTTAATCGGTGTCACTGTTAATATGTGATTAATCTATCTTACATGCCTCTTATGAAGAAGAAAAACACAGTATTCACTGTATCATTTTGTCACTTGCCATTCAGTAATGACAAAAGTAGTTGTTGAAAGATTGGTATAAAGTCAAAATAGACATTTGCTGAAATGAAGTCTAGTGATGGATAAATAAAGCTTTAAAAATGTATATGTTGTATGTAATAGGGTAAGTTCAACTTGCCTACTCTCAATGGGACAATTCTGTTCATTGAAAAATATAAATAAGTTAATTAAGTCTAGTTCCATTTCATAATACATTTTGGTGAGGGTGATGAGAAAAGATGATGTAATAATGTTTTGTTTAACCTGAATTTGATTTAATGAAGTAAAAAATGGGGGTAGCAGATTTCTCCTCCTGTTTTTTTTTTTGTTTGTTTTGTATCTTTTAATTAGGAATGTGTTTTGTGAACTCAGCCTAATACGAATTAAGGAACTTGATTTAAACAGGTTTTCTGCCCTCAGGCATTTATGACAATTTCTCATGGGCTAGGGATATAACTCAGTGGTAGAGTGCTTGTCGAGCATGTTTAAGGTCCTGGGTTCTATGTCCAGTACCACAAAAAAAACTATGCAAGTCTCAAAGTTCTTTATGTAACTTTGGAATTTTTAGCGCCTGGCACATAGTGGGGACTCGCATATTACTGGTGGATTATAATTAGACCCAGAATCAAACTGTGTGACAGAAACAAGTCAGAATTTAACACCTAGAAAAACTCGATGCTTGGGTGCTGGGGATACAGCTCAGTTGGTGGAATGCTTGCCTAGGATGTACAAGGTCCTGGGTTCAATCCCCAGCACTACCAAAAAAACAAAAAGGAAAAAAAAAACAAAACCTTGATTCTTAATTTTGGCATTAAGTGATGTTTTGACCTTGTTAGTCATTCACTTATGACTAACTAGTGTTGGTCCCATAAAAGTAAAGTACTTAGGGAATTAGAAAAGGAATAGGTTACTTTTTGCCTGGATGGAGCACGAGTGAAGGTTTTATGCTGAATTTAGCATGTGAGCTCATGTTTGGTTGGGATTTTTCATAAAAACGGAAAATTGGGGTATAGCTCAGTGGTAAAGCACTTGTCTAGCATGCTTGATAGGTTCTATCTCCAGCACTGCAAAAAGGGGAAAACAAGAAAAAGAGAAAGGATGGATCAGGATGTTGTTGCATGCTTGTCATCCCAGCAGCTCAGGGCGTTCAGGCAGGAGGATCACAGGTCCAAAGCCAGCCTTAGCAACTTAGCAGGGCCCTGTCTCAAAATAATAATAAACGGGCACCCTGGGGTTCAATCCCTGGTACCAGAATAAAATTAAAAAGGATGATGGGCATAACCTTTGTGCTCCCCTTCTCTCCCCCTCACTTCCAGTTATGTTGCTTTTGTGTTTAATTGTGTACTCTTTCCTTTTATATACTGCTGCTTCCTCAGTCTAAGCAGCCAGCACCCACTGCCTGGACATCTGCAATGTCCTTGTTTTTCCTGCTGCTAGTGTTGTACCTCTTTAATCTGTTGACCACACTGTAGGCAGTGTGACCTCTGCAAAATATAATTGTGTTGCTTTTCTGCTTAAAGTCTTTTTATGTCTTCCCATTACCTTTTTTTTTTTTTTTCTTTTTTTTTTGCAGTGCTGTGTGTTGAACCCAGGGCCTTGTGCTTGACAAGCAAACACTCAATGAACTGAGCTATATCTTCAGCCCCCCATTACCTTTTAATCAAATCCAAGCATTTAAGTTTGGTTTTTAAGTATTCTACAATTTGTCCCCTTCTTCTCACAAATTCAATTTTTGGGGGGATAGGGTACTGGTGATTACACTCTGAGCCACTTTCCCAGCCCTAGTTTGTGTTTTCTTTAGAAAAAGGGTCTCACTGAGTTGCTTTGGGCCTTGCAAAGTTGCTGAGACTGGCTTTGAATTTGTGATCCTCCTTCATCAGCCTCCCGAGCTGCTGGGATTATAGGTGTGCACCACCACACCTGGCTCACAAGTTCAATTTTAATGGCACATTTTCCAGTAACTTTTCCTTATCCCTAGAGCAGGAAGGTTTCCCAGATTTTCATTCCCATCAGAAGGTCTGCTTCTTCACCATAACACTGATAAGTTGCAATATTGGAATTCCATTATGTGTGGCACATTTTTCTGGACCCCTCCAGGGCCTAATGCTTTACCCTTACTATTTATTCGTTTGTTATCTCTCTCTCTGATCCATGAAGTCACTTGACTTTGCCTCCCTTCAGATAGTGCTTTCAGAGTAGAACTAGAGATTCAGTTTGATAAGTAGGAGTAAAGGATCACACTGTGAAGGAGGTTAGTGGGAGTCAGTTTGACAGAAGACCTGTGATACTGTGATCTAAGTAATGTTTGATTTCAGTGTGGTGGTTTTATTTGTTTGGTAAATATTTTATCAGTGCTTGTTGTGTAGCAGACCCTATGGAATAGTGCAGTAAGCAAAATGGAGATGTTCTCAGCCTTCTTGGGAGCTTACGTACCAAAGTGTGTAGGGAAAGGAAAACATATGGGATAAAATATACAGTATGTAAGACCTAATAAATATTGCAGTGATAAATAAAGGAGGAAAGGGGGAAATAGAGTTTAGGAGTCTGCGGGACTCATTTTTATCCAGCAGAGTCAGAAAAGGCTTCACTGAAGTGACCTTTAATCAAAACTCAGAGAGGAAGGTAATGATCCATGTAAGTAACCAGGGTTGTGTGGTTTAAGTAGAAGAAACAATAGATGTAGATACTTTGAGGTAGAAACATGCCTTTCATGTTGAAGAACAGGGAAGCCACTACCACTGTAGCATAGTGAGTAGGGGGATAGGGCAGTAGCAGGGGGTGAGGCCAGAGGGGATAAACACACAGTCTGGAAGGATTTTATAGGTCACTCTGAGGACATTGACTTTTACTGTGAGACAGCAGTCTGTTGGAGGGTTTGAGCAGAGAAATGATGTGTTCTGTGCTTGAGGGTAGGTTGTAAGGTATTAGGAAAAGCAGCTAATCTATTCCATTAATGAAAGTGGAAAGAAATTATCAGATTCCAGGTACATTGTGAAGATAGAGGCAATAGGATGTATCAAACAGAAATGTAAAAGTCTGACAGTGCTCAGCGGCTTTTGAGGAATTGACAAACTCTTTATGGACTCCCCCACCCCCCCATTTTGGGCTGCATACCTAACTTGTTTAAAAACAAACCAGGCAGTGGGAGTCAGTCAGTCAGTCAGTCTCTCTCTCTCTCTCTCTCTCTCTCTCTCTCTCTCAACCAGGCAGTGGGAGTCAGTCAGTCTCTCTCTCTCTCTCTCTCTCTCTCTCTCTCTCTCTCTCTCTCTCAACCAGGCAGTGGGAGTCAGTCTCTCTCTCTCTCTCTCTCTCTCTCTCTCTCTCTCTCTCTCACACACACACACACACACACACACACACACACACACCTTTGAAAATCTGACTTAACATGGATCTTCTCCCCAGAAAATTAGGTACTCCTGACTTGACTTAGGTTACTCCTAAATTCTACCCACAAAAAATTTTAGGAACTTCTGAGTCCCTCTGGTTTATGGGCCCATGGATGGCTTTTAGAAACCTAAAAAACATCCAGGAAGGGAGGTGAGTTCACAAAATGTATACTGTCAAGTCCTTTACGCTTGAAATACAGTCAGTTCTGAGCTCGGCGGCTAGCACAAAGACAAAAACAATTATCCACAGAAATGTAGTTGGTGATAACTGCAAAATACACAAACGCTCAGTCAGCACATCCTTCTTGGGCATCTTCCTCGAGTCAGACATTGTTCTTGATGCCTGGAACTCTGTCATCAACAAATCAAAACCCCCACCTCAAAGGAGCTTACTTTCTAATAGAGACAGACTACCATTGTGTAAACAAATAGTATTTGTACATTTGGTAACTGGTTCTTGAACATCTGCTGTATACCAGACAATTTTTAGGTTCTCAAACAATATTAAACAGATAATGTCACTGCCCCCTTGGAGCATTTATTCTAGTGAGATCTGATTAGTATATCATAGTTTTTAAAAGATCAAGCTGAGCATGGTGGTGCACGTCTGTAATCCCAGCAACTTGGGAGCCTGAGGCAGGAGAATTGTAAGATGAAGGCCAGCCTCGGCAACTTGGTGAGACTGTCTCAAAATAAGGAAGGACTGGGATTTAGCTCAGTGGTAAATCAGCCCTGGGTTCAAAATGATCATGTAAAATTCCCAGAATTGAGACAAGATGCATGTTTTCACTATGGCTTATCATAGAGGAAATATTGTATAATATAGTCGTCCTTAATCTTTGGCACACATCAGAATCACCTAAATGGTTTTAACCATTGTTGGGCCTCACCACCCCTAGTCTGTCTTTTTTGTTGTTGTTGTTGTTGTTATTCGTGATAGCAGTAAAATTCATTTTGACATAATGATAAAAGTATGGAAAGTATCTTATCAGTCCCCATCCCCAGTATTTCTGACTCAGGAAGTCTGGGATAGAACCTGACACTCGGCATTTTGAAACAGTCCCAAGATGATTCTGATGTTGTGGATATGGGGACCATACTTTTGAAACCACTAGTATGATACAAGAAACATCTGCAGCAGTATCCTTGGATAATTGCAACAGAATTCTCACAGATCTGTTGTTTTAAAGCACAATCAAATGAAAATTCTGTGGAAGCCCAAAAGATGGATTAGGCTAACTTTAGAGCATTTTGTATCTAGAGGAGCATTTCCAGCTTGTTTGGAGAGAGGGATGTTAGAAGACACAGAGGTTGAGCTTATAGTCCTGAGGATATAGCCTGTTCATGATGTATTGCCAAGAGTTCTTAAGTGGGTGATTACCTTGTTACATTATTTTTCATTTAAACTCTTCACACATACACACACACACACACACCAGAGAACAGTGTTAGAATTTTTTTTAATAAGAGCAATGTACTAAATGTGAAACATTTCTATTTCAGAACTGTTCGTCAGGTGGCACAGGAGCAGTTCTTTTTAATGTGCACCAGGTGTTGCATGGGACACAGGCCTCTACTTTTCTTCATTACTCTGCTCTTTACCGTTTTGGGGGTGAGACATTTTTTAACATGCTTACCATTGTGATTCAGTCTTTCACCATTTGGAAATTTGTGATTTTAGCTTGTATTAAATGGAAATTTCCCTATTTTAGTTATCTACTGTAGTTTACTGAGTATTTAAAAAGTAGATTCTAAGTATGGGCATGTAAATTCATATTATCATTCTTATTTTCAGAGTACAGCCAGAGAGAGAGCTAAACATTCAGGCGACTACTTCACTCTCTTAAGGCACCTTCTTAATTATGCTTATAACAGTAATATTAATGTACCCAATGCTGAAGTTCTTCTCAATAATGAAATTGATTGGCTTAAAAGAATTAGGGTAAGTTGCAGTTAATACTGTTATCATTGTTAATAAATAGTGTTTTATTAAGAGATTGTTTATGGTTTTGAGCATTTCAGTTAAATGGAAAACTACAAAGTAACCAAACAGAACAAAGGATTGGTGGATGTTAATAACTTACGATTCATAGAATAAATGTTTCATTAGTAGTATAAAATGCTGTGCTTAATAAAGACTTGGAATGCTAAGGTTCACCTTCTTTGATTTTAGAATTTTGGACCTTTTGACAAATTGATATCTTTTTTAAAAAAGCATTCTTGAATTGTTTTAATCAAAAATGAGTTCAGTAGCCAGCACTTTGGATCATAAGTCCTGGACATAATTGCATGAGAATTTGTTGCTGATGGGTTTTGTCTTCAAATTAACATTTCTTCTAGTAGTTTGTAAAGCCTGTTTTCTAAGTTCTGTAAACTTGCTTGAATGGAACAATTTTGGGGAATTATCATGTACCTCTAGCTCTGTCTTTCTGGCTTTTCCTTCCTTTTTAACCTCCCTTTTACAAGTTAGACATTTAATGTTCTTTTTCTTTTTTTCTTTTCTTTTTTTTTAATTTGGCAGGATGATGTTAAAAGAACAGGTGAAACGGGTGTTGAAGAGACTATCTTGGAAGGCCACCTTGGAGTAACAAAAGAATTACTGGCCTTTCAAACTCCTGAGAAGAAGTTTCATATTGGTTGTGAAAAAGGAGGTGCTAATCTCATTAAAGTGAGTTCAGCATTCTTGGTCCTGTACTAGATTTCATAACCTTCTCAATGCACCATCAAATCTGTCTGATAGCTTCAGTGTCTTTGCTGTATTAATTTGACCTTTCTTTTAATTATTAAAACATCTGTGCCTTATGTTGAGAGATGTTTCAGAATGTTTATGAATAAAGCTCAAGTGTGAAGTTTTTTTATAGAGCAAATAAGTGTTACCTGATTTTTCTGCTTAGAAAATCTGAATTATTTCATCAGACTGTTCAAATGAGGCAAACCTCTGTTTTGTTAAGACTGAATCATGTATCATTTCTTTGAGTTTGTTTTTTCTTGTATATGGTAACTCATTGTCAATAATTTTTATTCAAAAATAAAAATTATGGTATGGTTAAAGGTAAATGTTAATTTTGTTAAATAATACAGTTCATTCTGTCTTTAATACTTTGTTTTAACATGGGAGAATTGGATGTGTCTGTTAATTATTTGTGGGACATTTATAAGAAAATCCAAATTTTCTCAGATACAGTAAGATCTTAAATTTTGATAAGTAATTTTAAAATTGTCTTACAAGAAACATTTTTTTCTTTTCCTGAACATATTGTTGCTAATATGTACTCATTTTTTCAACTCCTTTTAGGAATTAATTGATGATTTCATCTTTCCTGCATCCAATGTTTACCTGCAATATATGAGAAATGGAGAGCTCCCAGCTGAGCAGGCTATCCCAGTCTGTAGTTCACCAGCTACGATAAATGCTGGTTTTGAGTTACTTGTGGCATTAGCTGTTGGCTGTGTGAGGAATCTCAAACAGATAGTAGATTCTTTAACTGAAATGTATTACATTGGGACAGCAATAACTAGTAAGTATTTTAAAATATGAAGTTGTGATGATGAATAGTGCTAATGTTTCAGATTCTGTTTGCTGAATTTTCTTTCAATAAGATTCTAAGTCATGTTGTTTCTGTCAGCAGCTAGCTTGACATTTTTAGCAAATGGATATAAAATTATCAAGTGTGTGTTAAATGTTGTAAGTGGTACAAATATTTGTAAAATTAAGTTTCATCCTTAAAATCTGAAGTAAAATCCCAACTCCAGAATAGCCAAAGTAATCACAACTTAAAACTAAATTACATGGATTAGAGAACCTCTCAGGAACTCACCTAATTCATCAACATTGTTTTCGTATGAATTCTAAGAAAATCAGGAATTTTGAAAATTAGAATGTGAGAAGATACTTTTTTAATGTATTTTGTGTTTTCATTTGATACCACATTAAGCCCATGACAGTAGCTGCAGATTCCAAATCTTAAGATATGAAACTGAAGCTCAAAAGGGTTGAATGCAACATATAAAATAACAGAAAACAACCAAACACACTCAAGGCAGTTTCATTTTAAGAAGAAAAGCAGTTTATCTACAACACTTAAGAGTATAGCCGGACATGGTGACACACACTTGTAATCCCAGTGGCTCCAGAGGCTTAGGCAAGAGGATCTTGAGTCCAAAGCCAGCCTCAGCAATTTAGTGAGGCCTTAAGCAACTCAGCGAGACCTTGTCTCAAAGTAAAAATTTAAAAAGGACTGAGAATGTTGCTCAGTGGTTAAAACACTTGGGTTCAATCCCTGGTAGAAGTTTTAAAATAATATCTTAGGTTTTTCTGGTTAAACAGACTGCTTCAAAGATTAGACCTGGGCTGGGGTTATAGCTCAGTGGTAAAGCTCTTGCCTACCACATGTGAGGCACTGACTTCGATCCTCAGCGCCACATAAAAATAAAAGGTATTGTGTCCATCTACAACTGAAAATATAAATTTTTAAAAAACATTTGACCTTTAGCTTTTTATTCTGTCAAATCTAGTGAGGTAATTATTGTTGTTCTTATTTTTTCTAAGTTAATGGAGACAAGTTTGTATGTTTATTTTTGTTTTTAAGTAGTGCATTTTAATGGTGAAATTTTCAAGTAGTAAGAAAGTATTCACTAAAAAGTGTGTTTTGGCCCATCCATTTCCCCCAGTCTTCTTTGAAAGCTATAACCATTGTCATTAGTTCATGTTTATCCTCCCAGCTTCTCTGTGTATGCAAAATCTACATATAATTTGGGGGGTATTAGGTGTACCAGGGATTGAACTGGGGGGGGGGGCACTCCACCACTGAGCCACATCCCCAGCCCTTTTTTGTATTTTATTTAGAGACAGGGTCTCACTGAGTTGCTTAGCATATAAAATCTGGGGTTGGGGGCGGATACTGGGGATTGGACGCAGGGGTGCTTTACCACTGAACTATACATCCCTTTCCCTTTTTACTTTAATTTTGAGCCCGGGTCTCGCCATGTTGCTGAGGCTAACCTCTGACTTTGCATGTTTCTGCCTCAGCCTCCTGAATCACTGAAATTCAGGCATGCACTACTGTGCCCAGCCAAGACCTCTTTTTTTTTTTTTTTTTTTTTTTAAGGTTTTAACCACTAATGGAAATAAAATACAATATTTTTCACTTAATATATCTCATTGTTCCCTATTCAGCACATAAGTACTGGCCTAATTCCATGTATTGGCTTACTTTTCAATTCAATATACTTTAACATATTTAACTAGTTCCCTAGAAAATGATGATTATGTTGTTTTCAGGTTTATACTAGTAGGAGGATTTGGGGACATATGTTAGTGATTGACAAGTCCCACAATATTTTTAAATACATTATCTGGTTTACTCCCCAAAATAGCACTGTGGACATAGGCAAAACAAATGTTACTCTTAATAGGAGTGGACAAAAGGTCACCTGAAGGTAGAAAAAAGTGTCCAAATCAAGACATGAACCTAGTGGTTCATGGATTGAACCACTTAGGATGGTTTGTGTTAAATGTTGTAAGTGGTACAAATATTTGTAAAATTAAGTTTCATCCTTAAAAGGATGGTTTTAGGATTATTTAAAACTGAGCAAACCTTTGCATTAATATATTTATATAAGATTTCATTCCACAGCAAAATTGAAAGCATGTTTAAGAAAAGAGTATGTAAAATGTTAAAAAAAAATAATAATAATGACTTACAGTAAAGATAAAAAACCAGTGTTAGGAAAAAAAAAAAAAACAGTGTTAGCATTGAGCCATCTTGTATGACTACTTCATGACTTCCATAGAAGTGACACCAGATAAAACTTGGGCTTGTGGACACGTTACTGGTAAAAATCTGCAGTGGCTTGTGTTTTTATGTTAAATGTGTGGGGCGTGGAGTGCAAAGTGAGAACATTCACTGCCTTAGGTGGCTGTGGAGATGGTGCAATTGTCACTAATGTTACTTTGTCAGCTTAGTAGAGTTTGAAAGGACAAAATGCTTATTATGTTCATGCTGCAAGACTCTTCCCTTCTTTCAGCTTGTGAAGCACTTACTGAGTGGGAATATCTTCCACCTGTTGGACCCCGCCCACCAAAAGGATTCGTGGGCCTGAAAAATGCTGGTGCTACTTGTTACATGAATTCTGTGATTCAACAACTCTACATGATTCCTTCCATCAGGAACGGTATTCTTGCAATAGAAGGCACAGGTAGTGATGTAGATGATGATATGTCTGGGGATGAGAAGCAGGACAATGAGGTAAATTTTAGTTATTTCTGTTTTCTGTGTTTGAAGTTATGATATCAAATACCCATTCTCTCTCTAAGAGAGTGCAGTCATCCCTCAGTATCCACAGGGGATTGGTTGAGGATGCCCTGAGGATACCAAAATTCTCATGTTCAAGTTCCTTATATAAAAAGATACAACATTTGCATATCACCCTACACATATCTTCCTATATACTTCAATTTTTATGTCTAGATCATTTTTAATACCTAATACAATGTAAATTCCATGTAAATAGTTAATATATTGTTTAGGGAAAAATGACAAGAAAAAAACTCTGTACATGTTCAGCACCAACCCAATTACTTTCCTAATATTTTCAACCTGTGGTTGTTGAATCTACATATGCAGAACCAGTGGCTGTGGTGGGCCGACTGTATTATACTATCATCAGATCTGTTAAAAGTATGTTCGAAAGTAGAAATGGACTCTCCCAGTTGAACTCTTCTTGATGTAATGTGTTTCTAAAGCACCAATTAACATATCCATCTTCATTTGATAATAGTTTAAATTAAATCATATTTTCACTTTTTCTTATTTTCAGCTATATCTCCATTGGTTTATGACAAGTTGTACAGTATCTCCCAGTTTCATTATAGTGTTGCATGATCTTGTGACAAAGTTGAGACTGCCTATGGCATATCCAATGCAAAATAAAGCAATGTTAGGTAGTAGGGGTGGATCAAATTTGACATCAACTAGATGTGGCTTTTCAAAGAGGAGAATATGGCAAGACCTAAATTGTGGTCATGTTTGTACATACCCTGTGCTACTTTTTTTTATTTATCTTTCTTTGTTTATAGTGTTAGTGGGAGTTGAAGAGAGAAGCCAGAGTGTGTTCTTCTGGTAGTAAATGTTCATTCCTTCCATTCAGTCACCAGAATTGGATTTGTTCTGAAGAAACAGTTTCCCACTCATGGGGCTGCTAGAACATAACACGTGCCTCAATTCTCCCACAGATCTACTGAACCAGATGACCCAAGGAATGGGGGTTGAGCATTTTTACTTTATAAAAAAGCTTCAAGGGGTTGTTTGTACTCATCTGGTTAAAAATCTCTGCCCTGAGGGAAAATTTGAGTTCAAATTCAAGTTCTGTGATCTATCATATTTCCCCAGGATGTTGAGTTAAACACAAGTAGATAGAACGGTACTGGCAAGAAGTAGATGAGGCACAAGAAATATGATACAACTTGAGGTGTCCTGCCTTTGCTTCTGTGGTACCTCTACTTTATGTTGTCTTGGCCCTACTGCACTATAAGGATTTCAGGGGTGGAGGGGCTTGTTGTATTTCTGCTTTCATTTCCCCCCCTAGACGGTCAGTTTCTCTTTGGGCAGGGACTGGATAGTATCTATTTCTATATCAGAGTTCTTAAAACAGTTCCAAGCATATGATGTTCAGCTAGCTGTAGAAACTATTTCTCCTTACTTTCATAAAATTGATGCTCAGTGATTCTGTCTTAATGTTACATCTACCACTACTAAATTTTTTAATGCGGTAAAAATACACATACTTGACCATCTTAACCATTTTTAAGTGTATAGTTAAGCAGTATTCAGTGTTTGTATTGTTGTACACCACCATTCCTCTCTAGAGTTTATTTTCATCTTGCAAGACTGAAATTCCCCAGTAAACAACCCCTTATTCCCCTGTCCCTGGACCAGATGACCCAAGGAATTGGGTCAGTGATCCAATCCCTGACATCACCATTCTTTATTTCTATGAATTATACTACTCCTAAGTGCCTTACATAAGAGGAATCATATGGTATTTACCATTTTGTGGGTTTCCCTTTTTTCATTTAGCATAATGTCCTCAAGGTTCATCCATGTGGTGCCATCATAGAACTTCCTCTTTTTAAAGTTTGAATAATACTACATTGTATGTACATACCACATTATGCTTATCCATTCATTTATCTATGGATACACTTTGGTTTTTTCCTCATTTTACCTGTTGTGAATGATGCTGTATGAACTTGGCATGCAAATACTCTTTGAGACCCTGCTTTCAATTCTTTGGCTACATGCCCAGATGTGGAAATGCTGAATTATAGGATGATGCAATTTTTTAACGATTTAAAAATTTAAGTTAAGGATAGGGTCTCACAAGTTGCCTGGGCTGGCCTTAAGCTCCTGATCCTCCTGCCTCAACCTACTGAATAGCTGATTTTATACATGTGCACTCTTTTCAGTTTTTGAGGGATGGGGGGGGGGGCGTGGGTGCATTCTGGGACTGAACTCAGGGGCACTCAGCCACTGAGCCACATCCCCAGCCCTATTTTGTATTTTTATTTAGAGACAGGGTCTCACTGAGTTGCTTAGGGCCTCGCTAAGTTGCTGAGTTTGGCTTTGAACTCACCATCATCCTGCCTCAGCTTCAGCCTCCCAAGCCACTGGGATCACAGGTGTGCAACACTGTGCCCGGCTTGAGGAATGTTTTTTCTCTACACCAAATGTACCATTTTACATGTTCACCATCAGCATTAGAGGGTTCTTACTTCCCACATCCTTGTCAACACTATCATAGTAGTCATCCTAATTGAGCATGAATAGTATCCCATGGTAGTTTTGATTTGAATTTCCCTAATGATTAGTGGTTTTAAGCTTCTTTTCCTATTCTTATTAGCCATTAGTGTATCTTTTTTGGAGAAATACCTCTCCAAAACTTTTTGTCCGTTTTTGAATTTGTGTTGTGTTAATCTTTAGGAATTCTCTATTCTGGATTTAATCCCTCATCAGATAAGTGATTTGCAAATATTTTCTCCCATTCTATGAATTGCCTTTTCAGTGTCTCCCCCCCCCAAAAAAAAAAAAAGTTGTTAATTTTCATGAGGTCAGATTTACCTGTTTTGTCACCTGTTCCTTTGGTGTCATATCCAAGAAATCATTACCAAATCTGGTATCTTGAAGCTTTTACCTGGTTTCCTTTAAAAGTTGGGGTTTCGTCTCTTATATTTAGGACTTGGGTACATTTGAGTTAGGTTTTAGACATAATGTTAGGTAAGGATCCTACTTTGTTCTTTTGTATGTGGTCATCTGGTTCTCCCAGCAGTGTTTGTTGGAGTACTACTACTGTTAATATGTACAATTATAGGATGTTCAGAGTTCCATACACTTTCTATATGTTATCTCGTAACCCTCACAATAGCTGCAGGAATGTATTATCCTATTCACACATAAGGAAACTGAAATTTAGGAAGTGTAAGTAACTTTCTTGGCCGTAATCACTTAGCTTAAAAGTGGTAGAGTCTGCATTTGTGTTCAGTTCAGGCTAACTTAATCACTATACTAATTCTACTCCACTCTGTTATGTTATTTTTATTATGTACCTCTCTGATACATGGTTTGTCACTTACAATCTAACTCATGCAAAACTGTGGGGATAAATATTAGTATTATAAATTAAAATTTATAAGTTGGAATTTAAGTTCTTTGGAAATAAGAAACAATTGAACTGCAAATCATTTGTTCACTAATTGGCATTTCTCTCACCATATTTTCTACAATTTGGATTAGATCATTAATGATATTTTTTGGTTTCTAGAGCAATGTTGATCCCAGGGATGATGTTTTTGGCTATCCTCAACAATTTGAAGACAAACCAGCATTAAGTAAAACAGAAGATAGAAAAGAATACAATATTGGTGTCCTAAGACACCTTCAGGTTATTTTTGGTCATTTAGCTGCTTCTCGACTTCAATACTATGTGCCCAGAGGATTTTGGAAACAGTTCAGGTAAACTACAGATAAATAATAATAGGGATCCTCCTTTTTTGTTGTTTTGTTAAATACATATATGTGGAGATATTTCTTAAAACTTGATGAACATCTCAGTACATTAAACTTCTAAAATACATGTTTTGCAGCCAGGCCTGGTGGTACATGCCTATAATCCCAGCAACTTAGCAAGATCCTATCTCAAAATTAAAAAGAGCTGGGGGGTGGTTCCGTGGTTAAGCACCTCTGGGTTAAATCCCTTGCACCAAAAATAAATGTTTTGAGACATCTTTATGTTCAGTATTTAAGCAGTATTAGTATTCCAACTGTCCTCCTTAGGTTCTCCTTGTACCCATAGAACTAGAAAATATCCTATAGAGAACTTTAGGACCGCAGGGCATGGTGTTGCCCGCCTGTAATCCCAGCAGCTTGGGAGGCTGAGGCAGGAGGCTCGCGATTTCAAAGCCAGCCTCAGCAACTTAGCAAGGTCCTAAGCAACTCAGTGAGACCCTGCCTCTAAATAAAATACAAAATAGGCATGGGGATGTGGTTCAGTGGTCGAGTGCCCCTGAATTCAATCCGTAGTACCAAAAAAAAAACTTCAGGGCCTCATGCATGCTGGGCAAGCACTGTACCACTGAGCTATACCCCTAGCCCTTATTGATTTTTTTTTTTTAATTGACATGTAAAATTTGTACCTATTTATGGGATGCTATGTACTATTTCAATACATGAAGGGGGGTGGGAGTGTAACTTAGTGGAGGAGTATTTGCCTCACATATAGGAAGCCCTGGGTTTAATCCCTGGTACCACAACAACAAAAATAGAGGGGGTAACATTCTTTAGTCTCTTAAGATGTTAACTAACTATATTATGAAAATGTCTGATATGTACACAAATGGAATAGAATGAATCCTTAGTATTTTCCGCCCAACTTCGACAGTTGTCAACTCATAACCAGTCTTGTTTAATCTGTATTCCAATCTTTCCAGATTGTTTTGAGGCAAATCCCAGATAGTTTCACCCACAAATACTTACATATGTATCTCTAATATCTGTTTTAAAGCAACCAAAAAACTATTACCATGTCTTTTAACAATTTCCTTCATATCAAATATCGTCAGTTTTTTAACTTAACCCAATTATCTCATAAATATTTTCACTGGTTTTTTTTTTTAAATCAGGATCCATAGCCAGGCCCAGTGGCACTTACCTGTCTGTATTCCCTGTATTTGGGAGGCTGAGACAAAGGATTGTAGTACCAAGTACTACCAAAAAAAATCAGGATCTAGGGCTGGGGATATAGTTCAGTTGGCAGAGTGCCTGCTTCACAAGCACAAGGCCCTGGGTTCATTCCCCAGCACCGCCAAAAAAAAAAAAAATCATCTAGATTTTAATGTTTCCCATTTTCTTTAGTCTCCTACATCTGTTAAACGCCTAGTGAGCAAGTTTTGATCAGATCAAAGCCGTGTTTTTTAGTTTCGTGGAATGGCAGAATGAGAATCCCTTTTTACCTACAAGGATGTTTAGCTTTCTTTTGAACCCATTGCTTGATACACAGTGAC
The DNA here is from genome assembly GCA_020662805.1 of Glaucomys volans. Classification (NCBI taxonomy): domain Eukaryota; kingdom Metazoa; phylum Chordata; class Mammalia; order Rodentia; family Sciuridae; genus Glaucomys; species Glaucomys volans. The sequence continues at coordinate 65,085 of JAJEJO010000582.1, read as the reverse complement.
TCCACCATCACCACCATATTGTATTTTCCTAACTAGTCCCCTCCTTAATCTGTACTAGTGATTCAAGTTTATAGCTTGAAATTTATCACTCAGTTACAGTACAATAATACCTTTTCTCCCCCCATGCTAGGGGAGCTCACACTTTGTCTAAATTAGCACTTTTTAATTAACCACACTTCAGACATTATTTGTTAAAAATCAGTTGGTTTAATTGGAAACAATATTTACTGAAAATATGAACTATACCCAGTCCCATATCTTCAAGCATGTATGTAGTCTAAATTAGAAATCAATTAATTATAAAGGGAAAAGTGAACTTTTTTCATTGGAGAAGTGTGTTAAGATACCAAAACATCGCTCTGCCCCTTATTTTTCAGTTTTAAAAATTTCAGAACTTTAGAAAAGATGGTGAAGTCAGGGCTGCTGGGTTTGTGGCTCAGTGGTAGAGCACTTGCCTCGCTTGTGTGAGGCACTGGGTTTGAATCTCAGCCCCACATCTAAAGAAATGAATAAAATAAAGGTCCATTAATAACTAAAAAACAATTTAAAAAGAAAGGTGGCAAGTTAATCACTGTTATGTTATGTTCTTTACCTAGATTTACCTAGTTAGCATTTTGCCATATTTGCTTTTTTTTCTCTAAGTATATTTGTTTTGGGGTTTTTAGTTTATTTTTCTAAACCCGTTGATAGTTGAAACATGACACTTCATACCCAATGAATTTAATATTAATCATCTCTAATATCAGTACATACTCCAGTTTCCTTAAAATGGTCTTTATAGTGTAGTGAATCTTTTGGTTTTTAAAATTTTAGTCTGGTGTACATAGGAAAGAATCAAAAAGAATTTCAGTGTCACCTTCTCACTCTCTTTTAGTCTAGAATCAACTCTCTAATTTGTGACTTTTATGGCATTGAAATTTTTTGAGAGTACAGACCAGTTGTCTTTTTTTAACCAGGGATTGAGCCCAGGAGCATTTAGCCACATCTCTAGACCGCTTTTATATTTCATTTAGCAACAGGGTCTTACTAAGTTGCTGAGGCTGGCTTTGAACTTGCAATCCTGTTGCACTGGGATTACAGGCATGTACCACCATGCCCAGCACAGGCAAATTGTCTTGTAGAATGTCTTTCTTGATTCGCGTGATTACTTCCTGTGGTTAGATTCAGGTTTAACTTTTAGGGGAGGCAAGCAAGGAAACTACATCAGTGATGTTACATTCTTCTCAGTGTGTCCATCTGGGAAGCATGTGATATCCATGTGTTTAATTATTGTTGGTAATGACTTTAATCCCCCAGTGTCTTAACAGATTTCTCCATTCTAAAGGGTAACTGAAATAGACTGGTTTTTCGAATAATGCAACAAATTTATTTCAACAAATGATAAAAGTATTTTTCAAAAGACAGTTCTTTTGAAGTATCAAATATAATTCAGCATAGCTCTTAGAATAAATCTATATATTTTCTGTGTGTATTCTCTGTAAATACAAAATTGGATGTCATTGGGCTGTAGCAGTGTCGGTTCTCATTTTGTGGTATACACAAGTGATACTTTGTTTTGTCATACTGTCCATCAGCCACACCAGTACTTTCCTCTTCCTCATGTAGTTAAGGAATAAAATTTCAGTGTCCATATGCTGTCATTTGTGCTTACATTCCCTTTCTGTTCCCTTCAAAAATACAATGTAGCCGGGCACGGTGGCGCATGCCTGTAATCCCAGCACTTGGGAGGCTGAGTCAGGAGGATCGTGAGTTCAAAGCCAGCCTCAGCAACTTAGTGAGGCCCTAAGCAATTCAGTGAGACCCTGTCTCTAAATAAAATGCAAAATAGGGCTGGGGATGTGGCTCAATGGTGGAGTGCCCTGGGTTCAATCCCCAGTACCAAAAAAAATAATAATGTATGTACAATGTATATATTGTTGCAAGTGTCGTGTGTTACATGTTTTATTTCATTCATTTCTTAGGCTTTGGGGTGAGCCTGTTAATCTGCGTGAACAACATGATGCTTTAGAATTTTTTAATTCATTGGTGGATAGTTTAGATGAAGCTTTAAAAGCCTTAGGACATCCAGCTATGCTAAGTAAAGTGTTAGGAGGTTCCTTTGCTGATCAGAAGATTTGCCAAGGCTGCCCACATAGGTAAGTGCTAATTACAAATCAGAAGTGTAAGTAGTACTATTTATATACTAACAAAAATAAAATTTTTGCTGTTAAATTTTAAAAGATGGTAGACTTGTAGTATTCCCTATTTAAGGGAAATATTCATTTTTAAAACTACATCAATTATCATTTTTAAGGAATGTGCACAGTACAACAAGAGGTGAGAAAACAAATTGTGTGTTTCGGTTTATTACTTAAAATGAAAACTATTGCTGGGCATGGAGTCATACCTATAATTCCAGCTAATTTGGAGGCCAAGGTAGGAGGATGGAAAGTTTAAGGCCAGCCTGGGAAACTTACCAAGACCCTATCTCAAAATGGGCTGGAAATACAGCTGTGTGGTTGAGCACCCCTAGTTTCAATCCCCAGTACAGATTGAAGGAAAGTGTTTGCTTAAGGATACCTATTAACAGTAGCAGTCAGTAGTAGTCCTAACAACACCAAAGGCTGAGGCAGGAGGATCACAAGGTCAAGGCCTGCTTTGGTAAGTTAGTAGGACCCTGTCTCACAAAACAAAAACAAAAAACCTCATTATAAGTCAAATTGATCATATATAGTCAAGAGTTGAGTTTGTATATAGTTAGTTGATGGAGGCACTTAGTTTCTAAACATAAGTTATTAGAAATAAAGAATACTATATAAATAAAAATTTTATGGTGTTAAAATTTTAACATTCGTTCAGAATTGATGCATGTACTTATTCACTTAGCCTGGGCAACTTTTGGTCTTCTTGGAAACACTGTTTACATTAGGAAAACAACAAAATTATTTTAACCTGTTTTTTTCTTTTTGTGACACTAAGGGGTTGAAAAAGGGCACTTTATCACTGAACAACATCTCCATTCCATCCCCAGCCCCCCCCCCTTTTTTTTTTTTTTTTTGCGGTGCTGGAGATTGAACCCAGGACCTTGTGCTTACAAGGCAGGCACTCAAGGTCTAAGTTGCTGAGGCTGGCCTCAAACTTCTAGGTCTCCTGCCTTGGCCTCCTGAATCACTGGGATTACAGGCATGTGCCACTGTCCCCAGCTTAATTTTTTGTATTTAATTATTGATAATGTAGCCAACTTTTTGCTCATCTGTTCTATCAGTCCTCAGTTTGTTTTGGACAGTTTACCAAAGTACTTGGAAATAATTTGTTTTCTTTGCCAAATGAAAATGCTAAAAGAGCATGATCACAAAGTCCGATCCTTGAGTCCCAAGTCTGTCTGTCTGTTATAGGGCTTTCCTTACATAAAACAGGTCAACAAACTAGAGGACAAGCCAGATCCAGCCCATCACCTGTTTCTGTATCGCTATTGGAACATAATCAGTTTTATACTGTCTGACTCATTTTGCTTCAACAGCAGAATTAAGTAGTTGCCACAGCGACCATAGAACCCATAATTTCTATTTAAACAAATGACACTGGTAGAGTGTAAGGAGCGTAAGCTGTAAGTCCAGATATATTTGACTTCAAAACATCTTTTCACCCAGTTATCCATCTCTGAAGTAGAAATGGTAATATTTCTCTATCAAGTTTGTCATGAAAACAAGAACCCTAGTATATTGAGTATTTAAACAATCAAATACAGTGACAAGCATGGGCAAATAACCAATAAATGTTATCAGTAGCATTCTGAGTTAGGAGCTTTCATATTACATAATAAATATTGCAAATGTAGTTTGCATCAAGTCTGTAAATAAAATGTTTAGAAACTAAGGAATAAGTCCTTTTTGATCATTTCTTAAATAATATCTTTAGGTACGAATGTGAAGAATCTTTTACGACTCTGAATGTAGACATTAGAAATCACCAAAATCTTCTTGATTCTTTGGAACAGTATGTCAAAGGAGATTTATTAGAAGGTGCAAATGCATATCATTGTGAAAAATGCAATAAAAAGGTATGGATTGTCCAGCTTTAAAATAATTATGATGACATTTGATGATTTCAAAGATGTTGATTTTTTGTTTATCCTCAAAATTCACCCTTTTTAAAAATTCTCTACCCTACTTGTCCTAGTGATAATAGTCAAGAGGATAACTGATTTAATGGTTTATCAGGCAAAGAAGTCAGTAACTTGACACCACATTCTCTTGCTGATAAGGGAAAATGTTTCTCCTCTTGTGTCCTTTACTTGGAGGAAACCCTTAATTTATTTAACCACATAAGATTTCTTTTTCCACCTGTGTTTAACACTTGATCAGATATTTGAAACTACCTAATTAGTTTTTATCTGTGGGAACTTAGCAGTCTTTGGGAGAGATGATTTACACACATGGATAGTAAATATAATGTCTTTTCAAGCTGCTAGGCCCTCTCACCTACAAATCACCTGCATTATTTTGACCTTACCAACCACATAGAGAGGTATTGAAGTGTAGAGCTTGTGAAAGCCAATACTGCTTGCCTCCCACACCTCAGTGACCTGAGACAAGTCACTTAACCTCACAGAAACTCTTAATCCTCATCTTTAAGATCAGTGGTACCTCCTTGAGCGAGTTGTAAGGATTAAATATGTTACTGTTTGTGCACTTCACAGTATTATCTGATATCTAATTTCCCAATGAATAAGTTGTTGTATTACTTTGGTTTTCTCACACCAAACCACCTTCATTAGATTAACAGTAAACATCAAGTAATAATGGCTAGATAACAGTGTAGAAACCAAGAAAAAAGTAATGTTAGTATCACTAATTTTTACAGTGGCATGAGGCAGTGGCAGAGGACATTTCCATGTTATTAATTTTAACACTTAAGTCAATTGTGGCAGAATTACTTTATGTTCATTATGTATTTCTTTACACTTAAAAATCCAAATAAGTCTAAAGGGAGTTTGATAATATCATTTAAAGATTTGCTTGGATGTTTTTTTCATTGTTACAAGTTTGTTTGCTTTTTTGCAGCGGATTATAAAAAAGCAGTTGATAACTTTCTCTTTATTTTTAGGTTGATACTGTAAAGCGCTTGCTAATTAAAAAATTACCTCCTGTTCTTGCTATCCAACTAAAACGATTCGACTATGATTGGGAAAGAGAATGTGCAATCAAGTTCAATGATTATTTCGAATTTCCTCGTGAACTTGACATGGAACCTTACACAGTTGCAGGTGTTGCTAAGCTGGAAGGAGATAATGTAAACCCAGAGAGTCAGCTGATACAGCAGAATGAGCAGTCTGAAAGCGAGACTGCAGGAAGCACAAAGTATAGGCTTGTGGGTGTGCTTGTACACAGTGGTCAAGCAAGTGGGGGACATTATTATTCTTACATCATTCAAAGGAATGGTGGAGATGGTGAGAGAAATCGCTGGTATAAATTTGATGATGGAGATGTAACCGAATGTAAAATGGATGATGACGAGGAAATGAAAAATCAGTGTTTTGGTGGAGAATACATGGGAGAAGTGTTTGATCACATGATGAAGCGCATGTCATATAGGCGCCAGAAAAGGTGGTGGAATGCTTATATACTTTTTTATGAAAGAATGGACACAATAGACCAAGATGATGAATTGATAAGATACATATCGGAGCTTGCTATCACCACAAGACCCCATCAAATAATAATGCCATCAGCCATTGAAAGAAGTGTACGGAAACAGAATGTACAATTCATGCATAACCGAATGCAGTACAGTTTGGAGTATTTTCAGTTCATGAAAAAACTGCTTACATGTAATGGTGTTTACTTAAACCCTCCTCCAGGTAAGTGTCGAGAGTTTGGCTTCTTAGTAATAAAGAATAATTCATACTTTACTTGGAGGATTTCATTGACATGTTTAAGTTAATATAACGTTTTTAAATGCGTCTAAGTTTTTGCTTTTGGTTATTTTAAAGTCACATTTAAGATGGCTAGTACCTTTGCTCAATATATTAATGTTTGGAGACAGGAACTTTGGTTTGTTTTAATGATTTTTTTGTTTTGTTTTGTTTTTTTTACTCAGATTGGTTTGAAAATGCTTTCATGACCTACTAAAATCAGGAATAACAGTTATTTCCTAAGTAGTGTGAGAAGGTGCTTAACAGATTTAGGACTTCTCAAAATGCATACTTGTTGAAAAATGAAACTTGAAAATAGAAATTTGATTTTTTTTATATCTATATTTTATTTATAGGGCAAGATCACCTGTTGCCTGAAGCAGAAGAAATCACTATGATTAGTATTCAACTTGCTGCTAGGTTCCTCTTTACTACAGGATTTCACACAAAGAAAATAGTCCGTGGCTCTGCCAGTGACTGGTAGGTACATTGCTTTGGCTTTTCATTTCTAGAATACTGACATTTGGTTTGGTTCTTTATTAGAACTGCTTTATTTTTTCCAAGCCATGAGGATCTTGTTTCAATTTTGAAATGAATAAAAAAATTCTTGGTAGCCCTAATGAGATTATATTAAAATGCTTAGACTAAATATGGCCAGTTTTATCATTTGGAAACTGACTTCTGCTTCCATTAGCCTTGTATTCTATCTTTGACATCTCGTGTAAAAAATTAGATTGAAAAGTTTAAGCTATTTAATCATGAAATTACTATCTTCCTTAGGTAAAGTTCTGCCATAGATTCAAAGGGTAAAATATTAAAATGGTTTAAACTTTCTTAATTGTGAAAATACAGAGGCCATTATAATATCTTGATTTAACAACTTTTCTTATCCAAGAGTGAGATGTTAAGGAAAGGGGGGGGAGGGGGGGGGCTATTTGTCATGGAACCTACGAGTTTAATAGTGGATTTTTCAGAGTTCAGTGCAAGCTTTTGCTTATTTTTTTAAGTCATTGAGAAAAGACCAACTTGTCGTATTCACCTATCTTTTTAATGTTAGTACTAAAAGCAACTGTTTGCTGCTTCTCTCTTCAGCAGCGAAGGTCTTTGCTTTTTTTTCTTTTCTTTTGGTTCATAGAGATGCATCCCTTTTGTATGTGAAGTAAGTCATATTGATAGTCATAGATTTATTTTGTTTGTTTATTTTAGGTATGATGCGTTGTGTATTCTCCTTCGTCACAGCAAGAATGTACGTTTTTGGTTTGCTCATAATGTCCTTTTTAATGTTTCAAATCGCTTTTCTGAATACCTTTTGGAATGCCCGAGTGCAGAAGTGAGGGGAGCGTTTGCGAAACTTATAGTTTTTATTGCACATTTTTCCTTGCAAGATGGGCCATGTCCTTCACCTTTTGCATCTCCTGGACCTTCTAGTCAGGTAATTGTACAGTTTGCTTTCTAATGATTACTTACAAAAAAATAACATTTGCTGGAAGTTGCAGTCAAAGGATTATGTGGGTCTCTTTGATAGGTTTTTTAATATATGTGTGTATACAATACATAGAGACACACACACACACACAGAATCTGATGTCTTGAGTTTGACGAAAATTACTATATAGAAATGAATTAAAAGGGACTGGGAGCTGGGTGCAGTGGTACTCACCTACAATCCCAGCAACTGAGGAGGATGGAGGCATTAAAGGGAACTTTAGACCCTGCCTCAAAATGAAAAATAAAAAGGAATGGGGATGTGGTTCAGAGGTAAAGCACCTCTGAATTCAATCCCCAGTGCCAGGAAAAAAAGAAAGAAAGAAATGAGCAGTGATTTTTGACCTTCTAAAACGTAAGGGAGCTGGGTGTGGTGGCTCGTACCTATAATCCCAGTGACTCAGGAGGCTGAGGCAGGATAATAAGGAAACTCTTCCTGTTCAGTTACATGTAGTAGCTTTTTTTTTTTAATAAACTTAAGTAAATTTGTCTGTCTTAAAGAATTTTTTTATGGATTTGAAATTTACAGCAATGTGAAGGATTTATAATGAAATCTACCCAGATCTTCATTCCCTTTCCTAACCAGCAATCCTTTTTAGTAGTTTGTGTGATCAGTTCTTCCATAAATTTATGCTAGTGTCAATGTACACCCTTTTTTTATGTGAAGATAATTAATACCTGCACATTATTGCTAAGAAACAGCTAATATTTTATCTTTTACAGGCTTACGACAACTTAAGTTTGAGCGATCACTTACTAAGAGCAGTACTAAATCTCTTGAGAAGGGAAGTTTCAGAGCATGGACGTCATTTACAGCAGTATTTCAACTTGTTTGTAATGTATGCTAATTTAGGTAAGAATTTAGGTTTTCCTAATCTGTTTAATCTGTATCTCATTTAGGTCAATTGATGAAATATAACCTAGTTTAATGTAGAAAATTGATACAGGAAACCTTATACTTTATAGTAATTTATGCCTCACAGCTCTGCATTAGACACAGGTAAGAATCTATGTCATATCCGTATTTTGTCTTCTAAAACGGTGGTGTCAGATATGGCTGGTTTTCGAAACATACTCATTTTTGTGTTCCCATCTCATACTGATTGGATTAGAATTCCCAAAGTTAATTTGAGGAATCTATATTTTATAAAGGTTCCCAGATGGTTATAATAATACTTCGCAAGTTTTGAGTTTCTTAATGGGATATATAGAAGCAAACTAAAAGGTAGTTTCCATTAAGTTAAATATGTTCATGGTTATAATAGGGAAAATATGAAGTGCTGGGGATGTACATCTTTGGGGTACCCAATCAGATTTGAGGAGTATAGAAGATGTAATGGGGAAGTTGATGTGGGAACTGGTTACTTGAGTTTTCCATGCAGAGTGAATAGCAAATGCAAACACGTGGAATTAATTTAGGGTTGCTCATTGTCCAGTGACAATTATTCAGTCTAATTAGAATTGATATAGTAATGGCAGAAGTGGTAAACAAGAATCCCTCATGCTATTCTGCTCATGCTATTCTGGCAGACCCTGTGAGAGAGGTCTGGTTTATGTTCTGAGGCATTGATGAGCTTTTGTGGGGCTCTGAACAGACGTACCTAGAAAATCTACAATGGAGTAGGACTAGAGGTGGTTGAAATGAACTAAAGACAAAAGATCATTCTGGCCTATACTGGAGAACTATCGTTGAGTGAGGGATACAAGTAGACAGCTTCTGGTGCTTTTTATAAGGAGAATCTGTGGCATTTGGTGATTGGACATTCAGGGGAAGGAGCATAGAACAGATGTTAAGAATGATGCCCAGGATTCCAGTTTGACCAACTGAAAAAATAGTGGTGCCACTGAGTTGGGGAAACTCCAGAGTTAAAACATGGAAAAAAGGATGATGAGTTCAGTTTGGGCAGATTGAGTTTGTGCCTATGTGACACCTAAATTGAAATACCGGGAGAACAAGAAAATATTCCTCTGGAAAAATTTTGGAATCATCTGAATAAAAACAGCTGCAACTTGACGCCTTTGGCATGAGCTTGATCATCCAGGCAAGAAGTTAGCCTAGCCTGGAAACTGAGGAATATTAATGGAATATTAATTACCTTAATATGTAATTAGTATCTTCCCCTGAAGATATTAGCACTCTAGCACATGCTCGTAATCCCAGCACTAGGGAGGCTGAGACAGAAAGATTGCAAGTTTTAAGGCCAGCCTGAGCAACTTAAGGAGACTCTGTCTTGAAATCAAAAACAGCCAGGGATGCTGGGCACAGTGACCCAGGTAGCTGAGGCAGGAGGATCACAAGTTCAGAGCCAGCCTCAGCAATTCAGAGAGGCCCTAAAAAACTTGATGAGACCCTGTCTCAAAAAGGGCTGGGGATGTGGTTCAGTGGTTAGGCACCCCTAACCCTAACCCCTGGTACTAAAAAAAAAAAAATTTTAAAAAGAGCCAGTGATGTACCTTGCTAATAGAGCACCTCTGGGTTTAGTAGCCAGTACTGTACAAAAAATGGTGGGGGGTGGGGCAGGAAGAAGAGGTAGTGAAGAATTCAAGAAGGAAGTGGTTATGGTTTGAAAACTGCTGTGTAGTTTTACCTCATTAAGGGGAACAGAAACTAAATTGGCATGAGTTTTAAGGAGTGAGAAAATGAGAAAGTAGACCGAATGTAAGCATCTTTTTCGGGAAGTTTGCAGAGGAAAGAGAAGAGGCAATTTATAGAACGTTCTTATTTCTCCATTTAATAGTTACTGTTTTCATCATCCTATGATAAAGGTTGCCATCTTGGTCAATCCTTTGCCGCTTTCCAGGCCCTAAAAAGTTCATCTTCCACATGGTCCAGTATGACCAGAAGGTTATAGTCATGGTCACTGTTTATCAATTTTAATATTTAAGTCTAATTATACCTAATTTGTTCTATCCTGATTTAAGAGTCTTGATTGCTTAAACTCTTTTTTTTTTTTTTTTTTTTAAAAAGGGGGGGAAAAAACGGGGGGCCAACCAACAGAGCACCACCCCCCCCCCATTTTTTTTTTTTTTTTTTAAAGACGAGGTCTCACTGAGTTGCTTATCTTCTCCCACTCCTTAACCTGGTTTTAAACTACCCATCCTCCTCCTCATATTTTGAATACTATTTTTTTATTCACAAAGCCTTTATCATCCTAATGTTTTTCTTCCTCTCTTCCTTTTACCATCTCTTTCACTGTAGGTGTGGCAGAGAAGACACAGCTGCTCAAACTAAGTGTACCTGCTACTTTTATGCTTGTGTCTTTAGATGAAGGTCCAGGTCCTCCAATCAAATATCAGTATGCTGAATTAGGCAAATTATACTCAGTAGTGTCACAGCTGATCCGCTGTTGCAATGTGTCATCAAGAATGCAGTCTTCAATAAATGGTAAAGAAGAAAGCCTCATTCTTCCCGATAATTTTTAAATACTGCTGGACTATATAGCACTTGATCAAATGTTAATTCTGAAGATGTTTTAATACAAAAAATCTGAAGGAAGGTCTGCTTGGAAATATTTTATAATATTTTGAGTCCTATACCTTTTTTACATGTTTACTAGGGACTTCTGCCTGCTTGCTACTGAAGTTGACACCTTGTTTATGAAGTACTTTAAGAATTTTTGCATTTTATCATTTTGGGATATCTGATCATGGTAACATAATATTACTTCATTGTGCTTAGGAAACATGATTTACAAAGTTTTGGGGGTTTTTTTTGTTTTGTTTTGTTTTTCCAAAAATAAGTTCACAGGCTACTTTCTGTGGTGAAATCAGTGTATTGTTACTATGGAAAAGTGTATCAGTTGTTCATTGCCAAATCTGCATTCTAGGTAATCCTCCTCTTCCCAATCCATTTGGTGATCCCAATTTATCACAACCTATAATGCCAATTCAGCAGAATGTGGCAGACATATTGTTTGTGAGAACAAGTTATGTGAAGAAAATCATTGAAGACTGCAGTAACTCAGAGGAAACTGTCAAATTGCTTCGTTTTTGCTGCTGGGAGAATCCTCAATTCTCTTCTACTGTCCTCAGTGAACTTCTCTGGCAGGTTAAAGGAACATAAACATTGATAAATCTCTATGATTTGATTTGTTATTCCTTTAAGTCATTCACACTGTCCTACCTGTTTTTAGGTTGCATATTCCTACACCTATGAACTTCGGCCCTATTTGGATCTGCTTCTGCAAATCTTACTGATTGAGGACTCCTGGCAGACTCACAGGTGGATAGTTGTTTTCATTACTGGACTATTTATACTTGCCCAGGTGTTAGATGTAATTGAAATTGATAGTCACCACTTTAGAGTCCTAGTGAATATTTCATCTTAAAAAAACTCAGAACAGCCAGGTGCATTGGCACACACCTATAATCCCAGCTACTCGGGAGGCTGAAGGTAAGGGTTAGGATTAGGGCAATTTATCGAGACACTGCCTCATTTTTTAAAAGGGCTGGGAGTGTGGTTCCATGATAGAGTGCTTGCCCAGCATGACATTTTCATTTCATTTTCTCTCTTTACCCAGGTTTCATGCTTAATATACTTAAATAAGTATATTAAAAGAAATAACTTCATTTCTTTCAACAGTATTTTTATTATAGTTGTACATGCTGATGGGATTTGTTGTTACATATTTATACGTGCACATAATATAACAGTATAATTTGGCCAATATCACTCCTCTTCACTTTCCTCCTCCCTCTAGCATAGGCACTTGGTAAATATTTAAGTTCTTTGATGATTCCCTTAATTTTTTTAGGATTAGTTTGCATTAGCTTTAGAATTAGTTGCATGAAATAATATTTGGTCACCTAAAAGTAGTCCTTAGGTAAGTCCTTAGAGTCTATAAAGTCATTGCAAACACTGAGGTAGTAAATAGTAAATTGTTGCTTCTGCCAGGAAATAGTTAAGTTTCTGTGAACCTCTGTTTACATTTTTATCCACCTATCAGTATACAACCTTGTTTTTCTGTGTGCTTCTGTTTAAAGACACCTTATTTAATACATGTTGTTGACTAACGTTGAGCTTGCAAGCTGGGCATGGTGACGCATGCCTGCAATCCCAGCTGTTTGGTAGGCTGAGGCAGAAGGGTCACAAGTTTGGGGCTAGCCTAACCAAATTATTTAACACATTTTCTCATCTCTTCAGTGGTGTAGTAATAATAATAATAATACCTATAGTCTAGTATTAGATTAAATGACTAGATCAGATATTAAATGAGTGACATATAATAGGCAATAAATATAAGCTGCTACATTAGATTTTAGAAGTTTTAATGTTACATCTGCTTCTCTTTCAGAATTCATAATGCCCTTAAGGGAATTCCAGATGACCGAGATGGGCTGTTTGACACAATCCAGCGCTCTAAGAATCACTATCAAAAAAGAGCATACCAATGTATAAAATGTATGGTAGCTCTCTTTAGCAATTGTCCTGTTGCTTATCAAATCCTGCAGGTGAAGGTTTTTTCTTTTGTAGAAATCTGAATCAGAATTAAGGGTTCTATTTTAAAGAAGGGTTGTCGTCGTCTTTTTTTAAGTTAACTTTGAAAGTTTTCCAAGTCCTCTTATGTGGTTTTATTTTCTTTTGAAGGGAAATGGAGATCTGAAAAGAAAGTGGACCTGGGCAGTGGAATGGCTTGGAGATGAACTTGAAAGAAGACCATACACTGGCAATCCTCAATACACTTACAACAATTGGTCTCCCCCAGTACAAAGCAATGAAACATCAAATGGCTATTTCTTGGAGAGATCTCATAGCGCTAGGATGACACTTGCAAAAGCTTGTGAACTCTGTCCAGAGGAGGTAAAAAAAGCCACCAGTGTGCAGCAGATAGAAATGGAAGAAAGCAAAGTAATTCTTTACTTTATAGGCCAGTGTTTATGTATTAGCAATAGTGTTTAAAGAAAAAGTTACATTGAAGTTTTTGTTTGTGTTACCGTTAACTTTATGTTGTGTTAATTCTAGTTTCTTTGTTTATCTGCAATAAGAGCAGTTGTTAATGAGTCAGTTTTGTAGGTTTTAAAAATTCATTTCAGGGCTGGAGATTTATGTAGCTCAGTGATAGAGTGCTTACCTAGTACGCACAAAGCCCTGGGTTTGACCCTTAACACTGCAAAACAAAACAAAAAATAAAATATTCTGGGCATGGTGATGCACACCTGTAATCCTAGCTACTCAGGAGGCTGAGACAGGATTGTTGCAAGTTTCAGGCCAGCCTCTGCAATTTAGCTCAAAATAAAAATCTGTCTCAAAATAAAAAGGACTGGTGATGTGGCTCAGTGCTAGAGTGCTCCTGGGTTCAGTCCCCAACAGCACAAAAACAAATGAGTAAATTTTAGTTCAAACAGGAAAAGTTAAAAATGAGCTTGAATTTATTTGCCTCTGTAATTCTTTTTTTTTTTTTTTAATTAGGAGCCAGATGACCAAGATGCCCCAGATGAGCATGAGTCACCTCCACCTGAAGATGCCCCATTATACCCCCATTCACCTGGATCTCAGTATCAACAGGTAAACAGGAGTCAGATTTGGGGTTTAGTCCCTAGAACCAATTCTTAGGCTTACAGAATGACTAAATTTTTTATGACTGTGAAGTCATGGAGGGATTCTCTAGACTTAATGTAGGGGACATGATCAGAAGAGGAATGGTTAGAGTCGGGTCATGGTGCACATTTCACCTTGGCCCTGTGATGGTTTCCTCACCAAGTAGTTGCCCTTCTGAAATTGGTAGTTAGACTTGGTAAACCTATTTGATAATTCATGTCAACATAAAATGATAACCATTGCTTAGCGCAAAAGATTATGCTGATATTTCCTGTTAGACTTTGTCTGCAAATGGATTCTGAGGACATTAAGGTATGATGATGAAGTAAGAGGTCCTTGGTTACTTAACCCTAGATTTCCGTGAGAGAGTATAAATTATTGAGAAAAAAAATTAAGGGTTTCGCCAGGCACAGTGGTGCACGCCTATAATCCCAGTGGCTCACACCTATAGTCCCAGCGTCTCGGGAGGCTGAGGCAGGAGGATCATGAGTCAAAGCCAGCCTCAGCAACTTAGCAAGGCCCTAAGCAACTCAGTGAGACCCTGTCTCTAAATAAAATACAAAATAGGGCTGGGGATGTGGCTCAGTGGTGGAGTGCCCCTGGGTTCAATCCCCAGTACCAAAAAAAAAAAAAAAATAAGGATTTGGTAGTTTTCCATGGACTGTAAAAATCAATAAACAAAGAAAATTAGGTGAAGAAACATTCTAAATGAGAACTTCTCTAAACCCAGTTGTCACTATATCTGTTTTTAAGGTGGGAGTGGTATTCAAATGTGGACAGGTAACAGAGCCTCCCGGAGGGCTTGTTAGAGCACAGGGTGCTAGATCGGCCCCAGAGCATCAGGTTCCATAGGTCTCCCACCCACAGTGTGCTGTTCTAACAAGTTCCCACTGCTTGCCTGAAAACCGGTTTGAGAAACACTTAAATCATTCTTTCTTAGGTTTCAAGATGTAAGTAGAAGCCTACTGAATAGTTAAGAAATGCATATTCAACATATTTATTTTCAGAATACAAGTGATAGAAAGTAAAACCTGAAATCTTGGCTGATGGGATATGCAAAAGAATGAGTGCCCTATAGGGTTCAGGCATTTCAATAGATTAAGGAACCAAATCCACAGGAGAAAAAATTACTTTGCTCGACCATGAGAAAGTGCATGTTAATCACACCTGGTTGCTTTGTTATCTTCTTCAACATTGTTTTGTGTTGTTATTGCTCCTGCCGACCTCATATCATGGTCAGTCATCTATCATATGGAAGAGTTGGAATTTCATGTATTCTAACTCAAATCATTCTTCATGAAGATTTTAGCCAATAATAATAATGGGTTAATCCCTTATTAGTCAGACTTTTGCATCTGAAAATCACTTTGGGCTGGGTGTAGTGGCATGTGCCTATAATCCTATCATCTAGGGAGTCTGAGACAGTAGGATCTCAAGTTCAAGGCCAGCTTGGGCAACTTAGACTCTGTCTTTAAAAGGGGGGTGGGCTGAGGATTCTGAGGATGTAGCTTAGAGCATCCCTGGGTTCAATCCCCAATACTGCCCAGAAACAAAACAAAACAAAACTGAAAATGGCTTTGGCCAAAGATTTATACAGAGCTACACAATCATCACTCTTATTTGGGGCCTTAAGGTTTGTACTTACACTAGCTTTTTCTCTTTCAAACAGGTTAATTTTTTTTTTGCTATTAATCTTAAGTGTATTTAAAGAATAGTGAAAGAAATGTTTACATTTTCACAAACTGCAGCTGTGATTTTAAAATTTGTATACCCTGGGAAAAATGTTAACATGCAGATCTCATCTCCCCTCCCAGAATAACCATGTGCATGGACAGCCATATACAGGCCCAGCAGCACACCACATGAACAACCCTCAGAGAACTGGCCAACGAGCACAAGAAAATTATGAAGGCAGTGAAGAAGTATCCCCACCTCAGACCAAGGATCAATGAAATGCACATAATTAACTGGTTCCATCAAGACTGTGCACCCAGGCCTTACAGTCCAACCTTTTTCTGTGTCTGGCTAATATTTAAAACTAGAAAACTATTCCTAATCAACCTGGAGTGGAGAGTTTATTCACTGTCTTATCTGCAGAAATTTGCTGTCAATATATAACCCGCCTGCAGTGGAAAGTGTATAGTGTTTTGTAATAAATGGCCTGATGCTAATGTGTAAATGGCAAAGGTGTATATAGTATATTAATGTTTGACTGTTAATTCTTAAGCAAGAAACTTTTTTCTTGATGAGACTCACAGATCTACAAAAATTACAAAAGTTAATTTTCTTGTTATACCCACTGCACTCTGCAACCAGTGTTGCCTGCCTCATGGCAGTTGGATCAACTCCTTTACAAAAACAAAAAATAAACCAACAGCAACAAAACAGCCCATTCATGTCAGCCACACCAATAGTTTGATGTTAATTCTTTGCCACTGAAGTCAATTTTAACTATGAGCAATGTAAGGCTGGTAACCTTTAAATTTTTCGGTTGATGTGGAAAATTGGTGATGTAACATTGTTTCTAGATCTTTTTCATTGCCTTTTTATTCTGATATTAGGTTAATCACTTTGAAGCTATAGTTATGCTGTAACATTTAGCATGGCTTCACACCACGTTAGTGTAGCCAATGAGGAAAAAAAATTACCATAATGACTGCAGTTGTCCGAGGTGACAGCTGTGTTGCTCAGAGCTTTTCCTTCTTACACCTAGAATATAAAATAAAGCGAGGGGAGAAATGTGACAGGCAGTTTTCAGTTGCACATATGTTCCTTCTCATATTTGACAGTTCGGTTTCTGGGTGGGTAAAGAAAAGTATCAGTAATGGGAATTTTAAAAGATTTTTTTTTAATATGCAAAAATTTGCTATGCCAGGATGCTGGAGCATAATAGAAGACTGTATTTGGTGTGCTTGTTTTGTTTCTTTGTAGAGATTATTAGGTGAATCTTCTAAGACCTTCCTTCTGCTGGATCCCAGTGATGTGGAAGTCGTCAGAATCCCACAGTACTTGGAGTACCTCTGCACCAAGATGTCTGGCTGATTTTTTTGCTCAGTCACAATTTTACTTGAAAGCAAGAATTGTCCTAGCTCATTTTCCATTATTCCAAAAATAGTAACATTCAAAGCAGGGTCTAATTTAAAAAGAAACTACTGGTTAGTTAATATAATTGAAGTATCACAATTTCAGAATAAACATTTGATTAAAGATAAGGAACTCATCAGTTAATACTGTATTTTAAAAAGGATTGGTGACTTGAATGTGTGTAATTTTTTTGGAACCTGTCTAAAAACCAAATACCCCTGCAAACAGATACAGCCCACCCTATTCTATTTAAATATTTTGCTGTTTTATTTTATAGAAATTATTTTGCTGAATTCACAAATAGAATTTGATTTAAGAAGAACTTTTTGTCCTGTGGTGTGTTTTGGGTTACTTTTTTTGTCCTTTTTTTTTTTTTCTTTTTTTTTAAAGGACTGCATATTAAAATTCTGTGCATAGCATGCATAGGCATGGCACTTAATTCAGGACTTCAGTTAACATTTTTGTGCACAGAAAGATTTGACCTTTGGCCCTTTACCAAAAACTTAAGAGAACCGGGAGCAGTGGCACACGCCTGTAATCCCAGTGACTGAGGCTGAGGCAAGAGAATTGCCTGGAAAATTTAGTGAGACTGTCTCCAAATTAAAAAATAAAAAGGGCTGGGGATGCAGCTCAATGGTAGAGTGCTCCTGGGTTCAGTCCCCAGTACCCCAAAATTATATACTTAGAGAAAACAGAATGTTGACACTGTAAAAGTTTCCTAACAATCAATCTTGTACTTTTTGTATGTTTTTTATATACATGTATATTTAATGAGCACAAGCTAGGTTGTATTTTTTACAATTCAGTTAATGGGAAAATGTTTTGTCAAAAGGCAGTCGTTGAAACTGAACAAAGCATAAACAAAACAGCACTGCATTATTTTGTGATTAAAGGGGCAGGTATTTAAGATAAAGCTTTGGGTATCTTATTTGCAGTACTCTAGTAAATCTGTGCATCTAGGTTTTCTGTAGTAGTAGGATAGTCTGTTTTTACTTTAAGTATGTTACATCTGAATTTTAAGTTTCTTTTTTCTTTTGTGTTTTGCAGAGCTGGGGATGGAACCCAGGGCCTCAAACATGCTAGGCAAATGCTCTACCTTTGAGCTACATCCCCAGCCTGAGTTTGTTTGAGCAAGGGTTGTACAGTGTTTGCAATTCCAGTTGGTAGTTTTAACTCAGAAGATAGTTACACGCTTTCTCAACTAGTAAAGTAGGTTAACTTTATTTGGACAAGTTCCTATTATTGTTAATGACACCATCTCACCATCTGAGAGGTGATTTTAAAATTTCCTGGTCCTTAACAAAAGTATGTAATGTACTTATTTAAAACGTAATGACTTCCTAGGTAAGAAAAAACTTGATATTTAAAAAGGCTGTGAATTTTTCTCTTTGGAGGGAGATCCCAACTTTGCTTCGAATTTACAAGCCCCCCTGTAGTGCCCGGTGAAGGGTTGAGAGTCATTTTTCCCTCTCTTTGAGGAAGAGTGGCCTGTATTGTGACCAGGAGTGAGGGAGAGCGAACAGTTATTTTTGTTTGTGCAAATTATTTTGTGTATTTAACTCTTAAGTATTAGTGTATAACCGGAAATTTTAGGATGCATGTTATTGTAAGAACAACCTTAGTGGTGATTTTTGAGGTCTTTTTCTGAACATACATGGCACATTTTCAATTTCAAGTTTTCAAAGTGCCTAAAGGTTATTTAATTCTCCCTCAGTTGATTTTCTTGAGCCATATACTTCCTCCTTTAAATGTTTCTTGCAGAATCACTAGTCTTCCTTCGAAAGAAATACTCCTGGAATTCTAAATGGCATGATTACTCATAGAAGACAGTAGACTCTGTTAACGTAAAGACTGAAGATATTTTAGTTGTAAAACTGTGTGAACTAGGGCTTTGCCCTGCTGGATCTAAGTATTTCAGTGTACAACTTGGTAAGAACCGTATTGCTGCTGTTTTTAAGCCCTCCACCAACCAAAATTTTCATGTTCAACATGGTAGAGGCAGAAATAACATAATCATATTTGGGGACTTTTTGTTGAATTTCTCTTGGTCATAATTTCCCAGCCTTGCGTCTTTTAGCTATGATGTATACAAACTTAGAATTATTAAAGTGTTTTCTATTTTTTTCATGATTAACTTTTATTAGTGAATAAGTCTTTAATCCTCTCAGTGGTTCAAGAGATGAGCCTTTTTTATTTGAATTGTTTGTAAATGAAAACCACAGTCTGTGATAATTCAGATGAATTCAGAATAGTTTTCAGTTTTTTATTAGTATTTTTGCAGCTTATGTTCTCCCATGAACTGTTTTACTTTGCCGGTTTGTGGTTAATTTGGTGGCTATATCCTGCCTTATTTAGAATTATAACTGGATAAGAAATTTGCCTTTTCGTTTTAAGTGCCCAGTTTCGGCCTCCAGTTTAAAGGTACTACATACATGCTGCCGATACAGGAAGACAACACCCACTCGCCCCAGCTTTTGTGTTACCAAGAAAAAGAACAGTACTGGTTTCATAGTAGGGCTCAACCAGAATTGGTCCTACACCTCCGTGTTTAGTATTTGAAAATAAGGTTTTGGGTGTGATGAATCACTACAAGAAGTGCTAAATGTATTAAGAACTTAACTGCCGATTGTATTTATAACAGTTTATTTCATGCTTGCAGAAATGTAGCACTTGTCCTCCAAATTTATAGGTGTAAGAAAAGGTGGGGAGAGGTGCACCACATTTTAAAGTCACAAGTGAGTGCAAAGTTTTATTTTGAAATCCAGATTCCCAAAAGGAAATTTCACCACCCAACTCACACTTCCTAGCCTTTTACAAACCAACAGACTGACATAAAGATTGTCCACAGTTCCTAAGATTTAGCACATATACAAAAATAAAACTTTATAAATTAAATTTGGGTTTTCCTTTTATTTATTAAAACTCGTAAGTTCAGAAGGGAATTCCTCCGCCTTCCACCCCACAAGTCTAGGGATCAGACCCAGGACCTCAACACTCCAGCCCTGGAGGGAATTTTTTTTAAAGGAACTCTGCCATCCTTTGGTAGATCCAAAGTGTGTTCATACCTGAGCAGTTCTGAAATTGAGTTGTGATCTAATTGCTGACACAGTCCTTCTAAAACCAGGATTTAATAGTTTGGTGTTTCAGAGTTCTTTAAGATCTGAAATAAAAGGCAGGTCACATGTTTTGAGGCAAGTTATAAGAGGGAAACGTTTCTCAACATGCCATCTGCTCTTACTCAGGATCTAAAAAGTAACTTGTCATATTTCAAGGAACTAGGACTTCTCCGGAAATCTGTTGGTTTCCCTAAAGTTGGTTTACTTCCAAGACTGCTGCTCAAATATTCAAATTTTATTGATAATTTTTCAACAATCAAGACAGGCATGGTACACCTGTAATCCCAGTGACTTGGGAGGCTGAACAGGTGTATCAAAAAATTTGAGACCAGCCTCAGCAACTTAGACCCTGAGACCCAGGGTATGTCTCTAAAAAAGGACTGGGGATGTTGCTCAGTGGTGATGTGTCCCTGACCTGACTCTCCAGTACAAAATAAAAACAATCAGAAAAATATTTTTCTGCCATTTGGAAAACTCCCTCTAGTTGGATTAGAACATTTTAAGACAGGTTGCGTATCCCTAATCTGAAATGCTTGGGGACCAAAGGTTAGATTTGGGGTTACATAGCCTGAGAATAATTTTTTACAGTATTCTTAGTGGCCCTATGATTTACCTTAAGCATTTTCTCCAGTGCTGGGGATGCAATCCAGGATTTGGTGCATGCTAGACAAACTCTACCACTGAGCCACACAGCCCAGAAAATTTCAGACCCCCAAAATTGGTTATTTTGCCATAACTGGTGCATTCCTATAATCCCGGTGACTTGGGAGACCGAGGCAGGTGTATTGCAAGTTCAAGGCCAGCCTCTCTACTTGATGAGACCCTACCTCAAAAAAGGGGGGGGGCGGGATGTGGCTCAGTGGTAAAGTGCCCCTGGGTTAAGTCCTCAATACTCCCCTACTATACACATACCAAAAAAAATTGGTTAAGGACATTTCGTTTAAATGTACCAAAGAAAAACAGTAGTAGCTGGGTGCGGTGACACATGCCTATAATCCTGGCGTATGGGAAGGCTGTGAGACAGGAGGATCACAAGTTCAAAGCCAACCTCAGCAACTTAGCTGAGGTTTTTTTTGTCTCAAAAAATAAAAGGCTGGGGATGTGGCTCAGTGGTTGAGTGCCTCTGGGTTCAAGTCTCATTACAAAAAAAAAAAGGTTTTAGCGGTCATCTTGGGTACAACAGGTTCACGTTCTACCCCATTAACACTACAGAATAGTTGAATTTTACCAAATCAAAAATGTCATCTATTGTGAGGTGCACCATTAAGAAAATTCACTGAGGTGGCTGGGGATGCAGCTCAGTTGGTCACAAGCACACGGCCCTGGATTCGATCCCCAGCTCCGCAAAAAAAAAAAAAAAAAATTAACTGAGGGGTATCAAAACATGGGAAATCCCCTTCCCCAAAATGTTAATTTAGAAATTTTTTTTTGTAGAGTTTACATTGGTTATTTTCTATTAGCAAAATTCAGAAATGCTGTTTTTGTGTAGTCGCTATCAAAGCTGGCCAGTTTGCAAATTTGTGAAGGAAAAGCCTTGATGGGACTGAACTTGCAAGAACTTGTTTTTTTTTTTTGGAAACAGGGTCTCCCTAAGCTGCTGAGGATCTTGAGGTTCTTGCTGAGTTGCCAAAGCTGGTCTCAAAATTGTGATCCTCCTGCCTCAGCCCCCTGAGTTGCTAGCCATTCTTTTGAGATAGTTTTGTGTGGCTGGCCCCCAGTTCTCATCTGCCAGGATTTTCTGCTGCTTAACTACTGATCAGCTGGACTTGTATGTGTCATTGCACTCCCTACATTAAAAAATAAGAGTATACCCTGGGCATGGTGGTGCACCCCATAATGCTTGTAATCTCAGTGACTGAAGCTAAGGCAGATTAGCAAGTTCAAGGCCAGCCTGGGAAATTTAGGGAAACCGTGTCTCGAGGAGGACTGGGGATGTAGTTCAGTGTCGAGAGTGCCTCTGGGTTCAATTCCAGTACACAAAAATAAGTTTGGCCTTTCAGTGCTATCCCTCACCAAAAAACCTGGAGGGGACCACCTTGCAAGACAGTAAGAATTGTATTCACGTTCAATTTTTTTTCAACTGTGTAGATGGGGAAAAGTTCAAAATGGGTGCTTTGGAAATAGAAGAGAGTTTTTCGTGGAGTCCTGAAACGATAATGTTAATATAATAATGTAGAAATATATTATTAACAGTTATGCCTCTCAAGTAATTTTCAGTTGCTTGCCATTGGGTCATGTTCTCGTCTATTTCTTCCCCACCATTAGAACAACAGGTATTCCTTTGGAGTTCAGAAGTAAGGGTCATTTTGGTTGGGCCTTTTTTCCTTTTTGCAGTACTGGGGATTGAACCCAGGGGTACTTTACTCCTGAGCTACATCCCCAGCCCTTTATACTTTATTTTGAGTCAGGGTCTTGCTAAATTGCTGAGGCTGACCCCTCAAAACCCATCCTCCTGCCTCAGCCACCTGAGTCCCTGGGATCACAGGGGTGCACCACTGCACCAAGCCTGACTGCATCTTAAATGGTTTTTTTTTTGGAACTGGGGATTGAACTTGGGGGCACTCGGCTACTGAGCCATATCCCCAGCCCTATTTTGTATTTTATTTAGAGACAGGGTCTCACTGAGTTGCTTAGGGCCTCGCTGAGTTGCTGAGGCTGGCTTTGAACTCGAGATCCTCCTGCCTCAGTCTCCCGAGTCGCTGGGATTACAGGCATGTGCCACCGCACCCGGCTTAAATCTTAAATCCAATATTTCAGGTGGACCCAGAGAGAAGAAGGCATTTGTTTAATGAAGGTTCAGAATCACCTTCCCTTCTTGTCTACCTAAATATACTGCCTGCATCATGGCTGTTAGGGAGAGGAGACATTTGGAACCAGGGTGCCAAGGAAGTAGGTCAACATTTAGGGCATGTAGGGTGTTGAAAGAGAGAGCCCATCAAAATCGTTTTCCTAAGGTGTCTAAATGCTTAGGATGGTCCCTGAGAAATTTCTTGATGTATAAATTAGTACATTGTACCGGCTAATTAGGGAAACAAGTTTTTCAGGCTGTGCGTAAATGAGAAACATACATAGCAACTACTTACATTTGATGAATACGTAGCCTCTTTATTGAAAATATTAATCAGTAGTATTAGCAGTTAGTAATCTACTTTCAGAATGTTTTCTTGAGCATTTATGACAAATCCTTCCAGGGCCTTATGCAGATTCCCAAGAGGTTAATGTTAAGCATCACTTATTTAGAAAGCATGAGTCAAAGACTAAGATATGAATGTACTAAAAAGAACAAATACAAACAGGTTTGCCTTTCAAATGGCCACAAAGTTAATCTATGTGCTCAATAAACTGGATATTTAATAATTATCAACATAGCATTAGACTGCCGAAATAGGCTGCTTATGCTGATATTAGCCAATATCCCATTCTCGTAGGGAAAATAAATAAGCACACTGTTTCAGGAGTGCAGGCTGGAGACAAATGTTGTAGAAGAATCTTAACAGGTGTGAGAGAAGTGGCTACAGGATGTACCTCATGCTGTGCATTTGTAGAAAAAAGGTTACTCTATCCGGGCGCGGTGGCACATGCCTGTAATCCCAGCACTTGGGAGGCTGAGGCAGGAGGATCACAAATTCAAAGCCAGCCTAAGCAACTTGGTGAGGCCCTAAGCAACTCAGTGAGACCCTGTCTCTAAACAAAATACAAAATAGGGCTGGGGATGTGGCTCAGTGGTGGAGTGCCCCTGGGTTCAATACCCAGTACCAAGAAAAAGAAAAACTGGTTACTCTAACCAAGAGCAACAGGGTTTGGGGTGTTTTTGAAGAGTAATAATTTTATCAATATGCAATGCGCATTGAAGGTGTGTGTGTGCACGTGTGTGGTGTGTTGGGGATGGAACCCAGGGCCTCCTGCATCTAGGGTGTGCTCTACCACTGAGCTACACCCGCAGCCCCACATGTAAACTTTTAGTTGCCATTGTGCTACCCAGAAGTGTGATGAAGGATGGTCATTACAAAATCAGAGGCTGAAAAGAAACAAGTAGCTGGGCACCATGGTGTGCACCCCTGTAATCCCAGTGGCTCAGGAGGCTGAGGCAGGAGGATCGCGAGTTCAAAGCCAGCCTCAGCAAAATCGAGGCGCTAAGCAACTCAGTGAGACCCTGTCTCTAAATAAAAATATAAAATAGGGCTGGGGATGTGGCTCAGTCGCCTGGTGCCCCCCCCCCCCAAAAAAAAAAAAAAGGCTGGGGATGTGGTTAAGCATCCCTGGGTTCAATCCCTGGTACCGAACAAACAAACAAAAACTGATATATCGATAAGACAAGAACAAAAAGAACACGTAGATGATGTTATATCTGAAGCTAGTAAATACTGAAGTTTGGCACTAGGTTGGTTTAAAAACAGTTGTTAAAACTGGCCTTTCAAAGTTTGGCTAATGAATAGGGGGACATGGCAAATAAGGTTTGTTTCCGTAATCTGAATTCTGATGCATAAAATCTGACAGAGTTACATTTTGTGTCTAGATTAAGAGGAGGGCTGGGGATATAGCTCAGTTGGTAGAGTGCTTGCCTTGCAAGCACAAGGCCCTGGGTTCAATCCCCAGCGCCACAAAAAAAAAAAAAAAAAAATAGATTAAGAGGAAACCCAGCATCCTAAAGCAATATATTCCATATTTTAAGTTACACTATATACATCAATTGCAGTAGTTCCTTTCAGTGCATATAGTGTGGGCTCCCACTGGGGAGCAGCTTTTGTTACAAATTTGACGTGGGGTGACAACCTTGAAAACTGAAATGTGCCTTTTACGTCTTTCTACCTCTAATTTTGAACCTCGTTTGAAAATAAGTATATTGAAAAGTTATACTGACACGTTTCTAGTAGCTCAGATGGATTTCTTGAAACCACTACTTGAAACAAAAAGATGCTAACGCACTGTTCACAAACACAGGTCCATGAGGAAAGAAAATGGCAATGCAAGGCCAGGTGCAGTGGCACATGCCTGTAATCCCAGCGGCTCTGGAGGCTGAGGCAGGAGGATCAGGAGTTCAAAGCCAGCCTCAGCAAACGTGAGGTGCTAAGCAACTTAGTGAGACCCTGTCTGTAAAATACAGAATAGGGCTGGGGATGTGGCTCAGGGGTTAAGCGCCCCTGGGTTTAATCTTGAGTACAAAAAAAAGGCTCATATTTTCAAGAGACAGCAGGATATACACTGACCCAGCACCAATCCATCAAGTTCTCTCAGCAGCTTAAGTGTGGATGCCATAGGCCCCAACGGAGACATTAGTACCACACCAAATAAGAGGTTGGCCTGTGAGCTCTGCACCTGCCCAAGGGAGCAACACCTCTGCCTAAGAAAGCAGTCTGCGTGGTTCTTCTCGAGTCTGTTTTCAATTCTGAATGTTTTCCCCCATGAAAAAAATGAAGTTTGTTTATGCATTTAAACCCTCCCGTGGTTACTTTAATTGAGTAGAGGCACCTCCCTCCTCGCTTCCAGAAATGAACTGAGTTAGGTATATTGGCAGCCATTTTTCAATCTTCAGGGCAGGAATTTTCTCCTTTGCGTTTTAAGAACTCAGGTCTTAGCCGGGCGTGGTGGCGCACGCCTGTAATCCAAGCGACTTGGGAGGCTGAGGCAGGAGGATCGCGAGTTCAAAGCCAGCCTCAGCAATTTAGGGAGGCCCTAAGCAACTCAGTGAGACCCCGTCTCTAAATAAAATACAAAATAGGGCTGGGGATGTGGCTCAGTGGCCAAGTGCCCCTGAGTTCAATCCCTGGTTCCAAAAAAAAAGAACTCAGGTCTTTGTCACAATGAGTTTTCCCCTCACCAGAAATTAATCTTGCTGTAACACATCACTTAGGTACTTAATATCACAAACATGTTATGGGGCTGAAGAGATGATGTAAGGAAAGGAGGTGGAGGTTGCTATCAGAACT
Source organism: Glaucomys volans (assembly GCA_020662805.1). Classification (NCBI taxonomy): domain Eukaryota; kingdom Metazoa; phylum Chordata; class Mammalia; order Rodentia; family Sciuridae; genus Glaucomys; species Glaucomys volans. The sequence goes on along the minus strand of JAJEJO010000582.1, from coordinate 39,042 downwards.
GAAGCACAAGTTCTTAACGTGTCAAGTGTACTGTACAATGCAAAAAATTTTTTTAAGGATCTTTCCATTTTATTATATTTAAAAAACAATAAAACCAGTAGGAACCTGGGTGCAGTGGTGCACACCTCCCCAGCTGCTTGGGAAGCTGAGGCAGGAGGATTAAGAGTTCAAAGCCAGCCTCAGCAATGGTGAGGCCCTAAGCAATTCAGTGAGACCCTATCTCTAAATAAAATATAAAAAAGGGCTGGGGATGTGGCTCAGTTGGTAGAGTGCTTGTCTCGCATGCACAAGGCCCTGGGTTCAATCCCCAGCACTGCAAAAAAAGTGTGGCGGGGAGACTGGGGAATGTGGCTCAGTGGTTAAGTGCTTCTGGGTTCAATTCCCAGTACCTGAAAAAAAGAAAAGGAACTAAGGGAAAAGATGGGGATGGGGAAAGAAATATAGAAGAGGATTAGGCAAAGATCAGAGATATAAAAGGGAGAAGTACAGACGGGAGAAGGAAGGTCAAAGAGTCCCAAAGTCAGGGCAGGAAAGATGTTTCTAAGGACTAGACATCACTTCATTTGATAGAACACAAATTATATATATATATACACACACACACACACACACACATATATATATTTAGTTGTTAACAGACCTTTCTTTTATTTATTTATATGTGGTGCTGAGAATGGAACCCAGTGCCTCACACCTGCCAGGCAAGTGCTCTGCCACTGAGCCACAGCCCCAGCCCAGAACACAAGTTCTTTTGATAATGCCTCTCCATGTTGCTCTTCTGATTTGAATGTGGGGCATTGGGTCCAAACTTAGTTTCTGGAAGGCTCATCACTCCAGGTATATAGTCATTAATCATGTGTGAAAGTAATTTGTATTCAGTCCTGAGGAATCCTGGGGTCAGGCATATCCTGGATGAAATTTTTCAGATGTACTCAAGGGGCTTTTCACATTTGAAAAGCCAGATTTCTTTACAGACAGGTGATGGCCCGCTCAGTTAAAAAAAAAAAAAAAAAAAGTTAAGCAGGGCTGGGGATGTGGCTCAGTGAGTGGTTGCGTGCATCCTGAGCATGTGTGAGAGCCTGAGTTCTGAGTTTCACCCCCAGCTCAAATAAAAAAAAGTCAACCAATAAAATCTCTTTAGCTCAGAATTAAAATTGAAAATTGGTAAGGTTGTTGCCAACAACCTATCCCAGGTGGCCAGGTTCAGCCACCTGCATGCATAAGAAATAGGCAAATTATGAGCCGGGTGCGGTGGCGCACGCCTGTAATCCAAGCGACTTGGGAGGCTGAGTCAGGAGGATTGCGAGTTCAAAGCCAGCCTCAGCAACTTGGTGAGGCCCTAAGCAACTCAGTGAGACCCTGTCTCTAAATGAAATACAAAATAGGGCTGGGGATGTGGCTCAGTGGCCGAGTGTCCCTGAGTTCAATCCCCGGTTCCAAAAAGAAAAGAAAAGAAATAGGCAAATTATGGAAAATGGAAAAATGAATTTTATGTAGTTTGATCAAACTATGGGGAGGCAGCTAGACTGCTTCTCCCCCAGTGAGACAGGAGCTGTTACATTTTTTAAAATTATAGTATATAATATAAACATATGTTTTCAATTATAGTATGTGTGTGTATATATATATATATTTAGTTGTAGGTGAACACAATACCTTTATTTTTTTTTTATGTGGTGCTGAGGATCGAACCCAGAGCCTCATACATGCTAGGCAAGCGTGTTACCACTGAACCACAACCCCAGCCCAGCTGTTACATTTTATGGAAACTGAAAACCAAGCCTGGCAAGGTGGCACATGTCTGTAATCCCAGAGACTTGGGAGGCTGAGGCAGGAAGATCTCAAGTTTGAGGCCAGGCTCAACAATTTAGTGAGACCCTGTCTCAAAATCAAAAAATTAAAAATAAAAACGGCTGGGGACTTACCTAAGTGGTAAAGCACCCCTGGGTTCAATCCCCAGCACCATTGAAAGAGAAAAAAAACAAAAACAAAAACAGAAGCTGGGCGCGGTGGCGCACACCTGTAATCCCAGCACTTGGGAGGCTGAGGCAGGAGGATCACGAATTCAAAGCCAGCCTCAGCAACTTAGCGAGCCCTGACCCTCAACATGAGGAAATAGAAGATGCAGAAGTTCTCAGGAAGCTGTCTTTAATTTCAGTCTGTTTCGAGGTTAGGATTGCCTGATTACCTGGGTAGGTTGACATAACCCAAAGTGTTTGGTTTATATCGCGTTGGCTTTTCAGTCTCTTCCTTATATTTACTAATATTTTACTCATTCCGATTTTGAACATATACATATTAAAAGAATGTTATCCTACCCAATTTTGGTTATTTTTCTTTGTATTTGTTTGAATGAATCATCATTAAAAATGACTGGACTCTGCTGTTGTAATGCTCCTGTAGACTTGACCTTGCTCCCTCCACCCCTAATAAAGAGGAACCCGCCAAAGCTGTTCTTAAGAAAGGACTGGAGCCAGGCGTGGTGGCGCACGCCTGTAATCCAAGCGACTTGGGAGGCTGAGTCAGGAGGATCACGAGTTCAAAGCCAGCCTCAGCAACTTAGCGAGGCC